>OX359247.1:62472657-63042304 GCA_947179485.1 Allacma fusca | reverse complement strand
GTCTAGGCAACATAGTTTCCGTTAGGCCTAGCCTACTTTAGGCCCATAATGTTCCATTATTTTGCAACTACCCTATATCTTCCCCGTACGCCCATCACTTTGTGGAGCCCAACCTAGACGATTCGTTTACTTTCGGATTCACTATTCACTTGAAATGGCGGCTGAAGACTGAGTTAAAAAATACAGAATGGATGACAATACAACTCAACGTGTAGTAAGTACGTACAAAAGGTATTATGCTTCTCATATGTACAGAGTTGCACAGTTGAAAATGCCATGGCATTTTCGGCATTATGCCTGCCCAAAATGCCCTGGCATTTTGGGCATCTATGGCACTTTGGGCATTTTGGGCATATTCAGCCTAGGGCAGGCATTTTTGGCATATTCGCAACAATTTTTTAAATATTTGGTTTTAGCCACCTGCTAATTTAGCAAAATAAGTCACAAAACAGTATGTTGCAAATAATTTTGGCATTCAGTTGGATTACTTGATAAAATTATAGAAACAAAATGTTTCCAAGAAGGTTGAAAAATTATTATTTTTTATGGGAAAATAATAAAAATTCTATTTTCCTTATTTTATTGTAAAAATTCGCTTGTACACCGTGTCTGGAATTATTTAGATTTCAAGAACAAACATATGCGGGCAAAGATGCAACACAAAAAGATAAAATAGTTGTTAAAAGATTAAAAATATCTTTGTTTGTGAGTTTCAAAACTCGTCGGCATCTAAATGTATTAATGTTACATTTTGGACTCCTAGAATTATTACACTGGTTTACCTATTATACCGGCTAATTAAATGCAATTTTCAAAGTCGATACAAAATTTGCTACGGAAGTTTTGACATATATTATAACAGTCGCATATTATGATATATCTAATGAAAGTGTAAAATTTTCTATGCTTTACAAGCCCTTATCAAAATACGGAATTTATGCTGGCACTGTGCAAATTGTTCTTTCCAAATCCAAAAGTTTTTAATAATGTACAGCGTTGAATGTTTGCATCTCCGTTGGGGCTTAATTTTTTTTAAGGATTATTGAAATAACCACAGGCCATAAATAACGAATTAGACGAATTAAATTCTTTTTTTTTTAAATCAAGTACTTATAACATTTTCTAAAGCTGGATGGGTTTGATTATGCTATGAAAAACTCCCTTATATTCGTCAAAGGAGCAATAATGGTCACAGTGTATAAGTTTCTGTAAAAATGCCCAAAATGCCCAAAATGCCTGCCCAAAATGCCCAGAATGCCGGGCATTTTCAGAGTAAGGCATTTTCAGGGCATTTTCGGCGTTTTGGGCATTTTCAGGGCATTTTCAGGAGGGCAGGCATAAAACCTAGGGCATTTTCATTTGTGCAACCCTGCATATGTATATGTATGAATGAAGGGTACGAATATAGGCTTATGTGTAGGAAAGGTTGAGGGGCTGCCTTCTAGGCAAGGGTTCGCTTGAATGCCTTTCCTATACACCATTCTGGGTAGGCTAAGCGCTCTTTGATGACATAAATGGGCGATGGTATAATTGTACAAGCTCGGCTTATAGGCTAACTAGGACGTAAATCCTGACTTTACAGGCTGGCAGTGGCTGGGAACTTAGGCGATTTCTCGCTATGCCATACCTGCCGTTCTTTTACTTATCAATGCTTTTCCATAATGAAACTAACTCTGCTCATGACTCCGCGATTGAAAAATCTCGCAGTGTTCACTAGCCTTTGATCTCATAAGTTCCAGGTACTTATAGACAAGTCGGTTTCTAGTCAAATGGATTTCTGGTCGAATCCAATATTTTCAATACAAATATCCTTCCGGCAACCCCGTCAAGGCCAGGGAAAACAAAATTATCTGCACAGTCAGACCATTCCATGTTAACCAATTTGGATTTCCTTATAAGATTAAACGTTTTGAATTTGTTATTTTAAGTGGCTTTCTTCCAGAATGTTGGAGTTGTAGCATGAAGGACGGGATAATACTGGAAGAATGGATTTCCTCCACCGGATTACAATGTACGCAGAAGCGGTTTTGAGTACAAAAACGACTTGTTGGATCTAATACAAGACATAGCTTCGAAAACATTTCAATAAATGAATGCTCGAAGTCACTTAACTCCCGCATGGAGGAAGACTTATTTAATTTGATAAATTCGGGTTTCTTGTGAGCTGGCGCGAAGATAAATTGAACTACAGGCGGATTTCGAATCGAAATTATTTGACTACACAACATGACCTGATTAAGATAGTAAGCTTTTGTTCCGGGAGATTCGTTTCGTCTTGAAGTTCTTCTTGTCACATACCCTTTTATGACGGTCCCGGGAGCTTACTACTTTCATCCGGTCTTTTTGTGAAGTTACAAAAAAATATCTCCGATATCCGACTGTAGTTGAATATAACGTCGCGCATTTCCTCAATCAACATAAATTTTGCAAATGAATTTACCCTTGCTCCAGGCACGAGTTGAGTGATTTGAAGCTTTCATTTATTTGAGATATTTTAGAAGCGGTATGTCAATACTAGTTTAATTAAGTACTTTTTTATAATCAAGTATTGCCCCAGTTAAAGGTGTGGCCCGCAGGTAATTTCCCAACCCAACCCGAGTCTTGCCCGCAAATGGGAAGCCCGAACTCGCCCGACCCGAAAGTCAATTTCTGAAACATCAGCCCGCCCCGTCCCGACAATATTTTTTAAGGCTCGCACCAGATCGCAGCCCGCCAGGTTTCAGTTGAGACGGCCCAAACCGGCTTGCGGGCCCCCGCGGGGGCCCTCAAGTGTTTCATAGTATTTTAATTTATTTAAAATTATTACTGACCGTTCATCTGGAAGATCGAAGGACATTAATTTTATTATTTGTAGTACAACTTGTAACAATACTAGCAGCTACAGGGGGAAAGTTGAGTACGTCAAGGTTCAGCAAATTCATGAAGTAAGATTTAGGATACCAAATGTAAGATATTTTAATAATAAGATAATAATTCAACTAATAAAATTAATTAATATACACATTTTTAAGTTGGGAGCAAAACTTTTAAAGCGTTTTGACATGTCACACAATGATTAGCGAGAAAACGATGAAACAAGAATATAAACAACCAGCACTTACAAATGCACATTCATGTGAGCATGTACAAATGGAAGCAATAATTTCTAGTGGAAAAATCCTAAACATCGTTGATTGAAAATTAAACGGTTTGCGGGCTGCTTGCGGCCCACACAAATATGTAGATCCCGCAACCCGCACAACGTGCATAAAGTACGACCCGACCCGACCCATTGAAATACAATAGCAACCCAGCCCGAACCGCAACTTGCAGCACAAAAAAATATTAAGCCCGAACCCGCCCATAACCCGCACGGGCGGGTCGGGCCGAGGCCCAACCAGATTTTTTACCCGCGGGCCACACCTTTAGCCCCAGTGTTATTTCGGGGTGGGATCCGGACGCATAATTTTGTTCGAAGGATTTCGGTTCGTGACGTAACCTTTTGCGGAACACAGAAGTTGTTGCCTTCAGAAGCTATAACGGTTATGCAAAATGAACTTCGACCATGTGACCTAGTTTTCACATGAATTCACCCTTCGAGTATGAAGGCCTTTTGCAATATTTTAGAAGTGGTAATATAATATTTTAACCGTTTCGTTTTCGGGAAGGGGTTGTTAATGCTGCCTTCTTGGATGAAAACGCGAAACATGGATTCGTCAAGCATTTGTCAACTATCGTTTGAAATCCCACACAATTTTGACTTCCATAAAAATGAAATCTATCCAGTTTCTCCCGGTTTGGAAAGGAACTGGGACCGGTTCGGGAAACGGGTTTTTCCGGATTGTTTCCGAGGAGGCAAAAATGTCCCGGACTCTAACATAGCGATTCCGGTTTCGGGAACAGAAATGCGATTTCTTTTCGAGTATGAAGGCCTTTTGCTTTATATTAGTTTCAACAAGTCGTTTTTTATAGTCACAGCCGCTTCTGCTTGCATTGAATTCCGGTCGAATCGGACTGGACAACTCTGGGGCTCAATTATTACCTCAGTGTTATTGCGGGACAGGATATAATCTTCTGCGTGACGCAAATATTGTTCCCCTCATAAGCTATAGTCGTTATGAAAGCAAGTAACCCCACATGCAAAAAATGTCCAGAGAAACATTTCACTACTAATTTGTGAAAACATCTAGTGGACAAGCAGTTTGGGTATATAATTACTAAGGGAAGTGGCAGGCTTTGGCTCTATTCAAATTGCGAGTGCGTATTTATGCTCAGATCAAGAATGCCTCGAGACCATTTTGATTATTCTCGAAGGTTCTTCTTAACTAGTACCATGTTCTGACGGTTCCGTTGGCTTGCTACTTTAAGCAGGTCTTGTTGTGTAGTCTCGAAAATTCCCTCCGAAAATCGACTGTAGTTGAATTTTATCGTGCCAGCCCTGAATCCTTTCCGAACCATCATGGAAAATGCACTACGAACAAGTTGCATTCTACAAGTCCGGAATTGCCATTTAAGATGGTACCTATTAAAGTTGTTACTTTAAAGGGTGATCTTTCACTATGTGATTTTTTGTTTGCAGCGGGATAATTCCTGTACTCAAATATTATCCCAGTGTTATTTCTGGACAGGAACAGGACGTATAATTTTGTCCCGAGGATTTCGGGACGTGACGTAACCTTCTGCGGAACACAAAAATTGTCCCCTGCAGAAGCTTTAACCGTTATGAAAAAAGAATCACAAGCAAGTGACCCTAAAGGATAATGGTCTACATGCAGTTTCTAATCAATCAAAATGATCTACATGATGATGTGATTACTATGTGTCTGTATGTAATTTATATGGGTTGTTAAAGATGCCATTTTGAATGAAAACGCGAAACATGCAATCGTCAAGCATTTGTCAACTATCATTTGAAAAGGCAACACAATTTTGACTTCGATAAAAATGAATTCTAACCATTTTCTGCCGGTTTGGAAAAGAACCGGAACCGGTTCGGGAAACGGGTTTTTTTCCTGATCGTTTCCGAGGAGGCAAAAATGTCCCGGACTCGAACATATCGGTTCCGGTTTCGGGAAAAGAAATTAGATTTTTTTGGTTCGGGAAAACGAGTCGGGTCGAGTCGATGTATTGGTAGCGTTCAGAAAAACTAACGCAAGCATGTGACCTTTAATACAACATACAAAGAGAAACTTTTCACTACTAATTTGTGAAGACACGTAGTGGACAAATAGCATGGGTGTACCTATAATTCAAAGGTCCTATAACTTTCCTATTTATAAAATTTGAACCGAGCCTACATACATGCCTACATTTTAACCGCCGAATAGATCAGCCTATCCTACATCCTTCCCACATGGAGAGCACCAAGCCTACATTTTAGCTTACATTTAATTGACAAATTAGCTCAACAAATTCTACACCCTTCCTAAATCGTATGTGGTTTTCGTAACTGACCTAAACTATTTAAGAGCATTCTACTCTAATAAATTAAAAAATCTGTCACAAGTCAATGGGGTTGAAATAAAACAGTTTAAGTTTAGTCACCTTGGCCAAAGCCCTAAGAGCAAAATAGTATGGATCTTGCTTTGGTTTACGCCGGAAATATTGCCCAAATTTTACAACATTGGTCAAAAGGGATATCGCGCTTAAGATTTTCAAACTTAATACCACAAGAAACAATTTCCAAAGTCATTTGAACAAAACAACTATTATGACAACGGAAAATCTATTAGCTGACTGACAGCATGTCTCAGTAAATCCATTTTGAATTGTGTTCAAACGCCAATTTTCACTTCAATGGTCGAGTCTATACAAAATTCCCCCATTACCGAATATTTAGAAGTTTTAATTTCGGTGAGTTTTCAGCTCATATCAAGGCGAGACCGAACTTACTTTTCACGCTTGAATCGCCCCATAAAACACAATCTGCAAGTACCAGACGCGGATTATTCTTTAATTTTCATTTTGTCCGTTCCATATGCCATTAAATGAAAATCAAATGCTTCATAGCCTACATATATGCCTATAATTCTACGACGGCTGAGCCTACCTATTTTGTAGGCTAGGTTTTAAGTCAGAGCTGCTTGCAGGTATCAGGTAGTACCTGAAAAATACCCGTCGGGTCGGGTTCGGGTCAAGTTCGGGTCAGCTATAAAAAAAAGTACCTGAGATTCGGGTCAAGTGAGGGTACATCCAGGATCCGCACCTGATATTACAGGTCGGGTTACGATCAAGTTCGGGTTTAAAAAATATACCTGAGCTCAATGTCAGGTACAAGTTCGGTACGACGAATTTAAAATACCTGAACCCGAACTTGCAATTTCAGGTATTGAGCAAGTATTTTTTTACCGCAATAATTTAACTTTAAGTTCACGTGAATGAAACTCAAAAGCAGAAATGAACGTTAATGTAGCTTCACATGGCTGAAGAACACGTGGTAGTTAGTGATGCATGAGAGCTGCCATACCAATTAAATTAACAAGCAGCCAAACTTAGTGCATCGCATGGGTTCAAAACAGTCGAACCTGTACCTGGACCCAAACTTTGGGTACCTCAAAAGTGTGAACCTGTCCCTGAAAATGTACCGATTTTACAGGTTCAAATTTTTCGATCCTGAACCTGACCCAATTGCGTTTTTGTAGTACCCGCACCTGATTAGTACCTGAACCCGAAAAAGTACCCAAAAGACGACCTGAACCTGGGTATTTTTGGACCGGACCTGAGCATGTTTTGGGTACTTGAGAATCAGAACTTTTTTACTATTTTATCTTGTGTTAAAAGTACAATTGGGTGTTTGCAGTGCAAAATATATTTAAAATGAAAAAGAATGCCTGTTCACTGGTTCCTGGGACACCCTGCCATTGCTTTTTCGATGGAAATCATCTTGCAAGCTTGAAATTCTCCGGCTTTTAACTTTCAATCAGTAAATCCAAACATTTCAGGTCTTTTGCGATCAGGTTCAGGTCTTTCATTTGTTACACCTGGTCCTGACAGGTAAAAGCAAAACGGGTTTTTCTGTGTACCTGAACCTGAACCAGAAGCTTTACCCAATTTCACTGGTATAAAATACTGCACCCAGAAAGGACCCAAAATTATTGGGTCCAAAATACATGCACCCATACTGAACCTGAACCTGGACCTGAACCCAAATACCTGGGTGCGACCTGAACCCAAATACCTGGGTGCGACCTGAACCCATGCGATGCACTAAGCCAAACTTTGCTAATTGATTTCATGATATAGCCTTGTAGCACATTGCCTTTAGCAACATTGTAGTACACATCAACAAATTGGAATCAATTTGGTGTATACTTGTGCCTTCAGGCTTGGTTACTATTTTTAAAATTAATTAATTTAAGGCTTGGTTACAATTAAAAAAGCTAGATGATCTCCGATCTCGTGCTGAAGCTATTGCTCAGAAAATGCTTTGGGTAGGTTAAATTGGCTGTTTTCAGTCTTTTTGTGATGCTTGTCACTTAACATTATTACAGATTTACGTATTTGGGATTTAGCGTCAGTGAGTAAGTGGTATTTACTTTGATAAAGTAATAAGATAGAACTTGTGATTGTCAGTTTGCTCTGACAAAATACTTGAAAGTCGGGTTCGGGTTCAGGTTCGGGTTCAAGTTCGGGTCGGGTTTGTTGTGAGATCCGCACCTCAGGTATTTTTTCAGGTGCGGGTAACCATGAAGTACCTGATCCAAAAATACCTGACAGGTGCGGATGTTAACTCGGATCCGGAGGGCCAAGTTCGGGTCGACGAAAAAAATTAACCTGATATTTCAGGTGCGGGTCGGGTTCAGGTGCGGATCTTGATTTTTTGCTACCTGAAAGCAGCTCTGTTTTAAGTGTATATTCTTGCACCCTATTTTGCCTACAGGCCTCTTTAATAAAATCCTCGCACCCTATAAATAGCCTACAAATAGGCCTATATGTAGGTTAGGCGGACACCTTTGGTGCAAACATAAAACTACGAATATTTTCCACACAAAACATCCGAATTCGGATTTACTTTTTTTGAAGCACAATAAAGTAAGATTTCAAAAAACTAAGCGCGCCCAAGAGGTTAGATTTTACAATCCCGGTCATTTCCACTTTTCCACCTTTTTCCACTTTAAATTTCAAAATTCCCCCCGCATATTCGGTCAAATTAAAATGCCATAACATATATACTTAATACTTGCTAGGAATATGTAAAGCCAGAAATGTCCAGCTTTCGAAGCTAGCCTACAAGGAAGGCTTCATAAAAATTTTCTAAAATGGTAGGCGAAGGAAGGGCGTGTTATAAGTAGCCTCCGAATGTATTAGCTTCATGCGGATGATGACAGATGCATAAAATACACGACAGCAGTGTATTCCGTGGTTTTTACAACGTTTTGCTTAGTACATGTTTTTCGGGAATGTAAAAACCGTGGAATATTTACTAGCGATATAACAAGCATTTCATCCAAAATTACCAATTTCTTTAAAATATTCCACGGTTTTTTACACTCCTGAATAAATCTTAAAATAAAATCATAGGGTGTACTCTTTTGCTTTTCGGGATCAGGCAGCTTTAGGGTTAGGTAATGGTTAAAGGAGTTCGCATAGATGTATGTAAAAGTATAAAAATTGCGAGTCGTGTTATCAATAAGTATTTTCCATTTTTAACCTAAACAAGCACAAATTCAAAGTAGGAAGATTTCGAAGGGACAATATCCTAATTATTTAGTTCTTTACCTATCCGTAATATCAACTAAGTGGTGACATTTTAATTTGGCCGAATAATAAGCCGAAAGTGCCGTGGGAATTTTGAAATTCAAAGTGGAAAAGCCGAAAAAGGTGGACAAAGTGGAAAAAAGGTAATAATAAAAACAATGCGATAGACCGATATTCTCGTTTGGATATTGAAATTGGATTTGTAGTTTAACATCCTACCCGTGTGTATTAAATGAAAAAATGGGTATGAAGATAAATTCGACAAAAATATTGTTGGCTACATCTGTTTAATTTTCCTGCTATGAAATTACAACTCATTCTGGTTGTAAAGTAATATTTTATTAACAATATTAAGCATCCCAAGAAGTAACCTGTTGACAACAACAGATTTTTGCTTCAAAAGTTCTACAAGATTTTCAAACTTGAGGTAACATTTATGGCAATGATAAATTTTTATAGCCACAGCAAGCATGCAAAGCCTGTTTAAGGTCAACATGTCATTAGCAGGGAAAAACAAACATATTACATGATGCCAGCAGCAGGAACTCATAGAACATCTCGTGATCCTGGAAAAAACAGAAGCATTTTAATTATCCTACAGTATGACAAACTAAATATGTATGCAATGTATTTTTTCAAAACGTGGTTACGAAAAAAATCATTTCTCACGTATTCATAAATGTAAACCCTTCCAAAAGCATACTAAGAACACCATTTTCGGATCTGTAGATTTTGTAGGGAGCTCTGAAAGATATCGCTCTATTTCATCCCTGGATTTACATCTCTTCATTTGAATATCAAGCAGATCTTCGGATTCGATATTTGATGATTGCCCACTAAGGTTTGGACTTTCTTGGACTGAAGGTTCTGCAATATGACAGTCAAGTTTTGCGACCTGTTCCGAGGTGCTTAGCTAATATTTTCAATTTTGCATTTCCCACAATTCCCCCTTAGCCATAGGCTCAGTCCAACCGCTTTACAAGAACAATGAAGACTATTAGTACAATTTATTACTATTGGGGAAACATTGTTACTAAAAATTAGCGATGTATATTCCTAGAGCTACGTTGAATTTCTTTGTCTGACAGTGTCTTTGCAACATTATATAATTATAACAGTATTCTGAAACTACAAGAGATTACCTTGTAAAATTAAATTTTCTAGTGTAAAAATATTTGGAAATATTGTCATTGAACGAAATGTTGTTTTCTCACACTATGAAAGCACTTTACGACATGAGAATCAATTCAGCTTTCGTAACTGCTCTTTTGTAGTGAGAGTACTGTATCTACATATACCCAATCCTGCACATGTACTGTCTGTTTCAACTGGGTATCAACTGATTAATTTATTAGTTTCATTCTGGGCCAAGTTTGAGTGTAGCATATAAGATGTAGAAATATTAGAAAACAAAATTGTATTATTCTATATAATTGTAGCTGTTCATAGTTTTGCAAAACTTTGAATTTGTTTCTTACAAATGTCACCGCATGTCCTGTATCTTCTCAATAGAAAATTCTTACATCATAAAAACAACGAAATGTGTTTTAATATTTGGCTAAGAAGGTTTATCAAACTTTAAGCTTAATTATGATGATAAAGGGCACTGCAAGTATTTGAAATCTTTAAGAAAAAGTTCACCATGAATTTGTAGTAAGCCATCTCACTTTGTGAAAAAAATATTTATTTGCTTTTGCGTCTTAACCAATAAATACAGGAGTGGCCAATATCGTCTCTGAGATTATAGTAACTTGAGTGCCCTCTTCCCCTGACGAACCATACATATGAAGTATATTCTGCCTATAAGGGACTCCCTAACATACAAGATATAAATAGAGTCTGGGTGGACGAAAACATGAGAAAATTCTCTTACCAGTATGTTAATTTTTCTCCTTAGTGTAGGACCCCGTTACCGTAACAGAAACGGCTAAAACAGCAATTGATAAAGAAGACAATACTCGAATTGTGCAATGGGCGAGGCTTTTGACTACCTCCTTTATACCCTAGAGGTATCACACCCGGCCCTTTAAAACTTAAGGAACTTTCGGCCAGGGGTTTTTGTTTCCCGGGTGTGAGCCACTTCCCCGGCATTCCTTAAGTATTGGGGAATTAATCAAGAAAGTTATGTGACACTTTAATTGCCATATATAAATACGCAGAAATTAAATAAAAAGACAAAAATTTAAGATGGATTAGTATATTGCCTCCAGGTCGTGTGTTCCCAGTTCACGCCAATCAGCCTACCAACAGCCCCACCTATAATCGGCCCTAACATAGTGACTGGTACCCACCCATAAGGTTGGTACCGTATACCATGTTAGGGCTATTGGTGGGCTGATGGGCGTACACTTCCTTTCGGTTAACATACTTCGTACCAACAATATGGGTGGGTACAACAAGTGAAACTTGTCCAACAAATTTAAAGATCTAGATTGCTTCAAGTTTAAGTTAAGCTATAAATCCAGTCACAGTATGACAATTTAAAGTGATGATATTCGCTCTACTCGGTATTATCTCTGAAAAATGAAATAATCAGTCATTAAATTAAGGTGATAAACTTATTTTGCGATGTTTTTATATGGTACATCGCTTTACAATTGATAAAATGTGAATTTACCAACATTATATATAGTCGTGGTCATCTGGCGCTATTATCGATTGTGCGGAATAGGAATGATCCGATATAGCTTCGGGTCTAGGAGCTGGTTGTTGTGCCTGCGGTATTGGTGGTAGGAGATCATCCCATTCGTTCCTTTCTTCAGTGCTTAAAAAACGTAGCAATGAACGCACATCCGCCGCTTTTCTTTCGGAAATTACAAATTTAATGTGGTAAGCTGGTCCAAAACGCAAACTGTTTACATAAGTCTTGCTTAAATTTCCCGGATGAATGATAGGATGAACAGTTGTATTGGGGTCATCGTGGGACGCTTTGGTGAAATACACAAATGGCCTCCTAATATTTGAAGCTATTACATGGAACTTTGTAACTTTTAATGATTATGGTTTTGGAATCAGCGTCCGCAGTGTATCAAAGTCTTGAAAGTCTTTGTAGGTCAACTTTGTAATTGGAAAGGGAGATAGTGGCCGACTCTTTACAATAACTCTCACCCAATCACTTGGCACTTTAATGTTAGAGCTATTGTACTTCGCATATCGTTCCACTACTGCAAAATGTCTATCGCACGGTAAGAACGAATGGCCTGTCACTAGGAACTTTTGATTGACTTCAGTGAAGTACCCGATTAATGTAAGGTACTTCAATAATGCGACATTTTGATAATTATTGTTCTGAGCAACACAGCGATCTGACCAAAAATTTAGTGTTCTGGATTGCCCGGGTTCCAGTAGGGTGAAATTTTCCGTTATATACTTGTGAATAATCGTTGAAATCTCTATTTGTCCACGCCGACCATCGACCTCATCCCAAAAGAACATATGAGAAATGTCGTCAGCTGGATTCGACACTGCAACGTTATAGCTCGAAAATTTTGTTCTGTAGAACGAATCTGATGCTGAAATCTTTGGAGACATCATCACCTTTTAAATAAAGCACATATTTTCACACACATACAATTCAACAAGCACAATACATTTGGTTATCTTGGTAATCGTTCTTGTTCAAAGAGCAACTTGTCTTGACATGGAATAGACCGTATTGAGATGCTTTTTATAAATATATAATACTATGTATTAAAGTTAATATAAGTATAAATAATATACTTGTTGCATGTCAATGCACAACGTCACGACATCATTTGAAGCCTTTGCTAATTGCGTGTCTGTGCGGAGATGGTTGTATGCAGTGTCAGCCTTCAAATGATGCGCTTCAATCTCGCTTTCGATGTCACGAATTGCAACTACATTGTTATTTGAGATCTCTCGAAGGCGACGATAGAGGGTGTCACATGTATCGCATGTATCAGTTTTTGATAACCCAAATTTCAGTCCAGTTTCCAGGAAAACCTGTCGGATCGTTGACAAACTTTCTGGCTCCGCGTGGCTATCGATAGCTGCGCATAGCATCTCACAGTACATTCGATGCATTTGGGTCACATTCAACTCATTTTGAAGATACTTTCTTTCAGGATCTCCATTCTGTGAAGTGATGGTTATTAAATAATTCTTACATGCATGTATAATATTATTAGATATGTAATACCGACTTGATTAAATTGTATATTAATTACAGCTCTGGAATAATGGTTTATATATGTCGGGAAAGAATTTATATGATGAAGAATTGTTGCTCTTTGTTCAGCTGTGAGTTTCCGCGGGTTTGACCCTAAACCCCTCCTGTCTTCAAATGTGAGTTTGCCCAAACGAATGCCCTTTGGAAGATTTTCGATCCGGCTCTTCGTAACCTTGAAAATATTTAAAAAGGATTTATAGCAGCATTCTACCTTTCTTCCATCGCTATTTTTCAGGAAGTATCTCCAATTGCATTTATTCTTGTTAATTGCGGCAACATGATCGTTTTCCCCCGCCATATCCATCAAACCAGATAGGATACTTTGCTGACGGTTATAGTTGTCTGCTTGATCTCTCCAAAAATCCTCCCAAAGTTCCAGTTTGCGTTCAGGAAATATCCAACAACCAACGAGCTTGCAACGTTTACAACAAAGGTTTTCAGCAATAGGAATACTAATAGCGGAATGTTGCTTTCCGTTTCGCCCTTCATATGGCAGTCCGGACTGGCGACTAATTTTGGCTTTGGTATCACGCCACTACGATATTTAAGCCCCTCTTTCTAGAACTGTTCAATGTTTTTAGCTGCGACCCCGAAATGACAATTTTCGACATGCCGGTAAATCACTTAAAAACAGTTTGTACACTGGTTTTGAAAAATAGCATATGAATACTAACAAACTCTCAACCTCGAGTTAAAATAGCTCGGTTGCCCACCTGAAATATTACGCTATAAAAAAATAAAATTCCGATAACCACTTTGCTCCCAATAAAATACACGTAACTATCACCTTACTGAAATATAAGCAGACAACTCAATTAAGTCAAGTGTTTAGCTAACCATGGGGTTGGATAAAATGTTGTATCGGCGGGTTAAGATTATGTGGTTTCTCATAATCAGTCATAAGACTTTAATCATAATAAACTACTAATAAAACAATATTTCCAATCTAAATGAACGATTTTTGCATCCATGTAAATCATGACAAATGGTTTATTCAGCCCTGCTTCTAACACTGCGCGAGTAAATAGAGGGAGATGCAGAAGAGAGAAAATTATGATACCAGTGGGTTATTTCCTCAAACCGTGTTTGGTGCTGAATCAGTCCTTCCAAAACTCCAGTATTGACCAACACTGTCCCGGAATTGATGTAATTATCCTGAAGGAAGGAAAAGAGCGTTCTGAACCTAGTAAGCCTTACCTAGTAAACTGCAAGAGTATTTTTAATTGCTGATACAGATGAATTGATGTGCAACTCAATTGAGTACGTACAAACTCGTTTTTATTTTTCGGACAGAAACCTCCACTAGTGATTCTTTTATCATTACCCACGACTACATTACAAGTAACTCGAATTTTACCAATTTGGCAAATGCAAGTGCCGACTGCTCCACTATAATCCGCTTATTGAAAACCCAATCGGTGCAATTACTCCAGATACTTACTCCTACGCATTAAACATCTATCATACAGATTACACTGTTACAGATTATACAAAACTCCGCAATTGAATATTCAAACACTGTTGTAACGTCAAGCGCATACACATACATTTGATAAACTATAAACAATCATGCTAGAAAATCTTTAATGATTTATTACACCTACAGCAACAAGTTTATTATCTAATTAGTATTTAACCGTTCCCCATACAATATTTTCTACCAATATATTCACAGTTCCTCAAAACATGATCACTGCTCACAATAGCCATAAACTTGATTGTCCTCATATTTAGCATCGCTATACACAAGTAGGGTAATAATGCCCAATGCGTGAATTGAATGTATATCAACCCAGTCCACGACGATGATGACTCAAACCCGTTTTTATTTCTGATTGTGGTCTCAGTCCACGTCATGCAGTTATCAATGAACAGAATTTGAGTTCATATGATGGATTCGACAGTTTACAGGTATAAGTTCTAAAATGTCGGTTAAGTGTCGCTAGATCGTGCTCACATTTCCCAACACAGAATAATTTTAAAATAATTTTAGGCAAATCTTAAATAGTAGTTGAGACGTTTTTTCAATCAAATAATTGACTTAACAGATCTCGTGTTTTTATAGTACACTGCCTTCCCAAATAGTACCTAGTCTACTAAATAGGTAGACATCAGCAATATACAATCCGGTACGTATGTACATCCACTTCCCAAGCCAAGTTAGAAATAAAAAAATAAGGGGCATGCCATTTCTTATTATGTCCATCAACTTGTAACAATCGCCGACTAGTGTTTCTGTTCGAGTTCAGGAAATTCGAGGGTTTGGGAACGAGTCGAGTTCGAGTCTAATTTTTTTGGTCCCGTTTGCTTTCGAGCAGGTTTCGGGTATCAAGTTTTCGACCCAGAAATACCAGGCCGATGTTGAAAAATCTACCAGTCGCAACCGAAACTCGAAAGTAAAAAACTTATTTTGAAATTATTTAATAGTACAATTTAAGAATAAAAACGGAACAGGATCTTTCCCCTTTAGGTACACCGCACAACACTCCTAACAATTATGTAAGTTTTATTAGCACACGTATCAGAGTACAGCTAATGTGGCAAGGATGGCGCGACTTTTTATGCAATCCTAGGTCCCTATCGAGCACGTGCTTTTTCGTTTGGATCTGACTTCTTAACACCGAGATGTATGTACACAATAAGGAAGCAATCCCTTTTCAAATCGCGATTAAAGTCGGCGTGCAGCTAATTTATCGAAGAGTATTGCGGAGTAAATGACCATTGGTGCCCTAGTATAAATTATAACCAACCAAAGTAGCCAACCAAGTAAATAAAAAAGTCAATGATTGCTACATTGATTTAATTTTACACAAAAAATGATTGCAGGAACTGTGTGACGTTGTATTTGACGTAATTTTTGTTTGGCTTCGGTTCATGTTCGAGTCGGTTTCGGGTAGAACATTTTGTAAAGGTTTCGGTTAATTAAATATTTCCTGACACGAATGTCCATAGTTCGAGTTAGGGACAAAACATGAAATTTACACCGGGTTCCTGTATCGAGTCGAGTAGAGTCAAGCCTAACTATTTATTACCGATAGAAACACTATAACCTATTTTCCTCAACTCTGCTCAAAACTAAAGATGTGAGAATAATTTAAGCAAGTAAACCATTTCCCCCTCAACTTCTGAATACACCTTCCCTGTAGAGCATATGGAGCAGACAGCATATCAGTGGATAACATTTTTCTTTCCCCCTCACAACTCAAAAATAATAGCACTTTTCCAAGCTGATTCTCCATTTTGACAGTATTAACATACATATAATCTACATACAAGATTTACAAGCACTTACTAATCTCAACTACATCATATCCATGCAGATTACAATAAGGAGAAAGTCACAGGGAAATTATATTATTTATAAAAAATAAGTAATGACAGATGTATTTATGACCAAAATATTACATAACAGCCCTACGACTCATGCGAAAAAAACTAATATCTACACACATCGCTGAAGGAGTTCATATAGCTGATTGAGTGTGTGTGCGATTAATTTTGCACTGTTATTAAAAATTGTCAATTCCTTTTCTTCTACACTTTAACTCAGAGATGTTCAATTGAAATGACCTTCCAAGAGTAATTTAAAAAATGCCTTCCTTATTCCTACCAATGAATAAAGCCCTTGAAACTGTTTGCCCTCTATCAGCCCTCCTTCAATTTTGAAATTAATTAACCCTTACTCTAAAAACAGGCCTTCATTTCCAGCCTTCGAGGTAATTCAAAATTATAGAAATGGTAACAAAACGTGCGTGATTTTTGAAAGTAGTTCAAGCAGATATTTAACAACGTTTACACGCCTCGTATTTTATACATCAGGCATCATCCACAAGAAGCCTTCAATACATCCAAAGGATACTTATAACCCGCCCTTCGTTTTCCTGCCATTTTTGGCAAATTTTTGGGAAGCCTTCCTTCAACCGTCGGAAAACAATTCAGTCTACCTTCCATATTCCTTCACTGGGCTGAAAAATCGGTCAGCCGCCTTCAATGAAGCCTTCGTTAAAAGTTAGCCGTCGAAGACTGGATGTCTGCTTTAAATTGCATGTTCAATTACCGCATGTAATGCTATCCACCACATTTGCTACATTACCATATCATTCCAGTGGACTTTAATCAATGCATTCCGTGACATTTTTTGAAGTACGCAAAGAAACGATTAATTATTTTAAAAATTAGGGATACATTACCTAATGCTTGAGAACACTATTTATATTGCAGTAGTTCCGGTCATCTGTTTGTACCCGGATATTAAAATAGGTCACATTTAAGTACATGCCAAACATGGGCCTTTGTATAGCCCCAGCCTATATCCTGCCCAGATTCAAAAATCATCGGTGGCCCCACCTCATAGCCTATAAGCAGAGCTTGTACAATTAAAGCATCCCCCATTTATGGCATCCACGAGCGCTTAGCCTACCCATAATGGTGTATAGGAAAGGCATTCAAGCGAACCCTTGCCTAGAAGGCAGCGCCTCAACCTTTCCTACACATAAGCCTATATTCGTACCCTTCATTGATACATATACATATGAGAAGCATAATACCTTTTTTATGTATGTACTTGTGCTTACTACACGTTGAATTGTATTGTTATCCATTCTGTATTTTTTAACGCAGCCTTCAGCCGCCATTTCAAGTGAATTATAGTGAATCCAAAAGTAAACGAATCAAAATAAAAAGCAACGAATAAAAGCGAACCAAAAACGATAATTCTGAATTTCTGAAGACAAATAAGTTTGTCTTGAAAAATAAATATCTCCGAAGTCCTATGTAATAGCAAGGACGACAAACAATCATTATTTTCAATTTGCTCCACTAAATTTAGTGTTTCGGTGTAGATTTTGACAAACTAGTTTGTCCGAAAAAAAAGTTTATAGAATTAACTGTATGCGTGAGCCATATATGCTAGCCTACCTATATTCCGTCTAGGCAATATAGTTTCGGTTAGGCCTAGCCTACTCTAGGCCCATAATGCTCCATTATTTGGGAACTTCCCTATATCTTCCCTATACGCCCATCACTTTGTGGAGCCCATCCTAGACGCTGGCCTATATTTTATCTCAATTGTTAGCCAGCCTAGCATTTTTGCCTAGATTCCATCCTAGATCTAGGTTGGGGGCCCATCTTTGGTACATGCTAATAAAATAATAAAATAATTGGTAAATTAAAACTTCAATCCCCTGCCATGTGCTATGAGCAATTAAATAAAACTATTGTTAACATCGCCCACCAAACCGGTGTATATAGAACCTCTCAACCCCTCGTAAGTAAACAGAATAAAAAATGGTTCGACAATGATTGTAAAGAAATGATGGAGTTAGTAAGACATTCCTACAAAATATTTTGTAAGAAAAAGTCCTTACAAAACAGACTAAATTTTGTCACCCTCAAAGCCAGATACAAAGCCCTTGTTAAAAATAAGAAAAGTCTAAGTTATCAGGAGCTACAAAATACGCTTTCAAACTGTAAGTCATCCAGCGCATTCTGGAAGGCAATTAGGTTATTTAAGAATAAACCCAGTTATGGTAAATGATCCCAAAAGTAGCTCTAAGTGGAAGCAACCCCAAGTATTGCCAATTTCATTCAAAAAACTTCGAAAGTGCAAAATTGAATGAGCAAATTGTTCTGGGACTAGATAAGGGTTTACAAGCTAAAAGTGGTATTTACGGGCGTACTACGGACTTTTTTAAATTTTTGCGGGCATGGCCGGGCTTTATCATTGAAATTTACGGGCCGTGGGCAGGTACGGGCCTAAAATATCCCATGGGGAGATGCTCTACCAGAGGTGTGGAAAATACATGAAAACTAGTGAAATACAAAATAAAAATACATTTCCAGAAAAGTTAAAATACAAACACAAAATGCATGTACCAGATGTAACTTAGTTAAAATAAAAAATAAAATACAAATATCCAGAGTCATTTGGACAAGACACAAAATAAAATACAAATGTCCAGTCATGTGGACAAGACACAAAATAAAATACAAATATCTTTAGTCATTTGGGCAAGATACAAAATAAATTACAAATGTCCAGTCATTTGAACAAGACACAAAATAAAATACAAATATCTGGAGTCATTTGGGCAAGATACAAAATAAAATACTTTCCTTCCAGCAAACAGGAAAAAATTAAATGAGAATATCGTATTTGAAATACGAAATACACATTGAAAATACTCTCAAAGTATTTTGTATAATTTGGCCAACTAATACTATATTTAAAAATTAATCAGCAAACGTAAGGTAACAGGCACGTTAGAGTACTAGACTTTGAGTTGTGCATTTGTGTGTATTAAAGTAAATTAGCATGGCCCCTGGTACAGAATATTTTCCTTAAAACAAACAATCTTATAACTCCTGAGTTATATTCGCGGCATTAATTTTGCTAACTGTATAGTTCTCAGATACATTGAATTTTATGCATTTATCCAGTAAGTTCTTCAAAAAAGTTTCAAAACCTGGTTTCAAAGTTTTTAAATTAGTGATTTTACCTTTAAAATATTTATATGAACATGCGTTAGTGACGACCTTAACAATTGCCAGTCATATATTTTAAAATTATATTTTGTATTTGAAATACGGGGTGGGTAAATTCTACAAGATGAATAAATACAAAATACTATTGCGTTCGTAATCTTCCAAATACGAAATACCAAATATAGTAGAGAAGTTGGTGTTGGCAAAATTCGAAATACAAAATACCTTAAACAATTTATGGCTGGGAAAATACCAAATACTAAATACAAATTTCAAATACATTATTTCAAAATATTCCACACCTCTGTGCTCTACCAGGTACGAACTGATGACCTCACCCAGCTAGCACTGAAAATCATAATTATATCATAATTAATGCTCGAAATTCATAATCAGTTCATATCTTTTTCATGAGGAGATTATGACTTCCATTAGGCATCTCAACAATGAACAATTTCTGACACGGTTCTGAAATGGTACATAAAACATTAGATGCTGGGGTTTTCATTTTCAAACTTTAAAAAAAAAAAAAAATTTCAAGTTGTCATTTTCCGTAAAACATATGCAATGACTTTACACGCAGACTTATTGGGAGGGCTCGAGACCAGTGCAAGAATAAACTAAACCAATTTCAAGTCGGTTTATCAGTGGTGTGATTTCATGTTCCCAATTTACTTAAAAGTATTAGTTTTTTTAACCTGAAATATATTAATGTAATGCGTGGTGAAGACTGAATTAAGTAATAGTGTTTAATTATACCTCACGAACTCAGTGTTCCCTGGGGTTCTAGACAGTATTTCAGTCAAATAATTAGTGAAGTGCAGTAAGCTAAACAAATACATATAATGCATGCATAAGAACATGGTGAATGACAGTATTCAAAACAATATTTTTTTATTAATATTGATCTGTATAGTACAATTAATAAAAAACACGTGTTTTCTCCATACGAATGAAACCATTCATTTAAATACTAATACAGCTACATAGCTATTATAGTTATTATAATATATAAAGTTATTATAATTTAAAATAAGAATGCTTTACCCCTGTGATACTTATTGTAAAAGGGAATTCTTGTGCAGTTGAACTAAAAAGTGTTTTACTGCAAATATTTAATAAAAACGCGTTTATTTTTAATAATTATATTTGCTGTGGCTTAACTTTCATTTTATATGCATATAAGTATAGTTGTGTATAGATCTTGTACTGTCTAATTACTATTAGAATGTGTATATGCCCTACACGAGGTTAGGAAGCAATGCAGAATAAATTATTTCCTTACTGTTAGAGAGGAGCACTGTTGCCTGTCGCCTTGAGAGTCACCGTTATTCGGTTACTCTCGAACTTAACCTAATTATCGGGAATAATCTAAAGTCGGGAAATGCCGAAATAATATGAAGTCGGGAAAAAATGCTGAAAATAAAAAGGAGCGTGCTCCCATGCGACCACTCTCTTCCTTTTACTGATAACGACCTACTTACTTATATTAGCGTCGACTCGCGGAGGAGCTGTGAGCCGGGGCTCATACACATATTACAAATAGTGAGGGGAGCGAACCCTCACATCTTCCCCCCCTCCACCACTTTCACTGACCCAGTGAAAGCGCGGAGGAGAAAATGTGGAGAAGGAAAAACAAAAAATCACATATGAGGGGGCGCAAGCCCCAAAAAAAAAGAAATATAATCATAGAACATAAACAGCCAAGCAGGCGGCATATAACACAAATAAACACAAACAAAACACAAAAACAAAATCATCAGCAATGCCTATGCCGCCGAGAAATGTTGTGGAGTCCGGCGATTATTCGGGGGAAGATGCAAGACAGGCGTCCATCCAAGGAGCCAGAAAGAGATCAAAATAACTCCGAGTCCCGGCCCGGGTAAAGAGGACAATCCTCACCGCGATGAGCAGCCTTGGGATCCCGGCAACGGTAACAACCAGGGTGAGCACGAAGGTAGTGCTGACCACGGCACACGATGTAAGTGGCGGAGTAAAAACCGCAGACCGGGGTGGTGCGGAATACTCTGCCGGGGAGAGCCCGGCGGTCCCAACCGTAAATTACCTCAGTCTGGTCCCAGAAAGGCGCAATGGTGGTGGGTTTAGTAGGGCCATGATTACAGCCGCGAATATGATCCCGGAGCTGGTGAAGAAATTTCCTTATAGCAGGGACCTCCCCGAAGATACGTATCATGCGGACAGTAGTACCCGCGATTTTGGGGTCCAAAATAGCCGTGACCTTACATGGGGCGGCGAAGGCGGAGAGAGCGTCTTGACGATGCCCCGCCGGAGGAAAAGCAGCGTCCAGGTCTTCATGACTGAAGCCATAAGCCGTGTACACCGGCTGAAGCGTGACAGTGTCAGCCGTCGGTGGGCAGAATCCCCGACGCGTGTCATAGGTCCAGACCCCCCACTTCTGTATATCCGGAGCCGATGGTGTGGGAACAACCGGACCTGATGGCGGGACGGGAGCAGGCAAAATGATGATTGACGGCTTGCCAGTAAATTCCGTCATTTGAGCAGTAGCGGGTCCCGGAGATGGAGCAGTGACAGGAGCTGGTGACGGAGTAGTGACGGAATCCGGCGATGGAACAGTGACTGGGCCCGGTTAATTGTCAGTGGGGGGGCCGGCGACTTCCGTAGATGCATAGTGAGATGCACTCACTGCTAGATTCGCAGAGATCACTCGGCGACGTCGATGTACGGCCTGATCCAAATTGAGGGACAATAAATCGACAAGGGCCGTGAGATGCTCGAGGATGATGAAGTCCGGATCCGACACGATATCAGGTAAGAGAACCAGATCGGCGATAATCGCATGAGCAATATGAACATCGGAACTGCGTGACCGGATTGGGTCCGCGAAGGCCAGTATCGGATGTGAAGGTACGTAACTGAAGATCGCCGTCCGGAGGAAACGAAGTCGTTCCCAGGCGTAGTCCATGTCATCAGACTGGAGTCCACTAAGTACCTCGCGGGCGGTCGTCAGCATGGTATTTACATAGCCGGGATCCACAGAGCGGGAAGATGAAGCCCCCGCCATTACCTAAAGGAATAAAAAAAAATACAAATATTAATATGACAGTCACCAGAAGGCCGGACATTTTAAACACACAATCACACAATACACATCCAAATCCCTTCACTGACCGTCCCGAAGAATAATGAAATATCTATATATTGATGCACACTGACAACGTGGGTTGTTAACTAAAAGAATTCGAAAATTGACAATAAGAGAACCCGAAATACGTCGTTTGTGGTAATGCGTGTGAAGGAACGAAGGAAGTGAGCGACTGTGGTGGTGTAAGCAGCAGACGTGAATGATGGAGCACGGTAAGTACTAAGGGCATGGAGGTAGGAGGGAAGGTGGAGAAGTACGGACGACTGAAAATCGGTCTATGTAGTGTCCCCATATACAGTGCACTAAGCAAATAGGCGACCTCCGTGTTACTTGGATACGACGCTACATCAGTCGTGTTAGATAGCCGACACCCACTGTAGGCGTGCAAATTATTACACACGGATATTTCTGACACAAATGAATGAGAGGGATCGGATGCAAGTGCATATGTATATGCCAAAAAACAAATACCGAACCAATATTATGTATACGATTACATGTGCATTACAGTGTTTTAATGGACTCAAATTAATGGCGATATTACGAGTAAACAATAGGAGTTAAGTGCGTAGCGGGGTCGGCCTGCACTTGCTAGATGGCGGACGAAAGGCATAGGAAATCCCTTAACAACTTTCCTCCTTTACGCACACAAAAAAAAAAGTTGTATAATAATATAACACACTCCAAAAAAAATATATATATATAACTGGGAGGAGGAAAGTGAGAGAGTAAAAAAGAGAAGGAAAAATGAATGTATATATTATTGGAGAGACGGCAAGGTAACGCAGGGATTTTCCGCAGCCATAAACGAGGTGGAAGTCTCCTCACTTGCCACTTGATCCGCCGGTAATTTTTTAACGGGAAAATGCTTGATCCCCAAATGATCAAAGAGCGCGAGGGTCTCCTCGTAACTGTCGGGGGAAATAGAGACTTTTCCGCGATACAGAAATTGCCAGAACAAATTTAGAGTTTCTGGAGAACAGGCTGGCCATTTTATTGCATAGGCGTCGGGGTGTGTTGATGGTGTGGTTTTCGCCAATTTTGCACGGAGTAATGGAGATTGGGCAACCAGCACCAACCGGTGAAATTGTTTTGAATAACCGCCCTGAACGGTTATGGTGACATCAGGGACTGTGTTTCCCATGAGGGTGAAAAAATCTGCGGATGATCGACTGGAAGATCCAGGATTCGGCTCGGTGTCGGGAATGGATTCAAGAACGGCGATTTCCCGCCATGGGGTAGCCGGATCGGATTTTTCCGAGAGAAATTTTTCGGTCTGGAACACAAGATGTTGAAGACGGGACAGACGGTCCTGCATGGTGTTCATTGCCAGATGGTTGGCGGGTGCCGCCGAGCAGTCATCCTCTATGTGGCTGGAAGAAGCACAATGAAAACAGAATAGCGCGGGAAGACCACGTTTTTTCAGCGTCAGTACCACAAAACGGGGCCATCCGGGTTTACCGAGATGATTTCGGAGAATGTCGAGATCCGTCAAAATTTCGGCAGTTGTATAGGATGGGTCGGTGGGAAGATCCACGCGAACATCCATGACCCGGACATCGAACCGGATGTTCGAATCGGTGTCGAGTAACCGGAGGTAAAGTCCCATCCATTCCTCTCTGTATACCTGCAGGAGGCGACCGGAGGGACAAATAGTTGTTAGGTGATGTTGGACCGAATTAAGGTGGTCGGAGCACGCCGAGGGACACTGGGGATCAAGTCGGGCGAGATATTGCGGATGAGTTTGAATCCGGGCAAATATTTTGCGCTGGAGGATCGCATCGCAGAGCCGAGAGGGGAGTACAGGGGTGCCCCTCCAAAGTACTTGTTGAGCCATACTAATTTAAAATATTACGGGGGACTTAGAATGAACCTCGTATTTTAATTAAACCAGGCAAAGTCCGGCCACTACTAAATTAACAAAAGTATCCTGAGTAGGGGTCATGGAGCCCCAAAATTACCACCGACCGGCAAAAAATAAAATAAAAAGAGTAGCTCAGGTAAGTTTGGAATGATTTATAAAAATGGATGGCAGGGTCCAGGAGGACCAGACTTAAGAAATAATTTGTGGAGGATATTTCCTGGTAGGAAATTATTCAAATAGGAATATCGTACGATAGGTAAGGACATTGTGTGAGTGCCTTAGGATTTTTGTGGTAGAGATAAACGGTCCGGACAAAAGGTTTGATGACCGGCCTTATCTGGTAAGGTTGAAGTGGTAAGGTATATTGAAATCGGAAAGTAAATTCCCGATTGGACCCATTGAGTTTTAGTGGGCACCTGTATTTTTAGGTAAATTAGTGGCGGCGATAGCCACAAAAAGGTATTCTAATTGGAATAAAAATTAAATGATTATAAAGAATGTGGTCGTTCCTCGCCCTCTCCCCTAATTGTATGGACGGGCCTACTGTCACACCATTCAGGACTCAATTGTAATGAAGGTCAAGGTGAAGAAAGAAGGAGCCCCACCAAAGATAAATCCCCGAAAGGAAGGGAAGGATGACGCCGCACGCCGTTTTACACGACGGGGGTCATTAATGGTAGACCTATACGGGAGGCTGGAGGATAGACTCCGGCCATTCGTAGGAGTGTACGTGTATGTGTATGTAAAAAATGTATGTATTTAATTATACGCGTACGGTACGTGTGTAGTACGTGTGTGGTACGTGTATATGGGCTATAGAAGCCCTATGTCTGTTGAGCCTTGTGCTCGGTAGTTTAGAGATTTTAGTTAATGTTTATTTTAGAAATTAAAGCGGCCATCGTGCAAGGAGTGACTGACCCCGACGTGGGCTAAAAATATCAAATAATGTATAAAGAAGGGCATACACACAGTATGATGCATCCGGTCCTCGCACTCGTGCTAGATATAACCCGTAGTGTAGCCTGTACCTTTTAAGAAAGTAGGACACAAATTGAGTATAGTCGGTATGTTAAGCATGAGCGGTCATAAGTAAGTAGCAGGGCCGTTATGGAACGACCCGCGAGCAAGTGAATTTCCAACACAGTCACGCACACGAGGTAAGATCGGAGGAGACATGTGGTAGGGATTGGTTGGTTAATAGGAAAAATAGAATAAGGAAAAAAAATAATAATAAAACCTACGGATGATTCCCGATACACGGAATCATGGTCTGTAAATTATTTACGGTCTGACTGAAGCCTTTCCGGCGGCTTCCGGTTCCGAGTCGGATATCTCCTACTTTCAGGAGGACGAATGTCGGAGGAGCCCGGACTTTGCGAAAAGGATTTTTTCGCGACGGCAGTGGAGGCTTTTCGGGGAGGTACTGTTGTCCACCCAAAATCCTCGGTTTCCGTATGTGTAGCCTGGCCCGTGATTACTGACTCCTGTGGCACCCTCTTTGATGGGGTTGTGCTCCGGAGTCCTGGCAATTTGGAAGGGCGAGGAATATCCTCATGAGGGCCCTTTATGGAGACCCTATGAGTGACCGGTGGGACCAGCAAGGGTCGCGGTACCTCGGGGGGCGGTTTTTCCGCCAACACCTTTGGCGCCTTCTTTTTGATGGGAAGCAGGGGCCTCCCTGGGAAGTGTACTACAGGTGACACACCCAATCTGGTTGGTGGCACCGATGGTAAGTTTTCGGGAACACCCGAACCTTCCCCTGGGCCGGGAAAGTGTGCGTCCCGTACAGTGGGCGTACCGATTGGTCCGTCCGTTGGAATTCCTTCAGGAATAAACAAAGAGATACCCGAATTAGTTTTTGTTATGGGTAATGGAGCAAGACCTGTAGGACATACAGGGTCCCGTGGGCTCAAGAATGGGTTGACGAGCGGGATGTCTCCTATGGTGACATTCCCGCCAATCAAAGATTTGTGTGGCAGAGTATGGGACAGAAGGGAAATATTAGATACAGGGATTTTAGATGGGGTGAGAACGGTCCCCTTAGGAGACCTAAATAAATCTAAAATAGCATGACCCCGTCGGGAAGTAGGATCCCGGAATTCTCCAACACTGGGAATTTTCGGAATAGACTGATCACCTTTACCCTTAACGACCTCCGCAAATGATCGCTGAGAGGTGTTACCCATACTTAAGTCGGTGACCTCACCACCCGCGTTGGATAGCGCAACCGAAGCTGCGTCGGAGTTTACAGTGGGCCGTTTGTGGTTCCCCAGAACAGAAGTGTCGGATGAGGTGCCTGTGGCCCGTCTGCCCCGTGTTCGCAATTTCTTTTTCTGCTTCCGCAGGGTGACGGAGTCCCTAGCGGAGTGTAAGCGGGATGGTGTCGCTGCCACCGTAGCCTCGGAGGATGGAGGAGGTATAGCCGTCCGTAAAGTCGGCGGCAGCCGATACGGAGAGTAGTCCATCCGAGGCGGGGTCATAGGTGACGGCGGCTGACCTGTGGGAGTGAAAATTAAAGTTGGATTAGTTTTTTCCCTGGGGCTCGACCTTCGCACGGGACTTTTGTCCTCGGCTGGGGTAATTGGAGACTCCTGTAAAGAAGAGAGGTCATGAACATTAGTGTTTTGTTCAGAATGAGACTTTGACAAGTTATGTGTTGATGAGTGAAAAACTCGAGAAGGTATGATCTCGGAGGATTCGAGATGCCCAGATAGTCCATGGGATGCCGTGAACATTTCGGAGCTCATGTGAGTCTCCCGAATGTTCGAAGACCGATCAGGTGAGTGCGCCGGAGGCGATCTCCGGGAATTACCAGGTGAGGTAAATTCGAAGGGTTGAAGACACACGGAAGGGACTGGGACAACCTGCTCGAGTTGTTTAAGAACAACGTCACAATCAGTGGGGCCTGTGGGTATGATTTTGTAATCGATACTCGCAGGAAATGGATAGTCATTGGATGAAATAGTGGGAGTAGGACCCGGTTGATTGGGGTCAGCGAAGTAAAGTTCTTCGGCACTCCGGTTAAAAACCGGAGGAATATAGTTTGCAGGCTTGAAGCTAATTCTACCAGCAGACACGGAGCCGACAAGAGGCTTTTTTGCCGTGGCCTGGGGAAATGGCGGCGCCATAATGTTTTGGTCACAAGTCGTCGAGACAGTTGGGGAGTGAAAAGACGTCACCACTGTCGGAGAAGGTGGGGAGTTAACTTTAGGAGGAGACCCTGAAGGGGATCTAACAGGAAAGTTGGGCGATAAAAACGGAGGCAGTTCTGGACCGCCGTTCGGGTTACCACGAAAATAAGAGTTACTGTGTGTTACTGGGAGTGACTCGTCTATTAACTTGGGAGCACTGGTAGGGCTAGGAATGTTTGTCCCCTCAGTCTGCTCAACAACGGCATTTGGAGACGGTAGGTAACCGTGGGAGGTGAGACGTCCACCTGTGGAAAAGGATTAGACGGCCCTCCGAGCATATTATAGAAATTAGTAATGTTGTATACAGGTGTAGGATTACCTGTAAGGATAGGTACGGAAGTGGTAGTAGGAGTGGTCTTAATCGTTTCTGACTGCCGTCTCGAACGCTGGCGAGTTAGTACAGGAGAGCGAACAGTCGTCGCATTGGTTGAGTGGGGAGGTAAATACTCACCCTCCGAAGAGTGATGGGTTAGTTCCCCGGACGGGCTACCTGAACCTGCGGAGCTCCGGGTACTATTATAAAAAGTACGAGACCGGATGGGTGAGTCGCATCCGGAGCCCTGGCTGTCACCATATTGGGAGATGACGTCTTTAACAACGGGTGCATACTGGGGTGGTTCCCGTATAATAGTTCGCTCGGATGATTTGGGTGGGTGGAACTCGGTCAGAGTTTTGTGTACGAATATGTCGTCATATTGACCTTGCCAGGCCACCGGAGGAAGGTAGGGCTTCAGCCGATGGGAGTGTACGTTTCTCTGGGTGTGGGCTCGACGATTGTTGCCCCGGTAAGCCACCGAGAAAGACGTTTCCCCGCGTACCTTGACAATCTGATAAGGACCGATCCAGCGGAGGTCAAGTCCCGAGGCTGTGGTATCCTGTACCCAGACCAACTGACCTAAAGAAAAATTATTAAGAGGTCGATTAATATTAAATTTTTTCGCTCGCTGTTCCTGAGACTTGGTAGTGTTCAGGTTAGCTCGAAAAACGCGATCCCGTCGAGTGGTTTCGAGCTGGGACGGTGAGTTCGGGGAGTCAATAGTAATGACAGGTGTCAGTAAATCCAACTGGGTTTTTGGTTGGACGGCGTAGACAAGACTGAAGGGAGTAAATTGGGTGACGGCATGAACATATATATTGTGGCTTTTACAAGCTTTTGCCAAATGCTCATCCCAGTCATCCCCTATGGTAGGAAACATATTTTTTTAGGTACCTCTTAATTTCCAGGTTATTGCGCTCAACATTCCCGTTTGATTCTGGATGGTGAGGCATTACCCGGATATGCTGGACGCCTTTCTTTTTTAAATAATCGGTAAACACCTTACCGGTAAAATGAGGACCGTTGTCTGAGACAATTTGGGGGACCACTCCAATCTGCTCAAAGATCAATTCTTTGAGCAATCGTACGGAGTCCTCTGCGGTTGCTGCAGGAGTGGCCGCCGCCCATGCGAACCTACTGGTGTGGTCAATTGCCACGAAAATGTACCGATTACCTGACCTGGACGTAATGAGGGGCCCAGCGTAGTCGATAGCTACCCGAGTAAAAACATTGTCCGGTGGTGGGACAATTTTCATGTGTCCATGAGGTTTAGTTGTACGTGGGTTGCCAGCCTGACAGGTGGTACATCCTTTTATGTACTCCAATATGTCCTCCTTCATGCGACGCCAGTAGTAGCGTCTGTAGAGCTTCTGGTAGGTCTTGTATAGACCCACGTGACCTCCGTCCAGACCGTCATCATGCGCCAACTTTAGGATGGGACCCCGAAGCGTTGGAGGGATGACGAGTTTGTAAGGCTCGCAAGAGGAGTTATCTATACGGAACAAAAGACCAGAAATTAGTGCAAATTGTTTTGAAAATTTATTACCCGCTAGTCCATCATTTTGACCATTAATTTTAAGATCATCGATGACGGCTTTAAGGGCAGCGTCCTTTTGTTGGTGCTCGACAAAAGCCTCCACATTCCCACCGAGGACCGCCTGAATTACTGGTTCGTCCTCCGTTATTTGATGACGGGTTAAATATTTGACTGGGAGTGTAAGCGACCGAATCGGATAGCGTGAGAGACAATCTGCGTGAGGAATTTGTTTCCCAGGCACGTGAATGATGTTCTTCTCTTGCTGCGCCAAAAAGAGCTGCCACCGGGCAATACGAGAGTGAGGGTCCTTCATTGTGCAGAGGGATGTCAGCGCTGCATTGTCGGTCCTCACTTGTACACGACGTCCATAAACATAGGGACGAAATACCTGAAAAGCATTTACAATAGCAAGGCATTCCTTTTCAGGGTTGGAATAATTCAGTTCGGCCCCTTTTAACAATCGTGATGTGAAGGCAATGGGCTTCCAGAGTTTACCATCTCTGGATTGTTCGCAAGCCCCACCAATGCGGTAATAGCTGGCATCGGTTACCAAACGGATCTCGGCCTCGGGGTCGAAGAAATCCAGGACGGGGGTGGACGTCATGGCGGTTTTCAAGGACTGAAAGGCCTCTTCCTCGTCAGGACCCCAATGAAATGGGACTTCCTTCCGCGTGAGGGCGTGGAGGGCCTTAGCCTTGCCGGCAAAATCCTTAACAAAATTTCTGTAATAGTTACAGAATCCGATGAAAGACTGAACATCCTTCAGGTTCTTGCGGCTGGGAAAGTTGGAGACCGCCTGGATTTTTGCAGGGTCCGGCCGGGTGCCTTCCCAACTGATCACGTGACCTAAAAAGTGTAGTTCTTGATACCCGAAAAAACATTTCTTCAATTTAAATGTTAAATTAAAAGAGGATGCACGGTTCATCACTTGTCGGAAACGGGTGAGGAGTTCCTCGAAGGTTTTCGCAAAAATTAAGACATCATCAACATAGATGAGGCAAATAGTATTTTTAAGGTCACCTAAAATAACATCCATCATCGCTTGAAACTCCACGGGGAATATTTTGTAACCGAATGGAAGTCGGTTATAACAAAATTTCCCCTTCGGAGTTGAGAAAGCAGTCTTAATTTTACTTTCCTCCGAGAATTCCATTTGAAGGAAACCGGAGAGGGCGTCTAATGTAATAAAATATTGAGAGCCGGCGAGATGGTCCAGGCAATCATCTATGCGTGGGATGGGATATGTGTTTTGCTCAACTTTAGAGTTAAGCTCACGCATGTCCACGCATACCCGATGTTGCGCAAGGCCGGAGTCGTCCGGTTTTTTGGAAACGACAATTACAGGTGAGTTATAGGGAGAGACACAGGGTTTAATTACCCCTAATTTGAGGTTGCGAGCGACATGATCCTCTAAGATCTGTCGTTCGCTGTGAGCCAGACGGTACGAGTATTTATGGAATGGTTTACTATCCCCGGTGTTAATCACTACCGGTGGATAGTGAACCACTCCCAACTCGTCGTCGGATCGAGCGAAATTCGGCAAATAGGAGTTGATTACCGCTAGGACGGCATACCTCTGATCACAAGTGAGGTTAGACCCCAAATGGACCTCCTCTTCCTTGAAGGGAAGTTTAAAGGGTGTAATATCTGGATCAGGGAAGCGAGTAGGATTAGAACTATGTTTCATATCGGTACCTGTAAAGGGTTCGACTTTCCCTATATACCGAACTGATGGAACATATATCGGGTAAGGGTTACGGTTGACGACCGCAATTTGGGCTTTACCATCACGCAAACGTAAAATAGAATGTTTAAATAAAAATCCCTTATCCGGGTTTATGTTGGATGTGAGGATGACGTCCCCGGAGTAACCAGGGTGCTCGGAGTAAATAGTGAGGCGTCGCCAGGTCATCGGTTTAATTTCCGTAGGTCCCCGAGAATACATTGAAGAGTAGGAATGAGCGGAGTGAGCCGTTGAGTAACCTGGGAGATTGGAGCCTGCAATTAAAGAGCCCTCACACAATGAGGCATAGCTACTGCATATGCGTGAATCGTAAGTGGTAGGTATAGAGGTAGCTGATTCCCGCCTGGGAAATGCGCTGACGTCGGGATTCCCACGGGCGATTCGGCGAGCCATAGAGTCAGCCAGTTTGTGTCTGCGTTGGTAATGTTGTTTGGAAGTGTCCGACAGGCGCCGGATAGACTCAAGGGAGTCAGTCACAGGAGGATCCAAGTCGACTTGGCTATGATCAGTGGCGTTAACTGAGACGGGAGAATGAGCTGTGGTGTCAGCCAGGGGATCGAGTCCCTCAAATCGGGTGTATCCCCGCCGTACATTCATGTCCAAGCCGAATTTATCATGAAAGTTAGATCCGAGGAGGATGAGTGTGTCCATCTCCTCGATAATGGCGAATCTGTAATTGTGTTTTGACATCGGCGCATCGTCGATTCTGAAAAACAAAATTGCAGATCGATTAAAGGAACCTTTCATGGATTTACAAATGGTGGAGAAGTACTTGGGTTCATGTGGGACTATGACAATAGAATTGGGAAACTTGTTCTCCAAATAAGCGGCAGTAGCCGAAGCCATAGTTGAAATCATTGAACCCGTGTCCACCGTCGCAGGCAGACGGACACGGTAACCTGCTATCCGTAGCTGATAAATTTTATCTTGCCTCGAGTAGGCCAGATGCGAGAGGCGAGTGAACTCCGCATTTATCTCCCGTTCGGAGTCATAAGCGAGATGGCTCGTAGTATTAGGGAAAAAAGAAAAAGTCTTTGTGTTATTTTTGGAGTCAAGGCATGTGGGAATAGCCCTAAGTGCCATCCGTGTGCGCTTGCACAGGAATTGTTTTGGCAAAATATAAGGGTTGGATAAATATCCACTACCCGAAGAAGGAGACGATGGCCGGGGGACCTCGTCTGGAATTGTAATGAATTTCTGTGGAGTCTTAGGTAACTCGGGAAGAAGAACGGGTGCTTCCGTAGAGTTAATGACTGTAGTTGATTTGACCGGTGGGTGAACGGGTCTCTCCACAGGTGATATATTTTGAATTAAATGGGGAGTTGGAGTGAACTCGGCACTCTCGGCAGTTCCGAGGTTGGGAGATAATCCCGTAGGAGATGACATTATTTGAGGAGAATTAGAGGACTCAGGCTGATTTGACAGGCCGAGTTCTCTAATTCTCTGCTGAATTAGTGGGGAAATATTGTGAGGCTGCTTGGTCTGAACGTCCCCGCACGTCAGACCTAGCAGTTTCCCTGATTGGTGGTAGATTGGGGCTGAGTAGGGCCAGCTCCCGCGTTGTGTTGTGGGGTCGGTGGCGCCCAAGAGCCCTGTTGGGGAGGCGGCTGCTGAGGAGCCGGCATCTGGAATGGCCGGTATTGTTGACCGTCCCAAAAAAATAGAGGAGGGCTAACAGCCTGATGAGAAGGGTAGCCACAGGTGTAGTTTCCCGGAGGTGGGTAGTAGCCAGGTTGACTGTTCGGAGGGAACCGATCCTGGCGACGGAAATTCCCACGTTGGTTCCGAGATCCACCATTGTTATTGTTTGTCAGGTGTCGACCAGTCATCGGCATGTTTGCCTGCTGCTGTTGTGCTTGAGGCTGTAAAGAGAGAGAATTAGTTGCCAAATTATTTTGTGGTGGAAGACTGACCTCAGGAATGCCTTGTTTCCCAGCGTTGACAACCGCAGTCAGACGCTGTGTGTTACCCGCTGTGACATCCCGCAGCATTGTCCGACATTGAGACATGATGTGGTTTTGACGACCGCAGTAGTCGCAGGTGACCACCGTTAGCACGCGGACGGATACAGGTCCTAGCTGAGGGGCCTGGTCCACAGAGGACTGGGTATGGACGGGCCTGATGGCGGGGTTGAGTTCCGGATCCTGAAGGAGTCCCTTAAGGTTCTTCGCCAGATCCCGAAGGTTCCTTGATGGAGTGATTGCTAATGATTCCATCCGGAGTGGAAGTTTCCCACGGGCCTTCTCCACGATGTCCTCTTCATCCATGAGGGGATCAAGATCCCAGCAAAGTTTCTGGAGGCCAGCGACGAAGGAATGTGGAGTCATGCCGGATCGATACCGGTATGCGTCCAGGTCGGCCTGCTTCTCGGCCTTCAACCGATCGTGGTCGAACCGCTCCTTCAATTCATCACAAACATAGGCCCAAATTTCCCGGGAGGACTTCGTCTTCCTGTCCAAGAACATTCGGATCCTGGGGAATATAGATTGGAACCACTCCCTGACGTCTCTGTCCGGAGAGTCTAAAAAAGACGGGAAAGGTTCCGGATGACCATGTCATGGGTCACGAAGAGATCCGAGGCGAAGTGGTCCACTGCGTCAATGAAGGATGTAGGATTCTCCTGGCTGGAGTACTGACGTACCTCCAGGCGGAACTTGTCCAGCCGCCGGTATTTTTCATCCGATTCCCTAGATCTGAGGAGCCGATCCTTTTTTTCGTCCTCGGTCTCATTATGGTCGGCCATGATGGAGTGAGAACAGAAAAGGATGAGCACAGAGAAGGTAAGTGTAAACGTCGGGAAAAACCTAGACCTCAAAGTGGCTAATTAAGATTGACACCGAAAATTCAGAAAAAATGACTCACGAAACCCGGGGATAATCCGGAGTAAACGTGGGCGTTGGAAGATTTGGGAATCCTCAGCCTCCGTCCTCGCGGAGTAGCAATGAAGCAACAGGGTCACGTCCGGGAGACAAATCCAGCGTCCGCGGACCACGTCGGCACTATGTATGTCACTCCTATTGAAATGACGGGGAGACCACGTGGCACCCTGGAGTAACTGTTAATGTCGGGAAAAAAACGGGAGACGGGAGAATCTGGAACCCGCGAAGGCAACCAGGAAATCCCAGCGATATTCCCCGGACGTAAGGATGAGCGGACCCACTCGTACACGACGAAAGGGAGTGTAAATACCAAGAACGCCTAAACACTAGATATTAATAATTAATGTAAGTACTTAAATATAAGAAAAGCACTCACGAAAACTCGGAGATAACCGGTAATGAGGTATGCGCCGGAATTATAGTGGCTGGAAACTCCCGGCGGAAGGAAAGTATCCCGTGGAAGTTTATCCGTGGAAAACCCGGCGAGAGAGAAGAGAAAAAAAATCCTGATGGCACTGAGACAGCCGTAACTCCCGGACCATACAGTGAGCCCCACAAAAATGAGAGCAAGACACGTGGCGAGTCCGGAGAGGACCTAAATATCAAAATTTAACAATTAGGTTCAAGTAATGAGAAGAAGAATTACTTACCGAAATCGAGGGAATCCGATGGATCGAATTTTACTGATGGGAGCAGGGCTTCAGGAGATTGTCCAGGTATCCCACATGCACCACCAGTATCCGAGAGCCACGCGGTCCGCTGTTCAAGCTCGAAAATTCCGGGTGTGGGAGGGGAAAAACTCGGCGAAATGAGGATGAGAAAAGGTCTCGCACCTCCACCAGAATGAGAGTCACCGTTATTCGGTTACTCTCGAACTTAACCTAATTATCGGGAATAATCTAAAGTCGGGAAATGCCGAAATAATATGAAGTCGGGAAAAAATGCTGAAAATAAAAAGGAGCGTGCTCCCATGTGACCACTCTCTTCCTTTTACTGAAAACGACCTACTTACTTTTATTAGCGTCGACTCGCGGAGGAGCTGTGAGCCGGGGCTCATACACATATTATTATCCCTCACAGCCTCATAATCTGGTCATAATTGTCCCGCACGCTCGAAATGTAGTTGATGTAATGCTTCCCTCTAACAGTAATGAAATAATTTATTCTGCATTGCTACCACTACCTCGTGTATGGCATATACATATTGTAGTAGTAATTATACAGTACAAACTCTACATACGACTACATTTATATAAAATGAAAGTAAAGCTACGTAAAATATATAATGATTGGAAATAAACATGTTTTTATTAAACATTTACAATAAAATACAATTTGTAGTCCAAATGCACAAGAATTTCCTTTCACAATACATATCACAAGGATAAAACATCCTTATTTTAAATTGTAAAAAAACACTCAGGACAAAATACTCTAGCTGGATTACTATTTAAATTACGAGGCTTGATTCGTAGATATAACACGAGATTGTTTGTTAACTGCACTACACGGATGAAAATATTAATCAAAAACATGTTTCGAATGCTCTCATTCGGCATGGTCGTACATATACATTATATGTATATGTTTAACTCACTGCACTTACTAATCATTAATAAATACTATCTAGAAACCCAGGGAACACTGAGTTCTTGAGGTCTCATTGAACTCTACTATTTCATTCACAATTTGGTCAAGCAAACTGACACAATAATTTATTTCACCTTAAAAATTAATACTTAAGTAAATTGGGAACGATGAAATCCCGCCATTAAAAAACCAACTTGAAATTGCTTAACAATTCATTCTTTCACTGGTTTCGCGCCGTCATTTCATAATTTTTGCAACACATGACAAAATTATGAGCGCAGCTTAATCTGATCCTGACATATTGAAATCATTATGAAGAACCCCAGCATCTGCACTATTTTCAGAACCATTTTAGAACCGTGTCAGAAATTGTTCATTGTTAAGATGTCCAATGGAAGTCATAATCTCCTCATGAAAAATACATGAAGTGATTATGACTTTCGAGCATTAGTTATGATATCATTATGATGTTCAGTGCTAGTTGGGGTGCTACTGAAGTCATTCGGAAATCATTAGGTTCTTCCAGTGCTAGCTGGGGCAGTTACATTAAATGCCCTCGTGGGTAATATGATAAAAGAATAATTAGGGGGAGGTTTCTGTCCTATGTACCTATACGTGTCTTTAAGTGCTCAATTGAGTGGCGCAGTAACTTATCTGCATCAGCAACTAAAAATATTTTTGCAGCTTACGAGCAGGCCTGGCCTCAAGTTCGGTTCAACTCATGATTCGCACTTGAACTTGACCCGAACTTGATTATAACACCATAATTAAGATCCGAACTTGAACTTGATTTTTTAAAAGTAGGTACGAACCGGAGTAATCAAGTTCACATAATCAAGTTAATTTCGGCGAACTTGACCATGAATGGAACTTGACCATGAAGTTCAGAAAAACCTTCACCATGAACTTGACCATGAACTTGACCATGAACTTGACCATGAACTTGACCATGAACTTGAATTTCTAGTTATAGTGTTGTATGTATATTTATAATTAGAAAGGCTAACAAATTACCTGAGATTTAATTTCCATTTATTTTTTAAAATTGAATATCAAAATTTAGAAGTAATGATTGATAAAACTTATAGTAAGAGAATGTAAAAATAACTAGATTTCCCGTAGAGTTTTTTGAATGATGCACGGATTTCATCAAAATTGGTTAGAGATTTGAATTTCAACCATCCCTTCAAGCACAGACAAACACAAATGATGTCTTCTAACATTCTTTTAGGAGTTAGTAGGTCTGTGCCAGGACAACTGAAACAGGTATATATATATGAATACACTTACGAGCAGTGTTTCCAGCTGTATTTTTTTGTAGAATCGCAAAATGTGAAATGCTTGTGGACCTTAAAAATAATATGATTATTCAAAAATTTAAATCAAGTTAAAGTTAAAAAGATGTTGCAAAGAAGAAAATACAACAGGATTTAGCTTGTAATATTTGAGCCCGGAGCACGTTGCTCGTTGAAAACACAGAAATACCGGTCTAGCATTTGAACGCGAAAACGCTGTGATTTAAATTAGCGTTTACAGCTTCAGCAAGGACATCTGCATAAGAACGATTATCTATAGCGTATTATATGAGTATAAGAACTTGACCATGAAAAGTCAAGTTCATGTTCATGGTTTTGGGGTTATGTGATCCGAACTTGATCATGGTATTGATGTCAAGTCTATAATGAAGACCTGACCATGAACTTGATTCGAGCCTTGAAATCAAGTTCAAATTTCATGTTGACCCGAACTTGAGATTTCAGTGTCAAGTTCAAATTAACTTGTAACCCGAACTTGACTTGAACTTGACCTTGACCCGAACTTGTCAAGTTTTACTTGAACTTGAATGCCAGGCCTGCTTACGAGGTTACTCTCTTTTTCTTCCTCCAGGGTAAGTGCATCAATTCGGGGACAGTTGTGGTCAATCCTGGAAATCTTGCAGCACTGACTGAGTGCCGAACACGGATTTAGGGAATAACAGACATATTTCATAGCCTTTCCATTTACGTTGTGGTGTTGTCACTTTTCTTCATTCCTCTCTATTTATTCGCTGAGTACAATAAGCAGTGGTGAATTAGCCATACATGTCATGATTATCATTTCTTTAAGTTTATTCCAGAAGAGTATTCATTAGTAATCGTTAATGATGCCTTGAAAGCCCATACCAACTTTGCGACCCTAAATTTAATTTTTAACCAGCCATGTCGCGGGTTTTGCTCTTTATCCAACCCCTGGTTCGTTCGCTGCATGAAACATTTTCCCGACACTCCTAGAAGTCACGTCCGTTTTTGGGTTGAGTGAGGTATTGGTCTGAGATTTCAGTGTGTATTTTAGTGGGACCTTTTCTAGTCACACTTTCAATTCTGAACGAAGTCGAAAATATAATATTATTAATCTATTCCGTCGATTTGGTCTGGCTCCTACAACGATCCAAGTATTTCAGTTTGACACCTTTATCTTATAATCTTCTCTTATACCAGAAAAGAAACACAATAATATTCAATCAGTATTAGTGTAGTTGAATATGATCCGTAGTGGTTTGTACGCTAGCAGCTATGTATATGGCTGTCGTATAGCTGTAATTTTTCAGTTGTGGAAACTTGGAATTTAATAAAGCCAAAATTTAAATAAAATGAAAAAGAAGTTAGGATTTGAAATCAAATAATCGTTCTGTACATAGGTAGCCATGGTATTTATAATATTTATTTTTCAGTCCACGTTTTTCTATGTTGCAGCTCTAATGGAACGGTGAATTCATTTTTGTCAAAGTTAGGAATAGTGCCCCTCATGGGTACAGGTTTTACCCGGGTATTTGGGTACAGGTTCAGGTACAGGTACGTATCAGGTACATATTTCTTGTACCCATCCAATTTGGGTACAGGTTCAGGTTCAGTCGTTAGATACCTGAAAATTCAGGTTCAGGTTCAGGTATGGGTACAGGTTCAAAAACCAATCGTTTGGGTATAAACCCATCAGGAACGGGTACGCACTGGGTAAATACCTGAACCTGAATGTAAAATACCTGAACTTTCAGGTACTTCACAGTCAGTAATAATTTCCAAGTAACGCCTGTATAGGTGTTGTTGAGCTTTAAAAACTCCTCCCAATTTTTGACCTTGAAACATTTTACATTAAAATTTATAAGTATAAGCTTAGTCAGGAAATTCCAGAATTCCACCGTATAGGAACACGTGACTAGTTACCCTGCATTAGCTGGAATGACCAGAGATTTTTTAGATTTTTTTTCCTGGAACTGCTAAAGAACAGAGATCTACAGATAGAGCAAGCCTTCTCCAATGGTCCAGATCTTCTGACGCATAAACGTTTATATAAGAGTGGAGTTACGTTAGAAAATGTCTCAGCTTGGCTGAAGTTAAAATCTGAGGAGTTCGAATTCAAAAAAATGTTTTCCATTGCGTAAGCAATTGCATGGTGCAAACCAAATTCTTAATAGTTTAATTTCTCGGCATTATTGAAAGTTTAGAAAATATTACACTGCATTTGCATTGTTGGATTGAACTTATTCATACCGTAGATTTTGCTATCTATTACCTTTTCAACCTTTATGTACAGATAATCATTTATAGCTACTGATAATCCTAGTACTTAGTCATGCTTTCGAAGAATAAAAAATATAAATAAATCTAATCTGATAAATAAATCTACTAACAATAAGTCAAAATTTTTTGGTCCAGATATTTTAATTTTTATTTCGCGTAATATATTTTATTAATCCTTTAAATTAGTACAATGGAAAATACCCGGGTAGTTTCAGGTACTTTTAAAATATACCCGGGTACAGGTACTTTTTTGGGTACTTTTTGGGTACAGGTACTTTTCAGGTACAGGTACTCCTGATTTAGTTTAAGTACAGGTACAGGTTCAGGAAAATTGAACCCAGGTATTCAGGTACAGGTACGGGTATAGGTTCAAAAAATCCATGTACCCATGATTCAGGTACAGGTTCAGGTCCAGGTACAACATTTTGGTACCCATGCGGGGCACTAGTTAGGAATATGTTTTACGGCCAGTACGACAATATTTTTTAACTACAATCTTATTTCGGAGGATACTTTTTTCACAACAACTAAGATAATAACTTAAATAATAAACTATAGTTTTGGCAACAAATTGAATCTGATAAGATTAACCTCCCTGAATAAGCAATAAGCATAATGATCTAGATGCATTCTTAGCGGGGGAGTATAGACCATGTCCCTTAAATGTTACATACCCAATGGGCAGCAAAGCACATACGCAGAGTGTAGAGTGGTCAGAAAGAAATTCTGCTACCGAAAATATTTCCTTCAACCGTATATAGTTGAAAAACTGACACGGGTAGAGGCTGTCTAGTATCCACTGACACTGTCACGAAACTCGCGGACAATATTTGAGTCCTAAAATTGTCCCGTCCCGAACATTTCCATTCTGAAATTCCACCATTACAAGGAGTACCTTTTGGTGTGACATCTCCAAAAGGTGTAATCTTACAGTTACAATTATCTGATATGCAGAGCTATGCAAAATACTTGGTCTAAGATTACAAAATACCAAATAAAATACCAGAAGTGAAATATAGAAAATACAAAATACAAAGTAAAATACCTCAGGGTACATTACTAAAATACAAATAAAAATACAATACATGGTCGGTAATTAAAAATACTCAAATACAAAATACTGTATTTTAAATACAATACTTTTCTTAAAATACCCAAATAATGCTCACTATTTTCAGTTTCTGGGACTCAAACAGCTTTCAAATTCATCATTTAAAAAATTAATTAGATACCTAATCACTTCAAGGACTGCATATAAGACTGGTGTAGTAACAAATGATTCAACGTTTGTTGAATTGGTCAGTCCGTTAATTATAATTACATTGACTAACGATAATCAGTTATTTTGATTGTTTATTCAGTGATGTAGATTATTATGATATTTTTAGTATCTGAGTTAGTATCTGAAAATTAAATTGAGTGCCTTGGACGGATCTTAAATATTGTTGTTAAACAGGCAAGGTGGACTATGTGATCGTGATGTACAAAAGCATGCGCGCGTAGAATATTTTGCCCTTTCAGTGACGTTATGTAATACTGAAAATGGAGAACCTGAAAATGTTTGATGCATCCAGTAAAAAGGATTCATTCCGTCGCATGTTATTGCATTGCTAAAATGGAATTCGCACAGATATTGAACATCATGTAAACTACAAACAATGTCAAAGTTGTAATCATGCTGGTGAAAAGTATTTTGAGCCAAATATTTATTTGAAATACATTTTCCAGGCCCTTGAAAGTAAGCATATACAAAATACTTTTGTACTTACAGGCTCTTAAAATACTAAGTACAAAATACTTGCCCACTGCTTGCTAACTTGAAAATACCAAATACAAAATACTTTGTGGCCTGAAAATACGTATTTTAAAATACTGTATTTGAAAATACTGCATAGCTCTGCTGATATGGTTTAAATGGAATGATTCGACTCATTACATCTGTCCCGACATACTGTAGTGTCCGATTCGACTGGATTCCAGTGTAGGTTGAAGAAAATTTGACTACAAAAAACTTTATTAATTAAAATAAAATTCACATACCACTTCTAAGACTTCACAAAATCGTTCATTGAAAACGGGTAATTTCATTTGGGATTTCAGGAATTTTTCGGGCTGGCAAGACGATGGAATTTTAGTACTCTTCTATTTCGGACAGTTTTTTTTGTCTGTCTTATTTAGTCCCTTTCCAATTTCGAACAAAAACCACATCAGAATCCCATCATTATAAAGAGCACCTTTTAAAGCTTAAAAGCATTTGATTACAACAACCGACTTGGTTAGAATATTATTAACATACCTTTCTAAAATATGGCAAAACTTGAAGGCTAGAAAAGAGGAAGTTTTTACCTTGGAGAATGTTTAATGGGAGAGTGAAGTCATTTGCAAAATTTAGGAAGATTGACAGCTGGCACGACGAAAGGATTTAACTACAATTTTGCAAATAAAAAAATATAATTATAAGCTAAATATATAAATATAAGTAATAAGCTATTGGGCTGGGAAAAAAATATGTAACAAGAATAACCTCCCAGAATAAGCTAAATGGTCTAGATGCGTTCTTCATCTACATTTTACTAATATTTTTACAAGTGCAAAGTGGAATGCTTGCTTCCACTTTTTGTTGGAAAAATTAAAAGCAAATGGTCTACATGCAACTTTTTATCTATCAAAGAGATCTACCTGATAATATTGAAATTGCGTCTATGTAATTTATGTTGATTTGACTAAATACCGTAATTTGACCATTTTAGCTTGAACCTGCCTTACAGCCTTTTGATTAGACCTAAAAGCAAAAATATATTTAAACCATTTTGATTTTAATCAAAGATGCGTCTGGATCATTGTGCATCTTTATCGACGATATTATAATGGTAACTTTGCTTACAATAAAATATCCAGCACGCTCGTAACGGTGATTCACTTATGAAAATGACAATATTTCGCTTTGGACACTTTCCTTCCAGGAATAAATCTGGTTACTGGTCTTGCTTGTTTTAGTCTGCCACAAGATGTTGGAACCACTTGTTGATTTTTAGTACACTTTGCTTGTTCCCTCTTAAATGCAATTTCTTAGATTCTCATTCCAGGATTTTGATAGATGTTTCTGAGGAATTATTTCATTACGTAGTAGATCGAGCATCTGAAAAAATGATTTTAGTACAAATTTGTCGGAGATAACAGTTTTAAACGGTAATTTTTCACCATTGCGGTTCATCACATTACTGCAAACTTTTGTTCCGTTCCGTAATGCTCAAGTATTACGCAACGAAAAATTCAGGAAAATTTACCACCAACCATCGCTTGTAACGCTAACGTACGTCGAGGCATTTGGAAATGGCAACTGGCCAATTAACGACAGGTGTGTTACGCACGCCTCTATTTCGTCTGATTGGCTTATGCTCGTTAGCTTAGAGTGAACCATAGATTGACGCTTCATTTGTAATGAGTGAGTCAACCATCGAGTTTAAATTTCTTAACCATGCTGCAAGAGTTACATTGCATGTACATGCATGCTTTTGTTTCCACCTGAAACGCATGAAAAATCAAGGGCCAATACAACATAAGAGAGACGTAGGGTTCCCAGACGTCCCGGAATGCCCGGGACAGTCCCGGAATGACAGTCGTTGTCCCGTGTCCCGGAAGGGTGTATTCAGGGACACGTAAATGTCCCGGAAACGTCGAGCTCAAAAAGTCATAAAAATTATTAGAGCTTTTAATATAAAAATAAAATATTTCGTTCTAGAGGAGATCGATTCAAACGAGAGCATGTACATGTGCCATGTACATTAAACTAATAAAATCATAAAAATGTGATCACAAACGTAACAAAATCGCTTAAACATCAGGTAATAATTAAAAAGTTCTAGGTTTTACAATTTTATATGGGAAGAGGTTGTCAATTCAAAAAATTGGTTACGTCGAAATGGTAAAGATAACCAGACCCCTGCTAGGAATTTAGTAGGTAAAGCGATTTTCTGTGAAGTATGAAGAATTTGGGTTTGTTAAATCTAACATGTAAAGTTCCTAAAAACCTAGAGAAAGCAGGTGCTGAAACTAAAAAAGTTTATATTTTTTACACCGAAAAATCTGGAGACGATGAAAAATTCAACATATTTGCTGTTACAATGCGACAGCAAATTACGTTCGCCAAAATTCTGTGTTTTAAAAATTCCAGGAAGAAAATCCATCAATTGTTGCTGCTAATTGCAAACATCACACTATACACAACGCTGTGAAAAATGCCTGCAATAAATTATCAATGGATGTTGAAGGCTTAGTTTTAAATGTTTTTAGCGAATCTAGCCCGTCTGCGCAGACTCTTTAAAACAGTCATGTGAATTTGTGGATGTGGCTTTCCTTACTTCCAGCACTGGACAGATTCCTTTCTAATAGGAAAGCTTTGAAGTCATATTTTCTTTCGAAGTAACAAAGTGACTGCCCTTCTGTTAATCGCAAGGTTGTATGTCATAACAGCAATGAAGTTGCTGCAAAAGTAGAATGCCTAACCGAATGTTACCTATATATTGTGCACATTGTTTTACAATAAATGAATTCGCCCATTTTAATGTTGGAGTGTAATGATTGTACTTCTACGAAAGTTTACTCCATAATGAAATCTCTTCTGGAAAGTTCTGTAAACCGATACGATAAATTTTACGGAAGTAACGCTAATGCAATTCTGAAAAATTTACCCCCCGCAACCAAACAAAAGGGCTTTGAACAGGAAGCTTAGTATTTTTTTGAAATCACTGCAGACCTATTTAAGCAGACATTTTGATTTCGGTGATACTAAATTGTTTTTGAAAATGAAACTACTAAATTTGAAATCAGAGGAATTCTTAGTACCCATGGCTTATTTACTAAATATTGCCGTTGCACTCGGAATTAAATTAAACGAGGACCAACTGTACAATGAATTTTGCTTACTTCGTCAAACTTGAGTTTTTATTATGATCGGTGATCGTGAAATCGGTCGGTGCAAAGTGGGCTGAGTTTTTTAAGAAAGATCAATGTCCTGAACTATTCAAGCTTGTATCGTTCGTGCTATCAACTCCTGTTAGCAACGATTTTGTTTTTTCAGCCCAATGAAGAAAGTTTGGACAGCCGAGAGAAACTTAATGTCAACAAAACTTGTGAAAGCAGAGCTTCAAGTCATTAATGTAGTCTTAGTGTACCCTTTTCATGTTGTGAATTGGTTTCTTTTTTGAACAAACCGGAAAACAAGAATATGTTATTGGATGCCAAAAAGGCTGAAAAATACAATTAGGAATCGTGTATACGTAAATAAAATTTAAAACTATTTAGTCCCGGAATGACGTTTCAAAAAAGTGGGAACCCTAGAGAGGCGTGCGTAACATACCTGCCCCTAATTGGCCAGCTGTCATTTCAATATGACTCGACAAACGTAACACTTGTTTGAATTACTAGCCATCCAAAGTAACGTAACGCAGCCCCTGTTTTTATGCAGCTTCAAAAATACATGCTACATGTCTAATCACGTAAAATACAAATGCGTAACCAAATATAAAATTCAAGTTGGAACAAAATAATTTCATCAAGCATGAGTGTGAGTTGAGCTTGTGGGAATCTGTGGTGCTAATGAGGTCAATTTTGGTGTTGGATACTAAATTCATAGTTAACACCACATCAAAATTAGGTACATGTAAAACGTCTGAAGTATTTATATTAACAACAGGTAATCAATACATAACATACACCAGAGGGGTACGTCAGAAATTTCAGGAGTTAAGGAGTAAGGATTATGTGTGGAGTTAAGGAGTAAGGATTATGTGTGGAGTTTAAGAGTAAGGATCATATGTGGAGATAAGGGGTAATAATTATAATTGTGAAGAACAATTGTGGGGTTAAGGAGTAGAGATTATGTGTTGATAGTAAGGATTATGTGAGGAGTTTAGGAATAACGATTATGTGTGGAGTTATAGAGTAAAGATTATGTGCATAGTTAAGAAATTAGAATAATTGTGGAGTTAAGTAGTAAGAATTATATGTGCAATTAAGGAGTAAGGATTATGTGTGGAGTTAAGGACTAAAGAATATGTGTGGAGGTAAGGACTAAGGATTATGTGTGGAGTTAAGGACTAAAAAATATGTGTGGAGGTAAGGACTAAGGATTATGTGCGGGGTTAAGGTGTATGGATTAAGTGTGGAGTTCAGGAGTAAGGATTATTGTGTGGAGTTTATAAGTAAGGATTATTGTGTGGAGTTAAGGAGTAAGGATTAGGTGTGGAGTTAAGGAGTAAGGATTATGTGTGGAGTTAAAGAGTAAGGATTATGTGTGGAGTTAAAGAGTAAGGATTATGTGTATATTTAAATAGTAAGGATTATGTGAGGAGTTTAGGAATGACGATTATGTGTGGACTTATAGAGTAAGGATTATGTGCGGAGTTAAGGAATGAGAATAATTGTGAAGTTAAGTAGTAAGAATTATGTGTAGAGTTAAGGAGTAAGGATTATGTGTGGAGTTTAAGAGTAAGGATTATTGTGTGGAGTTAAGGAGTAAGGATTAAGTGGTTAGTTAAGGAGTAAGGACTATGTGTGGAAATAAAGAGTAAGGATTATGTGGTTAGTTAAGGAGTAGGGACTATGCGTGGAGTTAAAGAGTAAGGATTATGTGTGGAGTTTAAGGGTAAGGATTAAGTGTGGAGTTGAGAAGTATGGATTATGTGTGGAGTTCAAGAGTAAGGATTATTTGTGCAGTTTAAGAGTAAGGATCATGTATGGAGTTGAGGAATTATGATTATGTGTGGAGTTAAGTCGTACGGATTATGTGTGGTGTTAAAGATTAAAGATTATGTGTGGAGTTTAAAAGTAAAGATTATGTGTGGAGTTTAAGAGTAAAGATTAATGTGTGGAGTGAACAAGTAAAGACTAAGTGTGGATTTAACAAGTAAGGATTATTTGTGGAGTTTAAGAGTAAGGATCATGTATGGAGTTGAGGAATTAAAATTATGTGTGGAGTTAAGTAGTACATATTATGTGTGGTGTTAAAGATTAAAGATTATGTGTGGACGTTAAGAGTAAAGATTATGCGTGGAGTTTAAGAGTAAAGATTAATGTGTGGAGATAACAAGTAAGGACTAAGTGTGGAGTTAAGGAGTAAGGATTATTTTTGGAGTTTATAAGTAAGGATTATTGTGCGGAGTTAAGAAGTAAGGAATAATTGTGGAGTTAAGGAGTAAGGATTAGGTGTGGAGTGAAGGAGTAAATATTATGTGTGGATTGAAAGAGTAAAAATTATGTGTGGAGTTATAGAGTAAACATTATGTGCATAGTTAAGAAATTAGAATAATTGTGGAGTTAAGTAGTAAGAATTATATCTGCAATTAAGGAGTAAGGATTATGTGTGGAGTTAAGGACTAAAGAATATGTGTGGAGGTAAGGACTAAGGATTATGTGTGGAGTTAAGGACTAAAGAATATGTGTGGAGGTAAGGACTAAGGATTATGTGCGGGGTTAAGGTGTATGGATTAAGTGTGGAGTTCAGGAGTAAGGATTATGTGTGGAGTTTAAGAGTAAGGATTATTGTGTGGAGTTTATAAGTAAGGATTATTGTGTGGAGTTAAGGAGTAAGGATTAGGTGTGGAGTCAAGGAGTAAGGATTATGTGTGGAGTTTAAGAGTAAGGATTATTGTGTGGAGTTTAAGAGTAAGGATTATGAGTTCAGTTAAAGAGTAAGGATTATGTTAGGAGTTTAGGAATGACGATTATGCGTTTACTTATAGAGTAAGGATTATGTGCGGAGTTAAGAAATGAGAATAATGGTGGAGTTAAGTAGTAAGAATTATGTGTGGAGTTAAAGATTAAAGATTATGTGTGGAGTTTAAAAGTAAAGATTATGTGTGGAGTTTAAGAGTAAAGATTAATGTGTGGAGTGAACAAGTAAAGACTAAGTGTGGATTTAACAAGTAAGGATTATTTGTGGAGTTTAAGAGTAAGGATCATGTATGGAGTTGAGGAATTAAAATTATGTGTGGAGTTAAGTAGTACATATTATGTGTGGTGTTAAAGATTAAAGATTATGTGTGGACGTTAAGAGTAAAGATTATGCGTGGAGTTTAAGAGTAAAGATTAATGTGTGGAGATAACAAGTAAGGACTAAGTGTGGAGTTAAGGAGTAAGGATTATTTTTGGAGTTTATAAGTAAGGATTATTGTGCGGAGTTAAGAAGTAAGGAATAATTGTGGAGTTAAGGAGTAAGGATTAGGTGTGGAGTGAAGGAGTAAATATTATGTGTGGATTGAAAGAGTAAAAATTATGTGTGGAGTTATAGAGTAAACATTATGTGCATAGTTAAGAAATTAGAATAATTGTGGAGTTAAGTAGTAAGAATTATATCTGCAATTAAGGAGTAAGGATTATGTGTGGAGTTAAGGACTAAAGAATATGTGTGGAGGTAAGGACTAAGGATTATGTGTGGAGTTAAGGACTAAAGAATATGTGTGGAGGTAAGGACTAAGGATTATGTGCGGGGTTAAGGTGTATGGATTAAGTGTGGAGTTCAGGAGTAAGGATTATGTGTGGAGTTTAAGAGTAAGGATTATTGTGTGGAGTTTATAAGTAAGGATTATTGTGTGGAGTTAAGGAGTAAGGATTAGGTGTGGAGTCAAGGAGTAAGGATTATGTGTGGAGTTTAAGAGTAAGGATTATTGTGTGGAGTTTAAGAGTAAGGATTATGAGTTCAGTTAAAGAGTAAGGATTATGTTAGGAGTTTAGGAATGACGATTATGCGTTTACTTATAGAGTAAGGATTATGTGCGGAGTTAAGAAATGAGAATAATGGTGGAGTTAAGTAGTAAGAATTATGTGTGGAGTTTAAGAGTAAGGATTATGTGTGGAGTTGAAGTAGTAAGGATTATGTGTGGAGTTTATAAGTAAGGATTATTGTGTGGAGTTACGGAGTAAGGATCAAGTGTGGAGTTAAGGAGTAAGTTTTATGGTTGGAGTTGAAGAGTAAAGATTGTGGGTGGAGTTTAAGAGTAAGGATTATTGTGTGGAGTTAAGTAGTAAGGATTATGTGTGGAGTAAAATACAATGGATTATGTGAGGGGTTTCGTAAAAACGATTATGTGTGGAGTTAAAGAGTAAGGATTATGTGCGGAGTTAAGGAAGAAGAATAATTGTGGAGTGAAGTAGTAAGGATTATGTGTCGAGTTTAGGAGTAAGTATTATGTGTGGAGTTTAAGAGTAAGGATTATTGTGTGGAGTTAAAGAGTAAGGATTATGTGTACATTTAAATAGTAAGGATTATGTGAGGAGTTTAGGAATGACGATTAGTTGTGGATTTATAGAGTGAGGATTATGTGCGGAGTTAAGGAATGAGAATAATTGTGGAGTTAAGTAGTAAGAATTATGTGTCGAGTTAAGGAGTAAGGATTATGTGTGGAGTTTAAGAGCAAGGATTAAGTGTGGAGTTATGGAGTAAGGATTAGGTGTGGAGATAAAGAATAAGGCTATTGTGTGGAGTTTAAGAGTAAGGATTAAGTGTGGAGTTCAGGAGTATGGATATTGTGTGGAGTTATAGAGTAAGGATTATGTGTGGAGTTTATGAGTAAGGATCATGTATGGAGTTGAGGAATTATGATTATGTGTGGAGTTAAGTAGTACGGATTATGTGTGGAGTTAAGTAGTACGGATTATGTGTGGATTAAGTAGTACGGATTATGTGTGGAGTTAAGTAGTACGGCTTATGTGTGGATTAGGTAGTACGGATTATGTGTGGAGTTAAGTAGTACGGATTATTTGTGCTGTTCAAGAAAAAAGATTATAAGTGGAATTTAAGAGTAAAGATTAATGTGTGGAGTTAACAAGTAAGGACTAAGTTTGGAGCTAAAGATTAAGGATTATTGTGCGGAGTTCAGGAGTAAGGATTAGGTGTGTAGTCAAGGAGTAAGGATTAAGTGTGGAGTTAAGGAGTAAAGATTATGTGCGGAGTTGAAGAGTAAGGATTATGTTTGGAGTTTAAGAGTAAGGATTATTTTGAGGAGTTAAGGAGTAAGGATTATTTGTGGAGTTAAGGAGTAAGGATTATTTGTGGAGTTAAGGAGTAAGGATTATTTGTGGAGTTAAGGAGTAAGGATTATTTGTGGAGTTAGGGAGTAAGGATTTTTTGTGGAGTTAAGGAGTAAGGATTAGGTGTGGAGTGAAGGAGTATATATTATGTGTGGAGTTTAAGAGTAAGAATTAATATGTGGAGTTTAAGAGTAAGAATTAATGTGTGGAGCTAAGGAGTAAGAGTTAAGTGTGGAGTTAAGCAGTAAGGATTAACTTTGGAATTAAGGAGTAAAGAATATGTGTGCAGTAAAAGAGTTAGGATTATGTTTGGAGTTTAAGAGTAAGGATTATGTGTTGAGTTAAAGAGTAAGGATTATGTGTGGAGTTAAGTAATTGGCATTATGTGTGGATTTCAGCGGTAATAATTAGGTGTGGAGTTAAGGTGTAAGGATTAGGTGTGGAGTTAAGGAATGAGAATAATTGTGGAGTTAAGTGGTAAGAAAAAAGTGTGGAGTTAAGGAGTAACGATTATGTTTGGAGTTAAGGACTAAGGAATATGTGTGGAGTTAAGGACTAAGGATTATGTGCGGGGTTAAGGTGTATGGATTACGTGTGGAGTTCAGGAGTAAGGATTATGTGTGGAGTTTAAGAGTAAGGATTATTGTGTGGAGTTAGGGAGTAAGGATTATGTGTGGAGTTTATAAGTAAGGATTATGTGTACAGTTAAATAGTGAGAATTATGTGAGGAGTTTAGGAATGACGATTATGCGTGGAGTTAAAGAGTAAGGATTATTGTGTGGAGTTAAAGAGTAAGGATTATGTGTACATTTAAAGAGTAAGCGTGGAGTTAAAGAGTAAGGATTATTGTGTGGAGTTAAAGAGTAAGGATTATGTGTACATTTAAATAGTAGGGATTATGTGAGGAGTTTAGGAATGACGATTATTTGTGGATTTATAGAGTAAGGATTATGTGTGGAGTTAAGGAATGAGAATAATTGTGGAGTTAAGTAGTAAGAATTATGTGTGGAGTTAAGGAGTAAGGATTATGTGTGGAGTTTAAGAGTAAGGATTATGTGTGGAGTTTAAGAGTAAGGATTATTGTGTTGAGTTAAATAGTAAGGATTATGTTTGGAGTTTAAGAGTAAGGATTATTTTGAGGAGTTAAGGAGTAAGGATTATTTGTGGAGTTAAGGAGTAAGGATTATTTGTGGAGTTAAGGAGTAAGGATTAGGTGTGGAGTGAAGGAGTATATATTATGTGTGGAGTTTAAGAGTAAGAATTAATATGTGGAGTTTAAGAGTAAGAATTAATGTGTGGAGCTAAGGAGTAAGAGTTAAGTGTGGAGTTAAGCAGTAAGGATTAACTTTGGAATTAAGGAGTAAAGAATATGTGTGCAGTAAAAGAGTTAGGATTATGTTTGGAGTTTAAGAGTAAGGATTATGTGTTGAGTTAAAGAGTAAGGATTATGTGTGGAGTTAAGTAATTGGCATTATGTGTGGATTTCAGCGGTAATAATTAGGTGTGGAGTTAAGGTGTAAGGATTAGGTGTGGAGTTAAGGAATGAGAATAATTGTGGAGTTAAGTGGTAAGAAAAAAGTGTGGAGTTAAGGAGTAACGATTATGTTTGGAGTTAAGGACTAAGGAATATGTGTGGAGTTAAGGACTAAGGATTATGTGCGGGGTTAAGGTGTATGGATTACGTGTGGAGTTCAGGAGTAAGGATTATGTGTGGAGTTTAAGAGTAAGGATTATTGTGTGGAGTTAGGGAGTAAGGATTATGTGTGGAGTTTATAAGTAAGGATTATGTGTACAGTTAAATAGTGAGGATTATGTGAGGAGTTTAGGAATGACGATTATGCGTGGAGTTAAAGAGTAAGGATTATTGTGTGGAGTTAAAGAGTAAGGATTATGTGTACATTTAAAGAGTAAGCGTGGAGTTAAAGAGTAAGGATTATTGTGTGGAGTTAAAGAGTAAGGATTATGTGTACATTTAAATAGTAGGGATTATGTGAGGAGTTTAGGAATGACGATTATTTGTGGATTTATAGAGTAAGGATTATGTGTGGAGTTAAGGAATGAGAATAATTGTGGAGTTAAGTAGTAAGAATTATGTGTGGAGTTAAGGAGTAAGGATTATGTGTGGAGTTTAAGAGTAAGGATTATGTGTGGAGTTTAAGAGTAAGGATTATTGTGTTGAGTTAAATAGTAAGGATTATGTTTGGAGTTTAAGAGTAAGGATTATTTTGAGGAGTTAAGGAGTAAGGATTATTTGTGGAGTTAAGGAGTAAGGATTATTTGTGGAGTTAAGGAGTAAGGATTAGGTGTGGAGTGAAGGAGTATATATTATGTGTGGAGTTACAGAGTAAAAATTATGTGTGGAGTTTAAGAGTAAGAATTAATGTGTGGAGTTTAAGAGTAAGAATTAATGTGTGGAGTTAAGGAGTAAGAGTTAAGTGTGGAGTTAAGCAGTAAGGATTAAGTTTGCAATTAAGGAGTAAAGATTATGTGTGCAGTAAAAGAGTAAGGATTATGTGTGGAGTTTATGAGTAAGGATTATTGTGTGGAGTTATGGAGTAAGCATTAAGTGTGGAGTTAAGTAATTGGCATTATGTGTGGATTTAAGCGGTAATAATTAGGTGTGGAGTTAAGGAGTAAGGATTAGGTGTGGAGTTAAGGAGTAAATATTACATGTGGAGTTAAAGAATAAGATTATGTGTGAAGTTTAAGTGTAAGTATTAAGTGTGGAGTTGTAGAGTAAGGATTAAGTGTGGAGTTAAGGAGTAAGGAATAAGTGTGGAGTTAAGGAGTTAATTTTATGTGTGGACTTTACGAGTAAGGATTATTGTAATGAGTTAAGGCGTAAGGATTAAGTGGTTACTTAAGAAGTAAGGACTATGTGTTGAGTTAAAGAGTAAGGATTATGTATGGAGTTTAAGGGTAAGGATTAAGTGTGGAGTTAAGCAGTAAGGATTAAGTTTGGAATTAAGGAGTAAAGAATATGTGTGCAGTAAAAGAGTTAGGATTATGTTTGGAGTTTAAGAGTAAGGAATATGTGTTCAGTTAAAGAGTAAGGATTATATGTACAGTTAAATAGTAAGGATTATGTGAGGAGATTAGGAATGACGCTAATGTGTGGACTTATAGAGTAAGGATTATGTGCGGAGTTAAGGAATGAGAATAATTGTGGAGTTAAGTGGTAAGAATAATGTGTGGAGTTAAGGAGTAACGATTATGTTTGGAGTTAAGGACTAAGGAATACATGTGGAGTTAAGGACTAAGGATTATGTGCGGGGTTAAGGTGTATGGATTACGTGTGGAGTTCAGGAGTAAGGATTATGTGTGGAGTTTAAGAGTAAGGATTATTGTGTGGAGTTAAGGAGGAAGGATTATGTGTGGAGTTTATAAGTAAGGATTATGTGTACAGTTAAATAGTAAGGATTATGTGAGGAGTTTAGGAATGACGATTATGCGTGGAGTTAAAGAGTAAGGATTATTGTGTGGAACTAAAGAGTAAGGATTATGTGTACATTTAAATAGTAAGCGTGGAGTTAAAGAGTAAGGATTATTGTGTGGAGTTAAAGAGTAAGGATTATTGTGTGGAGTTAAAGAGTAAGGATTATTGTGTGGAGTTAAAGAGTAAGGATTATGTGTACATTTAAATAGTAGGGATTATGTGAGGAGTTTAGAAATGACGATTATTTGTGGATTCATAGAGTAAGGATTATGTGCGGAGTTAAGGAATGAAAATAATTGTGGAGTTAGGTAGTAAGAATTATGTGTGGAGTTAAGGAGTAAGGATTATTGTGTTGAGTTAAATAGTAAGGATTATGTTTGGAGTTTAAGAGTAAGGATTATTTTGAGGAGTTAAGGAGTAAGGGTTATTTGTGGAGTTAAGGAGTAAGGATTATTTGTGGAGTTAAGGAGTAAGGATTAGGTTTGGAGTGAAGGAGTATATATTATGTGTGGAGTTACAGAGTAAAAATTATGTGTGGAGTTTAAGAGTAAGAATTAATGTGTGGAGTTTAAGAGTAAGAATTAATGTGTGCAGTAAAAGAGTAAGGATTATGTGTGGAGTTTATGAGTAAGGATTATTGTGTGGAGTTATGGAGTAAGCATTAAGTGTGGAGTTAAGTAATTGGCATTATGTGTGGATTTAAGCGGTAATAATTAGGTGTGGAGTTAAGGAGTAAGGATTAGGTGTGGAGTTAAGGAGTAAATATTACATGTGGAGTTAAAGAATAAGATTATGTGTGAAGTTTAAGTGTAAGCATTAAGCGTGGAGTTGTAGAGTAAGGATTAAGTGTGGAGTTAAGGAGTAAGGAATAAGTGTGGAGTTAAGGAGTTAATTTTATGTGTGGAGTTTAAGAGTAAGGATTATTGTGTTGAGTTAAGGCGTAAGGGTTAAGAGGTTAGTTAAGAAGTAAGGACTATGTGTGGAGTTAAAGAGTAAGGATTATGTATGGAATTTAAGAGTAAGGATTAAGTGTGGAGTTAAGGAGTAAGGATTAGGTGTGGAGTTAAAGAGTAAGGATTATGTGTGGAGTTTTAGAGTAAGGATTAGGTGTGGAGTTAAGGAGTATGAATTATGTGTGGAGTTTAAGAGTAAGGATTAAGTGTGGAGTTGTAGAGTAAGGATTAAGTGTGGAGTTAAGGAGTTAAGATTAAGTGTGGAGTTAAGGAGTTAAGATTAAGTGCGGAGTTAAGGAGTAAGAATTAAGTGTGGAGTTAAGGAGTAAGGATCAAGTGTGGAGTTAAGGAGTAAAGATTATGTGTGGAGGTAAAGAAAAAGGATTATGTTTGGAGTTTAAGAGTAAGGATTATGTGTACAGTTAAATAGTAAGGATTATGTGAGGAGAATAGGAATGACGCTTATGTGTGGACTTATAGAGTAAGGATTATGTGCGGAGTTAAGGAATGAAAATAATTGTGGAGTTAAGTAGTAAGAATTATGTGTGGAGTTAAGGAGTAAGGATTATGTGTGAAGTTTAAGAAAAAGGATTATTGTGTTGAGTTAACGCGTAGGGATTAAGTGGTTAGTTAAGGAGTAAGGACTATGTGTTGAGTTAAAGAGTAAGGATTATGTGTGGAGTTTAAGAGCAAGGATTAAGTGTGGAGTTAAGGAGTAAGGATTATTTGTGGATTTATAGAGTAAGGATTATGTGTGGAGTTAAGGAATGAGAATAATTGTGGAGTTAAGTAGTAAGAATTATGTGTGGAGTTAAGGAGTAAGGATTATGTGTGGAGTTTAAGAGTAAGGATTATTGTGTTGAGTTAAATAGTAAGGATTATGTTTGGAGTTTAAGAGTAAGGATTATTTTGAGGAGTTAAGGAGTAAGGATTATTTGTGGAGTTAAGGAGTAAGGATTATTTGTGGAGTTAAGGAGTAAGGATTAGGTGTGGAGTGAAGGAGTATATATTATGTGTGGAGTTACAGAGTAAAAATTATGTGTGGAGTTTAAGAGTAAGAATTAATGTGTGGAGTTTAAGAGTAAGAATTAATGTGTGGAGTTAAGGAGTAAGAGTTAAGTGTGGAGTTAAGCAGTAAGGATTAAGTTTGCAATTAAGGAGTAAAGATTATGTGTGCAGTAAAAGAGTAAGGATTATGTGTGGAGTTTATGAGTAAGGATTATTGTGTGGAGTTATGGAGTAAGCATTAAGTGTGGAGTTAAGTAATTGGCATTATGTGTGGATTTAAGCGGTAATAATTAGGTGTGGAGTTAAGGAGTAAGGATTAGGTGTGGAGTTAAGGAGTAAATATTACATGTGGAGTTAAAGAATAAGATTATGTGTGAAGTTTAAGTGTAAGTATTAAGTGTGGAGTTGTAGAGTAAGGATTAAGTGTGGAGTTAAGGAGTAAGGAATAAGTGTGGAGTTAAGGAGTTAATTTTATGTGTGGACTTTAAGAGTAAGGATTATTGTAATGAGTTAAGGCGTAAGGATTAAGTGGTTACTTAAGAAGTAAGGACTATGTGTTGAGTTAAAGAGTAAGGATTATGTATGGAGTTTAAGGGTAAGGATTAAGTGTGGAGTTAAGGAGTAAGGATTAGGTGTGGATTTAAAGAGTAAGGATTATGTGTGGAGTTTTAGAGTAAGGATTAAGTGTGGAGTTAAGTAGTATGAATTATGTGTGGAGTTTAAGAGTAAGGATTATGTGTACAGTTAAATAGTAAGGATTATGTGAGGAGATTAGGAATGACGCTTATTTGTGGACTTATAGAGTAAGGATTATGTGCGGAGTAAAGGAATGAGAATAATTGTGGAGTTAAGTAGTAAGAATTATGTATGGAGTTAAGGAGTAAGGATTATGTTTGGAGTTTAGGTGTAAGGATAATTGTGTGGAGTTAAGGAGCAAGGATTACGTGTACAGTTAAATAGTAAGGATTATGTAACGAGTTTAGGAATGACGATTATTTGTGTACATATAGAGTAAGGATTATGTGAGGAGTTTAGGAATGACGATTATTTGTGTACTTATAGAGTAAGGATTATGTGAGGAGTTAAGGAATCAGAGTAATTCTGGAGTTAAGTAGTAAGAATTATGTGTGGAGTTAAGGAGTAAGGATTATGTGTGTAGTTTAAGAGTAAGGATTATTGTGTTGAGTTAAGGCGTAAAGATTAAGTGGTTAGTTAAGGAGTAAGGACTATGTGTTGAGTTAAAGAGTAAGGATTATGTGTGGAGTTTAAGAGCAAGGATTAAGTGTGGAGTTAAGGAGTAAGGATTAGGTGTGGAGTTAAAGAGTAAGGATTATGTGTGGAGTTTAAGAGCAAGGATTAAGTGCGGAGTTAAGTAGCAAGGAATAAGTGTGGAGTTAAGGAGTAAGGAATCAGTGTGGAGTTAAGGAGTAAATTTTATGTGTGGAGTTTAAGAGTAAGGATTATTGTGTTGAGTGAAGGCGTAAGGATTAAGTGGTTCGTTAAGGAGTAAGGACTATGTGTTGAGTTAAAGAGTAAGGATTATGTGTGGAGTTTAAGAGCAAGGATTAAGTGTGGAGTTAAGGTGTATGGATTATGTGTGGAGTTATAGAGTAAGGATTATGTGTGGAGTTTAAGAGTAAGGATCATGTATGGAGTTGAGGAATTATGATTATGTGTGGAATTAAGTACTACGGATTATGTGTGGATTTAAGTAGTACGGATTATGTGTGGATTTAGTAGTACGGATTATGTGTGGAGTTAAATAGTACGGAATATTTGTGGTGTTCAAGAAAAAAGATTATAAGTGGAGTTTAAGAGTAAAGATTAATGTGTGGAGTTAACAAGTAAGGACTAAGTGTGGAGCTAAAGATTAAGGATTATTGTGCGGAGTTCAGGAGTAAGGAGTAGGTGTGGAGTTAAGGAGTAAGGATTAAGTGTGGAGTTAAGGAGTAAAGAATATGTGTGGAGTTGAAGAGTAAGGATTATGTTTGGAGTTTAAGAGTAAGGATTATTTTGAGGAGTTAAGGAGTAAGGATTATTTGTGGAGTTAAGGAGTAAGGATTATTTATGGAGTTAAGGAGTAAGTATTATTTGTGGAGTTAAGGAGTAAGGATTATTTGTGGAGTTAAGGAGTAAGGATTATTTGTGGAGTTAACGAGTAAGGATTAGGTGTGGAGTGAAGCAGTATATATTATGTGTGGAGTTACAGAGTAAAAATTATGTGTGGAGTTTAAGAGTAAGAATTAATGTGTGGAGTTTAAGAGTAAGAATTAATGTGTGGAGTTAAGGAGTAAGAGTTAAGTGTGGAGTTAAGCAGTAAGGATTAAGTTTGGAATTAAGGAGTAAAGAATATGTGTGCAGTAAAAGAGTTAGGATTATGTTTGGAGTTTAAGAGTAAGGAATATGTGTTCAGTTAAAGAGTAAGGATTATATGTACAGTTAAATAGTAAGGATTATGTGAGGAGATTAGGAATGACGCTAATGTGTGGACTTATAGAGTAAGGATTATGTGCGGAGTTAAGGAATGAGAATAATTGTGGAGTTAAGTGGTAAGAATAATGTGTGGAGTTAAGGAGTAACGATTATGTTTGGAGTTAAGGACTAAGGAATACATGTGGAGTTAAGGACTAAGGATTATGTGCGGGGTTAAGGTGTATGGATTACGTGTGGAGTTCAGGAGTAAGGATTATGTGTGGAGTTTAAGAGTAAGGATTATTGTGTGGAGTTAAGGAGGAAGGATTATGTGTGGAGTTTATAAGTAAGGATTATGTGTACAGTTAAATAGTAAGGATTATGTGAGGAGTTTAGGAATGACGATTATGCGTGGAGTTAAAGAGTAAGGATTATTGTGTGGAACTAAAGAGTAAGGATTATGTGTACATTTAAATAGTAAGCGTGGAGTTAAAGAGTAAGGATTATTGTGTGGAGTTAAAGAGTAAGGATTATTGTGTGGAGTTAAAGAGTAAGGATTATTGTGTGGAGTTAAAGAGTAAGGATTATGTGTACATTTAAATAGTAGGGATTATGTGAGGAGTTTAGGAATGACGATTATTTGTGGATTCATAGAGTAAGGATTATGTGCGGAGTTAAGGAATGAAAATAATTGTGGAGTTAGGTAGTAAGAATTATGTGTGGAGTTAAGGAGTAAGGATTATTGTGTTGAGTTAAATAGTAAGGATTATGTTTGAAGTTTAAGAGTAAGGATTATTTTGAGGAGTTAAGGAGTAAGGGTTATTTGTGGAGTTAAGGAGTAAGGATTATTTGTGGAGTTAAGGAGTAAGGATTAGGTTTGGAGTGAAGGAGTATATATTATGTGTGGAGTTACAGAGTAAAAATTATGTGTGGAGTTTAAGAGTAAGAATTAATGTGTGGAGTTTAAGAGTAAGAATTAATGTGTGCAGTAAAAGAGTAAGGATTATGTGTGGAGTTTATGAGTAAGGATTATTGTGTGGAGTTATGGAGTAAGCATTAAGTGTGGAGTTAAGTAATTGGCATTATGTGTGGATTTAAGCGGTAATAATTAGGTGTGGAGTTAAGGAGTAAGGATTAGGTGTGGAGTTAAGGAGTAAATATTACATGTGGAGTTAAAGAATAAGATTATGTGTGAAGTTTAAGTGTAAGCATTAAGCGTGGAGTTGTAGAGTAAGGATTAAGTGTGGAGTTAAGGAGTAAGGAATAAGTGTGGAGTTAAGGAGTTAATTTTATGTGTGGAGTTTAAGAGTAAGGATTATTGTGTTGAGTTAAGGCGTAAGGGTTAAGAGGTTAGTTAAGAAGTAAGGACTATGTGTGGAGTTAAAGAGTAAGGATTATGTATGGAATTTAAGAGTAAGGATTAAGTGTGGAGTTAAGGAGTAAGGATTAGGTGTGGAGTTAAAGAGTAAGGATTATGTGTGGAGTTTTAGAGTAAGGATTAGGTGTGGAGTTAAGGAGTATGAATTATGTGTGGAGTTTAAGAGTAAGGATTAAGTGTGGAGTTGTAGAGTAAGGATTAAGTGTGGAGTTAAGGAGTTAAGATTAAGTGTGGAGTTAAGGAGTTAAGATTAAGTGCGGAGTTAAGGAGTAAGAATTAAGTGTGGAGTTAAGGAGTAAGGATCAAGTGTGGAGTTAAGGAGTAAAGATTATGTGTGGAGGTAAAGAAAAAGGATTATGTTTGGAGTTTAAGAGTAAGGATTATGTGTACAGTTAAATAGTAAGGATTATGTGAGGAGAATAGGAATGACGCTTATGTGTGGACTTATAGAGTAAGGATTATGTGCGGAGTTAAGGAATGAAAATAATTGTGGAGTTAAGTAGTAAGAATTATGTGTGGAGTTAAGGAGTAAGGATTATGTGTGAAGTTTAAGAAAAAGGATTATTGTGTTGAGTTAACGCGTAGGGATTAAGTGGTTAGTTAAGGAGTAAGGACTATGTGTTGAGTTAAAGAGTAAGGATTATGTGTGGAGTTTAAGAGCAAGGATTAAGTGTGGAGTTAAGGAGTAAGGATTAGGTGTGGAGTTAAAGAGTAAGGATTATGTGTGGAGTTTTAGAGTAAGGATTAAGTGTGGAGTTAAGGAGTTTGAATTATGTGTGGAGTTTAAGAGTAAGGATTAAGTGTGGAGTTGTAGAGTAAGGATTAAGTGTGGAGTTAAGGATTAAGGATTAAGTGCGGAGTTAAGGAGTAAGAATTAAGTGTGGAGTTAAGGAGTAAAGATCAAGTGTGGAGTTAAGGAGTAAAGATTATGTGTGGAGTTAAAGAGTTAGGATTATGTTTGGAGTTTAAGAGAAAGGATTATGTGTACAGTTAAATAGTAGGGATTATGTGAGGAGTTTAGGAATGACGATTATTTGTGGATTTAAAGAGTAAGGATTATGTGCGGAGTTAAGGAATGAGAATAATTGTGGAGTTAAGTAGTAAGAATTATGTGTGGAGTTAAGGAGTAAGGATTATGTGTGGAGTTTAAGAGTAAGGATTATTGTGTTGAGTTAAATAGTAAGGATTATGTTTGGAGTTTAAGAGTAAGGATTATTTTGAGGAGTTTACTTAAATTAATTAAATTAAGGAGTTAAGTAATTGGATTTATGTGTGGATTTAAGCGGTAATAATTAGGTGTGGATCAAGTGTGGAGTTAAGGAGTAAAGATTATGTGTGGAGTTAAAGAGTTAGGATTATGTTTGGAGTTTAAGAGTAAGGATTATGTGTACAGTTAAATAGTAAGGATTATGTGAGGAGATTAGGAATGACGCTTATGTGTGGACTTATAGAGTAAGGATTATGTGCGGAGTTAAGGAATGAAAATAATTGTGGAGTTAAGTAGTAAGAATTATGTGTGGAGTTAAGGAGTAAGGATTAGGTGTGGAGTTAAAGAGTAAGGATTATTTGTGGAGTTAAGGAGTAAGGATTATTTGTGGAGTTAAGGAGTAAGGATTAGGTGTGGAGTGAAGGAGTATATATTATGTGTGGAGTTACAGAGTAAAAATTATGTGTGGAGTTTAAGAGTAAGAATTAATGTGTGGAGTTTAAGAGTAAGAATTAATGTGTGGAGTTAAGGAGTAAGAGTTAAGTGTGGAGTTAAGCAGTAAGGATTAAGTTTGCAATTAAGGAGTAAAGATTATGTTTGCAGTGAAAGAGTAAGGATTATGTGTGGAGTTTATGAGTAAGGATTATTGTGTGGAGTTATGGAGTAAGCATTAAGTGTGGAGTGAAGTAATTGGCATTATGTGTGGATTTAAGCGGTAATAATTAGGTGTGGAGTTAAGGAGTAAGGATTAGGTGTGGAGTTAAGGAGTAAATATTACATGTGGAGTTAAAGAATAAGATTATGTGTGAAGTTTAAGTGTAAGCATTAAGTGTGGAGTTGTAGAGTAAGGATTAAGTGTGGAGTTAAGGAGTAAGGAATAAGTGTGGAGTTAAGGAGTTAATTTTATGTGTGGAGTTTAAGAGTAAGGATTATTGTGTTGAGTTAAGGCGTAAGGATTAAGAGGTTAGTTAAGAAGTAAGGACTATGTGTTGAGTTTAAGAGTAAGGATTAAGTGTGGAGTTGTAGAGTAAGGATCAAGTGTGAAATTAAGGAGTAAGGATTAAGTGCGGAGTTAAGGAGTAAGAATTAAGTGTGGAGTTAAGGAGTAAGGATTATGTGTGAAGTTTAAGAGGAAGGAGTATTGTTAGGAGTTTAAGAGTAAGGATTATTGTTTATAGTTAAGAAATTAGGATTAAGCGTGGAGTTATCAAGTAAGGACTTTGTGTGCAGTTTAAGAGTAAGGATTATGTGAGGAGATTAGGAATGACGCTTATGTGTGGACTTATAGAGTAAGGATTATGTGCGGAGTTAAGGAATGAAAATAATTGTGGAGTTAAGTAGTAAGAATTATGTGTGGAGTTAAGGAGTAAGGATTATGTGTGGAGTTTAAGAAAAATGATTATTGTGTTGAGTTAAGGCGTAGGGATTAAGTGGTTAGTTAAGGAGTAAGGACTATGTGTTGAGTTAAAGAGTAAGGATTATGTGTGGAGTTTAAGAGCAAGGATTAAGTGTGGAGTTAAGGAGTAAGGATTAGGTGTGGAGTTAAAGAGTAAGGATTAAGTGTGGAGTTAAGGAGTTTGAATTATGTGTGGAGTTTAAGAGTAAGGATTAAGTGTGGAGTTGTAGAGTAAGGATTAAGTGTGGAGTTAAGGAGTAAGGATTAAGTGCGGAGTTAAGGAGTAAGAATTAAGTGTGGAGTTAAGGAGTAAGGATCAAGTGTGGAGTTAAGGAGTAAAGATTATGTGTGGAGTTAAAGAGTTAGGATTATGTTTGGAGTTTAAGAGTAAGGATTATGTGTACAGTTAAATAGTACGGATTATGTGAGGAGATTAGGTATGACGCTTATGTGTGGATTTATAGAGTAAGGATTATGTGCGGAGTTAAGGAATGAGAATAATTGTGGAGTTAAGTAGTAAGAATTATGTGTGGCGTGAAGGAGTAAGGATTATGTTTGGAGTTTAAGAGTAAGGATTATTGTGTTGAGTTAAGGCGTAGGGATTAAGTGGTTAGTTAAGGAGAAAGGACTATGTGTTGAGTTAAAGTGTAAGGATTATGTGTGGAGTTTAAGAGCAAGGATTAAGTGTGGAGTTAAGGAGTAAGGATTAGGTTTGGAGTTAAAGAATAAGGATTATGTGTGGAGTTTAAGAGTAGGGATTAAGTGTGGAGTTCAGGAGTATGGATTTTGTGTGGAGTTACAGAGTAAGGATTATGTGTGGAGTTTAAGAGTAAGGATCATGTATAGAGTTGAGGAATTATAATTATGTGTGGAGTTAAGTAGTACGGATTATGTGTGGACTTAAGTAGTACGGATTATGTGTGGATTAAGTATTACGGATTATGTGTGGATTAAGTATTACGGATTATGTGTGGAGTTAAGTAGTACGGATTATTTGTGGTGTTCAAGAAAAAAGATTATAAGTGGAGTTTAAGAGTAAAGATTAATGAGTGGAGTTAACAAGTAAGCACTAAGTGTGGAGCTAAAGATTAAGGATTATTGTGCGGAGTTCAGGAGTAAGGATTAGGTATGGAGTTAAGGAGTAAGGATTAAGTGTGGAGTTAAGGAGTAAAGATTATGTGTGGAGTAAAAGAGTAAGGATTATGTTTGGAGTTTAAGAGTAAGGATTATTTTGAGGAGTTAAGGAGTAAGGATTATTTGTGGAGTTAAGGAGTAAGGATTATTTGTGGAGTTAAGGAGTAAGGATTAGGTATGGAGTGAAGGAGTATATATTATGTGTGGAGTTACAGAGTAAAAATTATGTGTGGAGTTTAAGAGTAAGAATTAATGTGTGGAGTTTAAGAGTAAGAATTATTGTGTGGAGTTAAGGAGTAAGAGTTAAGTGTGGAGTTAAGCAGTAAGGATTAAGTTTGCAATTAAGGAGTAAAGATTGTGTGTGCAGTAAAAGAGTAAGGATTATGTGTGGAGTTTATGAGTAAGGATTATTGTGTGGAGTTATGGAGTAATCATTAAGTGTGAAGTTAAGTAATTGACATTATGTGTGGATTTAAGCGGTAATAATTAGGTGTGGAGTTAAGGAGTAAGGATTAGGTGTGGAGTTAAGGAGTAAGGATTAGGTGTGGAGTTAAGGAGTAAATATTACATGTGGAGTTAAAGAATAAGATTATGTGTCAAGTTTAAGTGTAAGCATTAAGTGTGGAGTTGTAGAGTAAGGATTAAGTGTGGAGTTAAGGAGTAAGGAATAAGTGTGGAGTTTAGGAGTTAATTTTATGTGTGGAGTTTAAGAGTAAAGATTATTGTGTCGAGTGAGGCGTAAGGATTAAGAGGTAAGTTAAGAAGTAAGGACTATGTGTTGAGTTAAAGAGTAAGGATTATGTATGGAGTTTAAGAGTAAGGACTAAGTGTGGAGTTAAGGAGTAAGGATTAGGTGTGGAGTTAAAGAGTAAGGATTATGTGTGGAGTTTTAGAGTAAGGATTAAGTGTGGAGTTAAGGAGTATGAATTATGTGTGGAGTTTAAGAGTAAGGATTAAGTGTGGAGTTGTAGAGTAAGGATTAAGTGTGGAGTTAAGGAGTAAGGATTAAGTGCGGAGTTAAGGAGTAAGAATTAAGTGTGGAGTTAAGGAGTAAGGATCAAGTGTGGAGTGAAGGAGTAAAGATTATGTGTGGAGTTAAAGAGTTAGGATTATGTTTGGAGTTTAAGAGTAAGGATTATGTGTGGAGTTTAAGAGTAAGGATCATGTATAGAGTTGAGGAATTATAATTATGTGTGGAGTTAAGTAGTACGGATTATGTGTGGACTTAAGTAGTACGGATTATGTGTGGATTAAGTATTACGGATTATGTGTGGATTAAGTATTACGGATTATGTGTGGAGTTAAGTAGTACGGATTATTTGTGGTGTTCAAGAAAAAAGATTATAAGTGGAGTTTAAGAGTAAAGATTAATGAGTGGAGTTAACAAGTAAGCACTTAGTGTGGAGCTAAAGATTAAGGATTATTGTGCGGAGTTCAGGAGTAAGGATTAGGTATGGAGTTAAGGAGTAAGGATTAAGTGTGGAGTTAAGGAGTAAAGATTATGTGTGGAGTAAAAGAGTAAGGATTATGTTTGGAGTTTAAGAGTAAGGATTATTTTGAGGAGTTAAGGAGTAAGGATTATTTGCGGAGTTAAGGAGTAAGGATTATTTGTGGAGTTAAGGAGTAAGGATTAGGTATGGAGTGAAGGAGTATATATTATGTGTGGAGTTACAGAGTAAAAATTATGTGTGGAGTTTAAGAGTAAGAATTAATGTGTGGAGTTTAAGAGTAAGAATTAATGTGTGGAGTTAAGGAGTAAGAGTTAAGTGTGGAGTTAAGCAGTAAGGATTAAGTTTGCAATTAAGGAGTAAAGATTGTGTGTGCAGTAAACGACTAAGGATTATGTGTGGAGTTTATGAGTAAGGATTATTGTGTGGAGTTATGGAGTAATCATTAAGTGTGAAGTTAAGTAATTGACATTATGTGTGGATTTAAGCGGTAATAATTAGGTGTGGAGTTAAGGAGTAAGGATTAGGTGTGGAGTTAAGGAGTAAGGATTAGGTGTGGAGTTAAGGAGTAAATATTACATGTGGAGTTAAAGAATAAGATTATGTGTCAAGTTTAAGTGTAAGCATTAAGTGTGGAGTTGTAGAGTAAGGATTAAGTGTGGAGTTAAGGAGTAAGGAATAAGTGTGGAGTTTAGGAGTTAATTTTATGTGTGGAGTTTAAGAGTAAAGATTATTGTGTCGAGTGAGGCGTAAGGATTAAGAGGTAAGTTAAGAAGTAAGGACTATGTGTTGAGTTAAAGAGTAAGGATTATGTATGGAGTTTAAGAGTAAGGACTAAGTGTGGAGTTAAGGAGTAAGGATTAGGTGTGGAGTTAAAGAGTAAGGATTATGTGTGGAGTTTTAGAGTAAGGATTAAGTGTGGAGTTAAGGAGTATGAATTATGTGTGGAGTTTAAGAGTAAGGATTAAGTGTGGAGTTGTAGAGTCAGGATTAAGTGTGGAGTTAAGGAGTAAGGATTTAGTGCGGAGTTAAGGAGTAAGAATTAAGTGTGGAGTTAAGGAGTAAGGATCAAGTGTGGAGTGAAGGAGTAAAGATTATGTGTGGAGATTAAGAGTTAGGATTATGTTTGGAGTTTAAGAGTAAGGATTATGTGTACAGTTAAATAGTAAGGATTATGTGAGGAGATTAGGAATGACGCTTATGTGTGGACTTATAGAGTAAGGATTATGTGCGGAGTTAAGGAATGAAAATAATTGTGGAGTTAAGTAGTAAGAATTATGTGTGGAGTTAAGAAGTAAGGATTAAGTGTGGAGTTTAAGAAAAAGGATTATTGTGTTGAGTTAAGGCATAGGGATTAAGTGGTTAGTTAAGGAGTAAGGACTATATGTTGAGTTAAAGAGTAAGGATTATGTGTGGAGTTTAAGAGCAAGGATTAAGTGTGGAGTTAAGGAGTAAGGATTAGGTGTGGAGTTAAAGAATAAGGATTATGTGTGGAGTTTAAGAGTAAGGATTAAGTGTGGAGTTCAGGAGTATGGATTATGTGTGGAGTTATAGAGTAAGGATTATGTGTGGAGTTTAAGAGTAAAAATCATGTATGGAGTTGAGGAATTATGATTATGTGTTGAGTTAAGTAGTACGGATTATGTGTGGACTTAAGTAGTACGGATTATGTGTGGATTGAGTATTACGGATTATGTGTGGAGTTAAGTAGTACGGATTATTTGTGGATTAAGTATTACGGATTATGTGTGGATTAAGTATTACGGATTATGTGTGGAGTTAAGTAGTACGGATTATTTGTGGTGTTCAAGAAAAAAGATTATAAGTGGAGTTTAGGAGTAAAGATTAATGTGTGGAGTTAACAAGTAAGGACTAAGTGTGGAGCTAAAGATTAAGGATTATTGTGCGGAGTTCAGGAGTAAAGATTAGGTGTGGGGTTGAGGAGTAAGGATTAAGTGTGGAGTTAAGCAGTAAGGATTAAGTTTGCAATTAAGGAGTAAAGATTGTGTATGCAGTAAAAGAGTAAGGATTATGTGTGGAGATTATGAGTAAGGATTATTGTGTGGAGTTATGGAGTAAGCATTAAGTGTGAAGTTAAGTAATTGGCATTATGTGTGGATTTAAGCGGTAATAATTAGGTGTGGAGTTAAGGAGTAAGGATTAGGTGTGGAGTTAAGGAGTAAGGATTAGGTGTGGAGTTAAGGAGTAAATATTACATGTGGAATTAAAGAATAAGATTATGTGTCAAGTTTAATTGTAAGCATTAAGTGTGGAGTTGTAGAGTAAGGATTAAGTGTGAAGTTAAGGAGTAAGGAATAAGTGTGGAGTGAAGGAGTAAAGATTATGTGTGGAGTTTAAGAGTAAAGATTATTGTGTCGAGTGAGGCGTAAGGATTAAGAGGTAAGTTAAGAAGTAAGGACTATGTGTTGAGTTGAAGAGTAAGGATTATGTATGGAGTTTAAGAGTAAGGACTAAGTGTGGAGTTAAGGAGTAAGGATTAGGTGTGGAGTTAAAGAGTAAGGATTATGTGTGGAGTTTTAGAGTAAGGATTAAGTGTGGAGTTAAGGAATATGAATTATGTGTGGAGTTTAAGAGTAAGGATTAAGTGTGGAGTTGTAGAGTAAGGATTAAGTGTGGAGTTAAGGAGTAAGGATTAAGTGCGGAGTTAAGGAGTAAGGATTAAATGTGGAGTTCAGGAGTAAGGATTAAGTGCGGAGTTAAGGAGTAAGAATTAAGTGTGGAGTTAAGGAGTAAGGATCAAGTGTGGAGTGAAGGAGTAAAGATTATGTGTGGAGTTAAAGAGTTAGGATTATGTGTGGACTTAAGTAGTACGGATTATGTGTGGATTGAGTATTACGGATTATGTGTGGAGTTAAGTAGTACGGATTATTTGTGGTGTTCAAGAAAAAAGATTATAAGTGGAGTTTAAGAGTAAAGATTAATGTGTGGAGTTAACAAGTAAGGACTAAGTGTGGAGCTAAAGATTAAGGATTATTGTGCGGAGTTCAGGAGTAAAGATTAGGTGTGGGGTTAAGGAGTAAGGATTAAGTGTGGAGTTAAGAAGTAAAGATTATGTGTGGAGTTAAAGAGTAAGGATTATGTTTGGAGTTTAAGAGTAAGGATTATTTTGAGGAGTTAAGGAGTAAGGAATATTTGTGGAGTTAAGGAGTTAGGATTATTTGTGGAGTTAAGGAGTAAGGATTAGGTGTGGAGTGAAGGAGTATATATTATGTGTGGAGTTACAGAGTAAAAATTATGTGTGGAGTTTAAGAGTAAGAATTAATGTGTGGAGTTGAAGAGTAAGAATTAATGTGTGGAGTTAAGGAGTAAGAGTTAAGTGTGGAGTTAAGCAGTAAGGATTAAGTTTGGAATTAAGGAGTAAAGATTATGTGTGCAGTAAAAGAGTAAGGATTACGTGTGGAGTTTATGAGTAAGGATAATTGTGTGGAGTTATGGAGTAAGCATTAAGTGTGGAGTTAAGTAATTGGGATTATGTGTGGATTTAAGCGGCAATAATTAGGTGTGGAGTTAAGAAGTAAGGATTAGGTGTGGAGTTAAGGAGTAAATATTACATGTGGAGTTAAAGAATAAGATTATGTGTGAAGTTTAAGTGTAAGGATTAAGTGTGGAGTTGTAGAGTAAGGATTAAGTGTGGAGTTAAGGAGTAAGGAATAAGTGTGGAGTTTAAGAGTAAGGATTATTGTGTGGAGTTAAGCAGTAAGGGTTATGTGTGGAGTTTATAAGTAAGGATTATTGTGTGGAGTTAAGGAGTAAGGAATAAGTGTGGAGTTAAGGAGTAAGGATTAAGTGTGGAGTTAAGGAGTAAGGATTATGTGTGGAGGTAAAAAGTAAGGATTATGTGTACAGTTAAATAGTAAGGATTATGTGAGGAGTTTAGGAATGACGATTATGCGTGGGCTTAAAGAGTAAGGATTATGTGCGGAGTAAAGGAATGAGAATAATTGTGGAGTTAAGTAGTAAGAATTATGTATGGAGTTAAGGAGTAAGGATTATGCGTGGAGTTTAGGAGTAAGGATAATTGTGTGGAGTTAAGGAGCAAGGATTATGTGTACAGTTAAATAGTAAGGATTATGTGAGGAGTTTAGGAATGACGATTATTTGTGTACTTATAGAGTAAGGATTATGTGAGGAGTTAAGGAATCAGAGTAATTCTGGAGTTAAGTAGTAAGAATTATGTGTGGAGTTAAGGAGTAAGGATTATGTGTGTAGTTTAAGAGTAAGGATTATTGTGTTGAGTTAAGGCGTAAGGATTAGGTGTGGAGTTAAAGAGTAAGGATTATGTGTGGAGTTGTAGAGTAAGGATTAAAAGTGGAGTTAAGGAGTAAGGAATAAGTGTGGAGTTAAGGAGTAAGGAATAAGTGTGGAGTTAAGGAGTAAATTTTATGAGTGGAGTTTAAGAGTAAGGATTATTGTGTTGAATTAAGGCGTAAGGATTAAGTGGTTCGTTAAGGAGTAAGGACTATGTGTTGAATTAAAGCGTAAGGATTATGTGTGGCGTTTAAGAGTAATGATCATGTATGGAGTTGAGGAATTATGATTATGTGTCGAATTAAGTACTACGGATTATGTGTGGATTTAAGTAGTACGGATTATGTGTGGAGTTAAGTAGTACGGATTATTTGTGGTGTTCAAGAAAAAAGATTATAAGTGGAGTTTAAGAGTAAAGATTAATGTGTGGAGTTAACAAGTAAGGACTAAGTGTGGAGCTAAAGATTAAGGATTATTGTGCGGAGTTCAGGAGTAAAGATTAGGTGTGGGGTTAAGGAGTAAGGATTAAGAGTGGAGTTAAGAAGTAAAGATTATGTGTGGAGTTAAATAGTAAGGATTATGTTTGGAGTTTAAGAGTAAGGATTATTTTGAAGAGTTAAGGAGTAAGGAATATTTGTGGAGTTAAGGAGTTAGGATTATTTGTGGAGTTAAGGAGTATATATTATGTGTGGAGTTACAGAGTAAAAAATATGTGTGGAGTTTAAGAGTAAGAAGTAATGTGTGGAGTTAAGGAGTAACAGTTAAGTGTGGAGTTAAGCAGTAAGGATTAAGTTTGGAGTGAAGGAGTTTGAATTATGTGTGGAGTTTAAGAGTAAGGATTAAGTGTGGAGTTGTAGAGTAAGGATTAAGTGTGGAGTTAAGGAGTAAGGAATAAGTGTGGAGTTAAGGAGTAAGGAATAAGTGTGGAGTTAAGGAGTAAATTTTATGTGTGGAGTTTAAGAGTAAGGATTATTGTGTTGAGTTAAGGCGTAGGGATTAAGTCTTTCGTTAAGGAGTAAGGACTATGTGTTGAGTAAAAGCGTAAGGATTATGTGTGGCGTTTAAGAGTAATGATTAAGTGTGGAGTTAAGGAGTGAGGATTAGGTGTGGAGTTGAAGAGTAAGGATTAGGTGTGGAGTTTTAGAGTAAGGATTAAGTGTGGAGTTAAGGAGTATGGATTATGTGTGGATTTAAAGAGGAAGGATTATGTGTGAAATTTTAGAGTATGAATCTTGTATAGAGTTGAGGAAATATGATTATGTGTGGAGTTTAAAAATAAACATTATGTGTGGAGTTTAAGAGTAAAGATTATGTGTGGAGTTTAAGAGTAAAGATTAATGTGTGGAGTTAACAAGTAAGGACTAAGTGTGGGGCCAAAGATTAAGGATTATTGTGCGGAGTTCAGGAGTAAAGATTAGGTGTGGAGTTAAGGAGTAAGGTTTAAGTGTGGAGTTAAGGAGTAAAGATTAAGTGTTGAGTTAAAGAATAAGATTATGCGTGGAGTTTCAGAGTAAGGATTATATGCGGAGTTGAGGATTTAGTATTAAGTGTGGAGTTAAGGAGTAAGGATTTATAGTGGATTTAAAGAGTAAAGATAATGTGTGGAGTTTAAAGGTAAGGATTATTATGTGGAGTTAAGGAGTAAGGATTAAGTTCGGAGTTTATAAGTAAGGATCATTGTGTGGAGTTAAGGAGTAAGGATTAAGTTTGGGGTTAATTAGTAAGGATTAGGTGTGAAGTTAAAGAGTGAAAAGTATGTGTGGCGTTTAAGAGTAAGGCTTATTGTGTGGAGTGAAGGAGTAAGGATTAAGTGTGCCGTTAAGAAAAAAGGATTATGTGTGGAGTTTAGGAGTAAGGATTATTAGGTTGAGTTAAGAAGTATTAAGTGGTAAGTTAAAGGGTAAGGATTAGTTGTGGAGTTAAAGAGTAAGGATTACGTGTGGAGATTAAAAGTAAGGAATTAAGTGTGGAGTTAAGGAGTATGGATTATGTGTGGAGATAAAGAGTAAGGATTATGGGTGTATTCTCAGAGTAAGGATCATGTATGGAGTTGCGGAATTATGATTATGTGTGGAGTTAAGTAGTACAGATTATGTGTGGTGTTAAAGATTAAAGAATATGTGTGGAGTTTGAAAGTAAAGATTATGTGTGGAGTTTAAGAGTAAAGATTAATGTGTGGAGTTAACAAGTAAAGACTAAGTGTGGAGTTAAGGAGTAAGGATTATTTGTGGAGTTTAAGAGTAAGAATTAAGTGCGGAGTTAAGGAGTAAGAATTAAGTGTGGAGTTAAGGAGTAAGGATTATGTTCGAAGTTTGAGAGTAAGGATTATGTGTTCAGTTAAAGAGTAAGAAATATGTGTTTAGTTAAATAGTAAGGATTATGTGAGGAGTTTAGGAATGACGCTTATGTGTGGACTTATAGAGTAAGGATTATGTGCGGAGTTAAGGATTGAGAATAATCGTGCAGTTAAGTATTAAGAATTATGTGTGGAGTTAAGGACTAAGGAATATGTATGGAGGTAAGGACTAAGGATTATGTGCGGGGTTAAGGTGTATGGATTACGTGTGGAGTTCAGGAATAAGGATTATAAGTGGAGTTTAAGAGTAAGGATTATTGTGTAGAGCTAAGAAGAAAGGATTAAGTGTGGAGTTAAGGAGTAAGGAATAAGTGTGGAGGTAAGGAGTTAATTTTATGTGTGGAGTTTAAGAGTAAGGATTATTGTGTTGAGTTAAGGCGTAAGGATTATATGTGGCGTTTAAGAGTAAGGATTAAGTGTGGAGTTAAGGAGTAAGGATTAGGTGTGAAGTTAAAGGGTAAGTATTAAGTGTGGAGTTAAGGAGTATGGATTATGTGTGAAGTTAAAGAGTAAGGATTATGTGTGGAGTTTTAGAGTAAGGATCTTGTATGGAGTTGAGGAATTATGATTATGTGTGGAGTTAAGTAGTACGGATTATGTGCGGAGTAAAGTAGTACGGTGTATTTGTGGTGTTAAAGATTAAAGATTATGTGTGGAGTTTAAGAGTAAAGATTATGTGAGGAGTTAACAAGTAAGGACTAAGTGTGGGGCCAAAGATCAAGGATTATTGTGCGGAGTTCAGGAGTAAGGATTAGGTGTGGAGTTAAAGAGTAAGGTTTAAGTGTGGAGTTAAGGAGTAAAGATTAAGTGTTGAGTTAAAGAATTAGATTATGTGTGGAGTTTCAGAGTAAGGATTATATGCGGAGTTGAGGATTTAGGATTAAGTGTGGAGTTAAGGAGTAAGGATTTATAGTGGATTTAAAGAGTAAAGATAATGTGTGGAGTTTAAAGGTAATGAATATTATGTGGAGTTAAGGAGTAAGGATTAAGTGCGGAGTTTATAAGTAAGGATCATTGTGTGGAGTTAAGGAGTAAGGATTAGGTGTGAAGTTAAAGAGTGAAAATTATGTGTGGCGTTTAAGAGTAAGGCTTATTGTGTGGAGTGAAGGAGTAAGGATTAAGTGTGCCGTTAAGAAAAAAGGATTATGTGTGGAGTTTAGGAGTAAGGATTATTAGGTTGAGTTAAGGAGTAAGTATTAAGTGGTTAGTTAAAGGGTAAGGATTAGTTGTGGAGTTAAAGAGTAAGGAGTACGTGTGGAGATTAAAAGTAAGGAAATAAGTGTGGAGTTAAGGAGTATGGATTATGTGTGGAGATAAAGAGTAAGGATTATGGGTGTATTCTAAGAGTAAGGATCATGTATGGAGTTGCGGAATTATGATTATGTGTGGAGTTAAGTAGTACAGATTATATGTGGTGTTAAAGATTAAAGAATATGTGTGGAGTTTAAGAGTAAAGATTAATGTGTGGAGTTAACAAGTAAAGACTAAGTGTGGAGTTAAGGAGTAAGGATTATTTGTGGAGTTTAAGAGTAAGAATTAAGTGCGGAGTTAAGGAGTAAGAATTAAGTGTGGAGTTAAGGAGTAAGGATTATGTTCGAAGTTTGAGAGTAAGGATTATGTGTTCAGTTAAAGAGTAAGAAATATGTGTTTAGTTAAATAGTAAGGATTATGTGAGGAGTTTAGGAATGACGCTTATGTGTGGACTTATAGAGTAAGGATTATGTGCGGAGTTAAGGATTGAGAATAATCGTGCAGTTAAGTATTAAGAATTATGTGTGGAGTTAAGGACTAAGGAATATGTATGGAGGTAAGGACTAAGGATTATGTGCGGGGTTAAGGTGTATGGATTACGTGTGGAGTTCAGGAATAAGGATTATAAGTGGAGTTTAAGAGTAAGGATTATTGTGTAGAGCTAAGGAGAAAGGATTAAGTGTGGAGTTAAGGAGTAAGGAATAAGTGTGGAGGTAAGGAGTTAATTTTATGTGTGGAGTTTAAGAGTAAGGATTATTGTGTTGAGTTAAGGCGTAAGGATTATGTGTGGCGTTTAAGAGTAAGGATTAAGTGTGGAGTTAAGGAGTAAGGATTAGGTGTGAAGTTAAAGGGTAAGTATTAAGTGTGGAGTTAAGGAGTATGGATTATGTGTGAAGTTAAAGAGTAAGGATTATGTGTGGAGTTTTAGAGTAAGGATCTTGTATGGAGTTGAGGAATTATGATTATGTGTGGAGTTAAGTAGTACGGATTATGTGCGGAGTAAAGTAGTACGGTGTATTTGTGGTGTTAAAGATTAAAGATTATGTGTGGAGTTTAAGAGTAAAGATTATGTGAGGAGTTAACAAGTAAGGACTAAGTGTGGGGCCAAAGATCAAGGATTATTGTGCGGAGTTCAGGAGTAAGGATTAGGTGTGGAGTTAAAGAGTAAGGTTTAAGTGTGGAGTTAAGGAGTAAAGATTAAGTGTTGAGTTAAAGAATTAGATTATGCGTGGAGTTTCAGAGTAAGGATTATATGCGGAGTTGAGGATTTAGGATTAAGTGTGGAGTTAAGGAGTAAGGATTTATAGTGGATTTAAAGAGTAAAGATAATGTGTGGAGTTTAAAGGTAATGAATATTATGTGGAGTTAAGGAGTAAGGATTAAGTGCGGAGTTTATAAGTAAGGATCATTGTGTGGAGTTAAGGAGTAAGGATTAAGTTTGGGGTTAATTAGTAAGGATTAGGTGTGAAGTTAAAGAGCGAAAATTATGTGTGGCGTTTAAGAGTAAGGCTTATTGTGTGGAGTGAAGGAGTAAGGATTAAGTGTGCCGTTAAGAAAAAAGGATTATGTGTGGAGTTTAGGAGTAAGGATTATTAGGTTGAGTTAAGGAGTAAGTATTAAGTGGTTAGTTAAAGGGTAAGGATTAGTTGTGGAGTTAAAGAGTAAGGAGTACGTGTGGAGATTAAAAGTAAGGAATTAAGTGTGGAGTTAAGGAGTATGGATTATGTGTGGAGATAAAGAGTAAGGATTATGGGTGTATTCTAAGAGTAAGGATCATGTATGGAGTTGCGGAATTATGATTATGTGTGGAGTTAAGTAGTACAGATTATATGTGGTGTTAAAGATTAAAGAATATGTGTGGAGTTTGAAAGTAAAGATTATGTGTGGAGTTTAAGAGTAAAGATTAATGTGTGGAGTTAACAAGTAAAGACTAAGTGTGGAGTTAAGGAGTAAGGATTATTTGTGGAGTTTAAGAGTAAGAATTAAGTGCGGAGTTAAGGAGTAAGAATTAAGTGTGGAGTTAAGGAGTAAGGATTTTGTTCGAAGTTTGAGAGTAAGGATTATGTGTTCAGTTAAAGAGTAAGAAATATGTGTTTAGTTAAATAGTAAGGATTATGTGAGGAGTTTAGGAATGACGCTTATGTGTGGACTTATAGAGTAAGGATTATGTGCGGAGTTAAGGATTGAGAATAATCGTGCAGTTAAGTATTAAGAATTATGTGTGGAGTTAAGGACTAAGGAATATGTATGAAGGTAAGGACTAAGGATTATGTGCGGGGTTAAGGTGTATGGATTACGTGTGGAGTTCAGGAATAAGGATTATAAGTGGAGTTTAAGAGTAAGGATTATTGTGTAGAGCTAAGGAGAAAGGATTAAGTGTGGAGTTAAGGAGTAAGGAATAAGTGTGGAGGTAAGGAGTTAATTTTATGTGTGGAGTTTAAGAGTAAGGATTATTGTGTTGAGTTAAGGCGTAAGGATTATGTGTGGCGTTTAAGAGTAAGGATTAAGTGTGGAGTTAAGGAGTAAGGATTAGGTGTGAAGTTAAAGGGTAAGTATTAAGTGTGGAGTTAAGGAGTATGGATTATGTGTGAAGTTAAAGAGTAAGGATTATGTGTGGAGTTTTAGAGTAAGGATCTTGTATGGAGTTGAGGAATTATGATTATGTGTGGAGTTAAGTAGTACGGATTATGTGCGGAGTAAAGTAGTACGGTGTATTTGTGGTGTTAAAGATTAAAGATTATGTGTGGAGTTTAAGAGTAAGGATTATGTGTGGAGTTAACAAGTAAGGACTAAGTGTGGGGCCAAAGATTAAGGATTATTGTGCGGAGTTCAGGAGTAAGGATTAGGTGTGGAGTTAAAGAGTAAGGTTTAAGTGTGGAGTTAAGGAGTAAAGATTATGTGTGGAGTTGACGATTAAAGATTATGTGTGGAGTTTAAGAATAAAGATTATGTATGGAGTTTAAGAGTAAAGATTAATGTATGGAGTTAGCACGTAAGGACTAAGTGTGGAGTTAAGGAGTAAGGAAAATTTGTGGAGCTTATAAGTAAGGATTATTGTACGGAGTTAAGGAGAAAGGATTAAGTGTGGAGTTAAGGAGTAATGATTAAGTGTGGAGTTAACGAGTAAAGATTATTTGTGGAGTTAAGGAGTAAGGATTAAGTGTGGAGTTAATTAATTAGGATTATGTGTGGATTTCAGCGGGAATAATTAGGTGTGGAGTTAAGGAGTAAGGATTACGTGTGGAGTTAAGGAGTAAATATTACATGTGGAGGTAAAGAGTAAGATAAAGTGTGGAGTTTAAGAGTAAGGATTAAGTGTGGAGTTGAGGAGTAAGGACTAAGTGTGGAGTTGAGGAATAAGTATTAAGTATGGAGTTAAAAAATAAGATGATGTGTGGAGTTTAAGAGTAAGGATTAAGTGTGGAGTTAAGGAGTAAGGATTAAGGGTGGAGTTAAGGAGTCAATTTTATGTGTGGAGTTACAGAGTAAATATAATGTGTGGAGTTTAAGGGCAAGGATTATTAGGTGGAGTTAAGGAGTAAGGATTAGGTGTGGAGTTTATAAGTTAGGATTATTGTGTGGAGTTAAGGAATAAGGATTAAAGGTGGAGTTAAGGAGTGAGGATTATGTGTGGAGTTGAAGAGTTAGGATTGTTGTGTGGAGTTAAGGAGGAAGGATTAAGTGTGGAGTTAAGTAATTAGGATTATGTGTGGAGTTTTTAAGTAAGGATTATTGTGTGGAGTTAAGGAGTAGTATTTAAGTGTAGAACTAAGGAGTAAGGATTAGGTGTGGAGTCAAGGAGTAAGAATTAAGTGTGGAGTAAAGGAGTAAATACTATGTATGGAGTTAAAGAATAAGATTATGTGTGGAGTTTAAGAGTAACGATAAATGTGTGGAAATTAAGAGTAAGGATTAATGTGTGAAGTTTAAAAGTAAGGATTAAGTGTGGAGTTAAGGAGTAAGCATTATTGTGTGGAGTTAAGGAGTAAGGATTAAGTGTGGAGTTAAGGAGTAAGCATTATTGTGTGGAGTTAAGGAGTAAAGATTAAGTGTGGAGTTAAGGAGTTAGCGTTAAGTGTGGAGTTAAGGAGTATATTTTATGGGTGCATTCAAAAAGTCAACATTATATGTGGAGTTTAAGATAAAGGATTATTGTGTGGAGTGAAGGAGTAAGGATTAAGTGTGGAGTTAAGTAATTAGGATTATGTGTGGAGTTTATAAGTAAGGATTATTGTGTGGAGTTAAGGAGTAAGGATTAAGTGTGGAGTTAAGTAATTAGGATTATGTGTGGAGTTTATAAGTAAGGATTATAGTGTGGAGTTAAGGAGTAGTAATTAAGTGTAGAGTTAACGAGTAGTAATTAAGTGTAGAGTTAAGGAGTAAGGATTAGGTGTGGAGTTAAGGAGTAAGGATTAGTTGTGGAGTTAAGGAGTATATTTTATGGGTGCATTCAAAAAGTCAACATTATATGTGGAGTTTAAGATTAAGGATTATTGTGTGGAGTTAAGGAGTAAGGATTAAGTGTGGAGTTAAGTAATTAGGATTATGTGTGGAGTTTATAAGTAAGGATTATTGTGTGGAGTTAAGGAGTAAGGATTAAGTGTGGAGTTAAGTAATTAGGATTATGTGTGGAGTTTATAAGTAAGGTATATAGTGTGGAGTTAAGGAGTAGTAATTAAGTGTAGAGTTAACGAGTAGTAATTAAGTGTAGAGTTAAGGAGTAAGGATTAATTGTGGAGTTAAGGAGTAAGGATTAGTTGTGGAGTTAAGGAGTAAATATTATGTGTGGAGTTAAAGAGAAACGATAAATTTGTGGCGTTTATAAGTGAGGATTATTGTGTGGAATTAAGGAGTAAGCATTAAGAGTTTAAGAGTAAGGATTATTGTGTGGAGTTCAGGAGGAAGGATTAAGTGTGGAGTTAAGTAATTAGGATTATGTGTGGAGTTTTTAAGTAAGGATTATTGTGTGGAGTTAAGGAGTAGTATTTAAGTGTAGAGTTATCGAGTAAGGATTAGGTGTGGAGTTAAGGAGTACATTTTATGTGTGGAGTTAAAAAGTATAGATTATGTGTGGAGTTAAGGAGGAAGGGTTAAGTGTGGAGTTAAGTAATTAGGATTATGTGTGGAGTTTATAAGTAAGGATTATTGTGTGGAGTTAAGGAGTAGTAATTAAGTGTAGAGTTAAGGAGTAAATTTTAAACGTGGAGTTAACAAGTAAGGATTATGTGTGGAGTTTAAGAGTAAGGATTATTTTGTGGATTTAGGTATTAAGAATTAAGTGTGGAGTTATGGAGTAAGGATTAGGTGTGGAGTTAAGGAGTAAGGATTAGGTGTGGAGTTAAGAAGTAAATATTATGTGTGGTGTTAAAGAGTAAAGATTATGTGTGGAGTTTAAGAGTAAAGATTATGTGTGGAGTTTAAGAGTAAGGATAAATGTGTGGAGTTAAGGAGTAAGGATTATGTAAAGAGTTAAAGATTAAGGATTATGTGTGGAGTTAAAATAAAAGCATTATGTGTGGAGTTAAAGTGTAAGGATTGTATGTGGAGTTAAAGAGTCAGGATTATTTGTGTAGTTAAGGAGTAAAGATTATGTGTTCAGTTAAAGAGTAAGGATTATTGTGTGGAATTAAGGAGTACGGATTAAGTGTGGAGTTAAGTCGTTAGGATTACCGGTGTAATTTAAAAGTAAGGATTATTGTGTGGAGTTACGGAGTCAGGATTAAGTGTGGAGTTAAAATTTAAGGATCATGTGTGGAGTTAAAGAGTAAGGATTATATGTGGAGTTAAAGAGTTAGGATTTTTGTGTGGAGTTAAGGAGTCAGGATTAAGTGTGGAGTTAAGTCGTTAGGATTATCTGTGTAATTTATAAGTAAGGATTATTGTGTTGAGTTAAGGAGTAAGGATTAAGTGTGGAGTTAAGTAACAAGGATTATGTGTGGAGTTTATAAGTAAGGATTATTTTGTGGATTTAGGAATTAAGAATTAAGTGTGGAGTTATGGAGTAAGGATTAGGTTTGGAGTTAAGGAGTAAGGATTAAGTGTGGAGTTAAGTATTTAGGATTATGTGTGGAGTTTATAAGTAAGGATTATTGTGTGGAGTTAAGGAGTAGTAATTAAGTGTAGAGTTAAGGAGTAGTAATTAAGTGTAGAGTTAAGGAGTAGTAATTAAATGTAGAGTTAAGGAGTAGTAATGAAGTGTAGAGTTAAGGAGTAGTTTTTAAGTTTAGAGTTAAGGAGTAGTAATTAAGTGTAGAGTTAAGGAGTAGTAATTAAGTGTAGAGTTAAGGAGTAGTAATTTAGTGTAGAGTTAAGGAGTAGTAATTAAGTGTAAAGTTAAGGAGTAGGGATTAGGTGTGGAGTTAACGAGTAAGGATTAGGTGTGGAGTTAAGGAGTAAATATTGTGTGTGGAGTTAAAGAGTTAAGATTATGTGTAAAGTTTAAGAGTAAGGATTATGGTGTGGAGTTAAGGAGTAAGGATTTAGTGTTGAGTTAAGGAGTAAGGATTAAATTTGGAGTTAAGGAGTAAGCATTAAGTGTTGAGTTAAGGAGTATATTTTATGTGTGGAGTCAAAGAGTAAACATTATGTGTGAAGTTTAAGAGGAAGGAGTATTGTTAGGAGTTTAAGAGTAAGGATTATTGTTTATAATTAAGAAATTAGGATTAAGCGTGGAGTTATCAAGTAAGGACTATGTGTGCAGTTTAAGAGTAAGGATTATTGTGTGGAGTTAAGGAATTACGATTATTGTGTGAAGTTAAGGAATTACGATTATTGTGTGGAGTTAAGGAGTAAAGATTAAGTGTGGAGTTAAGGAATTACGATTATTGTGTGGAGTTAAGGAGTAAAGATAAAGTGTGGAGTTAAGGAGTAAAGATTAAGTGCGGAGTTTAGTAATTCGGATTATGTGTGGAGTTTATAAGTAATGATTTTTGTGTGGAGTTAAGGAGTTGTAATTAAGTGTGGAGTTAAGAAGTAAGGAGTAGGTGTGGAGTTAAGGAGTAAATGTTATCTGTGGAGTTAAAAAGTACAGATTATGTGTGAAGTTTAAGAGTCAGGATTAATGTGTGGAGGTAAAGTTGAAGGATTTTGTGTAGAGTTAAGGAGTAAGGATTATGTGTTGAGTTAAGGAGTAAAGATTATGTGTTGAGTTAAAGAGTAAGGATTATATGTGGAGTAGAAGAGTAAGGATTATTGTATGAAGTTAAGGAGTAAGGATTAGGTGTGGAGTTAAATAATTAGGATTATGTTTGGAGTTAAAGAGCAAGGATTAGGTGTGGAGTTAAGGAGTAAATATTATGTGTGGAGTTAAAGAGTAAAGATTATGTGCGGAGTTTTAGGGTAACGATAAATTTGTGGCGTTTATAAGTAAGGATTATTGTGTGGAATTAAGGAGTAAGGGTTAAGTGTGGAGTTAAGGAGTAAGGATGAAGTGTTGAGTTAAGGAGTAAGGATTAAGTTTGGAGTTAAGGAGTAAGCATTAAGTGTGGAGTTAAGGAGTATATTTTATGTGTGGAGTCAAAGAGTAAACATTATGTGTGGAGTTTAAGAGGAAGGAGTATTGTTTGGAGTTTAAGAGTAAGGATTATTGTTTGGAGTTAATTAGTTAGGATTAAGCGTGGAGTTATCAAGTAAGGACTTTGTGTGCAGTTTAAGAGTAAGGATTATTGTGTAGAGTTAAGGAATTAGGATTATTGTGTGGAGTTAAGAAGTAAGGATTAAGTGTGGAGTTTAGTAATTCGGATTATGTGTGGAGTTTATAAGTAAGGATTATTGTGTGGAGTTAAGGAGTTGTAATTAAGTGTGGAGTTAAGAAGTAAGGATTAGGTGTGGAGTTAAGGAGTAAATATTATTTGTGGAGTTAAAGAGTACAGATTATGTGTAAAGTTTAAGAGTAAGGATTAATGTGTGGAGGTAAAGTTGAAGGATTTTGTGTAGAGTTAAAGAGTAAGGATTATGTGTTGAGTTAAGGAGTAAAGATTATGTGTTGAGTTAAAGAGTAAGGATTATATGTGGAGTAGAAGAGTAAGGATTATTGTATGAAGTTAAGGAGTAAGGATTAGGTGTGGAGTTAAATAATTAGGATTATGTTTGGAGTTAAAGAGCAAGGATTAAGTGTGGAGTTAAGGAGTACATTTTATGTGTGGAGCTAAAGAGTAAAGATTATGTGTGGAGTTTAGGAGTAAGGATTATTGTGTGGAGTTAAGGAGTAAGGATTTAGTGTTGAGTTAAGGAGTAAGGATTAAGTTTGGAGTTAAGGAGTAAGCATTAAGTGTTGAGTTAAGGAGTATATTTTATGTGTGGAGTCAAAGAGTTAACATTATGTGTGAAGTTTAAGAGGAAGGAGTATTGTTAGGAGTTTAAGAGTAAGGATTATTGTTTATAGTTAAGAAATTAGGATTAAGCGTGGAGTTATCAAGTAAGGACTATGTGTGCAGTTTAAGAGTAAGGATTATTGTGTGGAGTTAAGGAATTACGATTATTGTGTGAAGTTAAGGAATTACGATTATTGTGTGGAGTTAAGGAGTAAAGATTAAGTGTGGAGTTACGGAATTACGATTATTGTGTGGAGTTAAGGAGTAAAGATTAAGTGTGGAGTTAAGGAGTAAAGATTAAGTGCGGAGTTTAGTAATTCGGATTATGTGTGGAGTTTATAAGTAATGATTTTTGTGTGGAGTTAAGGAGTTGTAATTAAGTGTGGAGTTAAGAAGTAAGGAGTAGGTGTGGAGTTAAGGAGTAAATGTTATCTGTGGAGTTAAAAAGTACAGATTATGTGTGAAGTTTAAGAGTCAGGATTAATGTGTGGAGGTAAAGTTGAAGGATTTTGTGTAGAGTTAAGGAGTAAGGATTATGTGTTGAGTTAAGGAGTAAAGATTATGTGTTGAGTTAAAGAGTAAGGATTATATGTGGAGTAGAAGAGTAAGGATTATTGTATGAAGTTAAGGAGTAAGGATTAGGTGTGGAGTTAAATAATTAGGATTATGTTTGGAGTTAAAGAGCAAGGATTAGGTGTGGAGTTAAGGAGTAAATATTATGTGTGGAGTTAAAGAGTAAAGATTATGTGCGGAGTTGAAGAGTAACGATAAATTTGTGGCGTTTATAAGTAAGGATTATTGTGTGCAATTAAGGAGTAAGGGTTAAGTGTGGAGTTAAGGAGTAAGGACAAAGTGTTGAGTTAAGGAGTAAGGATTAAGTTTGGAGTTAAGGACTAAGCATTAAGTGTGGAGTTTAAGAGGAAGGAGTATTGTTTGGAGTTTAAGAGTATGGATTATTGTTTGGAGTTAATTAGTTAGGATTAAGCGTGGAGTTATCAAGTAAGGACTTTGTGTGCAGTTTAAGAGTAAGGATTATTGTGTGGAGTTAAGGAGTACATTTTATGTGTGGAGTTAAAGAGTAAAGATTATGTGTGGAGTTTAAGAGTAAGGTTTATTGTGTGGAGTTTAGGAGTAAGCATTAAGTGTGGAGTTAAGGAGTAAATATTATGTATGGAGTTTAAGAATATGATTATGTGTGGAGTTTAAGGGTAAGGATGAATGTGTGGAAATTAAGAGTATTGATTAATGTGTGGAGTTTATAAGTAAGGATTATTGTGTGGAGTTTATAAGTAAGGATTATTGTGTGGAGTTAAGGAGTTGTAATTAAGTGTGGAGTTAAGAAGTAAGGATTAGGTGTGGAGTTAAGGAGTAAATATTATTTGTGGAGCTAAAAAGTACAGATTATGTGTGAAGTTTAAGAGTAAGGATTATGTGTTAAGTTAAGGAGTAAGGATTATATATGGAGTAGAAGAGTAAGGATTATTGTATGAAGTTAGGGAGTAAGGATTAGGTGTGGAGATAAATAATTAGGATTATGTTTGGAGTTAAAGAGCAAGGATTAAGTGTGGAGTTAAGGAGTACATTTTATGTGTGGAGCTAAAGAGTAAAGATTATGTGTGGAGTTTAGGAGTAAGGATTATTGTGTCGGGTTAAGGAGGATGGATTAAGTGTGGAGTTAAAGAGTAAGGATTATGTGTCGAGTTTAAGAGTAAGGAATATAGTGTGGAGTTAAGCAGTCAGGATTAAGTGTGGAGTTAAGTCGTTAGGATTATGTGTTTAATTTATAAGTAAGGATTATTATGTGGAGTTAAGGAGTAAGGATTCAGTGTGGAGTTAAAGTTTAAGGATTATGTGTGCAGTTTAAGAGTAAGGATTATATGTGGATTTAAAGAGTAAAGATAATGTGTGGGGTTAAGGAGTAAATATTATGTGTTGAGTTAGAGAGTAAGAATTATGTGTGGAGTTTAAGTGTAAGGATTATGGTGTGGAGTTAAGGAGTAAGGATTTAGTGTGCAGTTAATGAGTAAGGATTAAGAATGGAGTTAAGGAGTAAGGATTAAGTGTGGAGTTAAGGAGTACATTTTATATGTGGAGTTAAAGAGTAAAGATTATGTGTGGAGTTTAAGAGTAAGGTTTATTGTGTGGAGTTTAGGAGTAAGCATTAAGTGTGGAGTTAAGGAGTAAATATTATGTATGGAGTTTAAGAATATGATTATTTGTGGAGTTTAAGAGTAAGGATGAATGTGTGGAAGTTAAGAGTATTGATTAATGTGTGGAGTTTATAAGTAAGGATTATTGTGTGGAGTTAAGGAGTAAGGATTAAGCGTGGAGTTAAGTAATTAGGATTATGTGTGGAGTTTATAAATAAGGATTATTTTGTGGAGTTAGGGATTAAGAATTAAGTGTGGAGTTATGGAGTAAGGATTGGGTGTGGAGTTAAAGAGTAAGGATTATATGTCGAGTTCAAGAGTAAGGATTATTGTGTGGAGTTAAGGAGTCAGGATTAAGTGTGGAGTTAAGTCGTTAGGATTATGTGTAATTTACAACTAAGGATTATTGTGTGCAGTTAAGGAGTAAGGATTAAGTGTGGAGTTAAAGAGTAAGGATTATATGTGGAGTTAAAGAGTACAGATAATGTGTGGGATTAAGGCGTAAATATTATGTGTTGAGTTAAAGAGTAAGAATTATGTGTGGAGTTTAAGAGTAAGGATTATGGTGTGGAGTTAAGGAGTAAGGTTTTAGTGTGCAGTTAATGAGTAAGGATTAAGAAAGGAGTTAAGGAGTAAGGATTAAGTTAGGAGTTAAGGAGTACATTTTATGTGTGGAGTTAAAGAGTAAAGATTATGTGTGGAGTTTAAGAGTAAGGATTATTGTGTGGAGTTAAGGAGTAGGGATTAAGTGTAGAGTTAAGTAATAAGAATTATGTGTGGAGTTTATAAGTAAGGATTATCGTGTGGAGTTAAGGAGTAGTAATTACGTGTAGAGTTAAGGAGTAGTAATGAAGTGTAGAATTAAGGAGTAAGGATTAGGTGTGGAGTTAAGTAGTAAGGATTAGGTGTGGAGTTGAGGAGTAAATATTATGTGTGGAGTTAAAGAGTAAAGATTATGTTTGGAGTTTAAGAGTAACGATAAATGTTTGGCGTTTATAAGTCAGGATTATTGTGTGGAATTAAGGAGTAAGGATTAAGTGTGGAGTTACCGAGTAAGGATTATGTGTGGAGTTTAAGAGTAAGGATTATTGTGTGGAGTTAAGGAGTAAGGATTAAGTGTGGAGTTAAGTAATTAGGATTATGTTTGGAGTTTATAAACTAGGATTATTTGTGGAGTTGGGGATTAAGAATTAAGTGTGGAGTTATGGAGTAAATATTATGTGTGGAGTTAAAGAGTAAAGATTATGTTTGGAGTTGAAGAGTAACGATAAATTTGTGGCGTTTATAAGTAAGGATTATTGTGTGCAATTAAGGAGTAAGGGTTAAGTGTGGAGTTAAGGAGTAAGGATAAAGTGTTGAGTTAAGGAGTAAGGATTAAGTTTGGAGTTAAGGACTAAGCATTAAGTGTGGAGTTTAAGAGGAAGGAGTATTGTTTGGAGTTTAAGAGTATGGATTATTGTTTGGAGTTAATTAGTTAGGATTAAGCGTGGAGTTATCAAGTAAGGACTTTGTGTGCAGTTTAAGAGTAAGGATTATTGTGTGGAGTTAAGGAGTACATTTTATGTGTGGAGTTAAAGAGTAAAGATTATGTGTGGAGTTTAAGAGTAAGGTTTATTGTGTGGAGTTTAGGAGTAAGCATTAAGTGTGGAGTTAAGGAGTAAATATTATGCATGGAGTTTAAGAATATGATTATGTGTGGAGTTTAAGGGTAAGGATGAATGTGTGGAAATTAAGAGTATTGATTAATGTGTGGAGTTTATAAGTAAGGATTATTGTGTGGAGTTTATAAGTAAGGATTATTGTGTGGAGTTAAGGAGTAAGGATTAAGCGTGGAGTTAAGTAATTCGGATTATGTGTGGAGTTTATAAGTAAGGATTATTGTGTGGAGTTAAGGAGTTAGGATTAAGCGTGGAGTTATCAAGTAAGGACTTTGTGTGCAGTTTAAGAGTAAGGATTATTGTTTGGAGTTAATTAGTTAGGATTAAGCGTGAAGTTATCAAGTAAGGACTTTGTGTGCAGTTTAAGAGTAAGGATTATTGTGTGGAGTTAATGAATTAGGATTATTGTGTGGAGTTAAGAAGTAAGGATTAAGTGTGGAGTTTAGTAATTCGGATTATGTGTGGAGTTTATAAGTAAGGATTATTGTGTGGAGTTAAGGAGTTGTAATTAAGTGTGGAGTTAAGAAGTAAGGATTAGGTGTGGAGTTAAGGAGTAAATATTATTTGTGGAGTTAAAGAGTACAGAATATGTGTGAAGTTTAAGTGTAAGGATTAATGTGTGGAGGTAAAGTTGAAGGATTTTGTGTAGAGTTAAAGAGTAAGGATTATGTGTTGAGTTAAGGAGTAAAGATTATGTGTTGAGTTAAAGAGTAAGGATTATATGTGGAGTAGAAGAGTAAGGATTATTGTATGAAGTTAAGGAGTAAGGATTAGGTGTGGAGTTAAATAATTAGGATTATGTTTGGAGTTAAAGAGCAAGGATTAAGTGTGGAGTTAAGGAGTACATTTTATGTGTGGAGCTAAAGATTAAAGATTATGTGTGGAGTTTAGGAGTAAGGATTATTGTGTGGAGTTAAGAAGGATGGATTAAGTGTGGACTTAAGTAATTAGGATTATGTGTGGAGTTAGGGATTAAGAATTAAGTGTGGAGTTATGGAGTAAAGATTAGGTGTGGAGTTAAAGAGTAAGGATTAGGTGTGGAGTTAAGGAGTAAATGTTATCTGTGGAATTAAAGAGTACAGATTATGTGTGAAGTTTAAGAGTCAGGATTAATGTGTGGAGGTAAAGTTGAAGGATTTTGTGTAGAGTTAAAGAGTGAGGATTATGTGTTGAGTTAAGGAGTAAAGATTATGTGTTGAGTTAAAGAGTAAGGATTATATGTCAAGTAGAAGAGTAAGGATTATTGTATGAAGTTAAGGAGTAAGGATTAGGTGTGGAGTTAAATAATTAGGATTATGTTTGGAGTTAAAGAGCAAGGATTAGGTGTGGAGTTAAGGAGTAAATATTATGTGTGGAGTTAAAGAGTAAAGATTATGTGCGGAGTTGAAGAGTAACGATAAATTTGTGGCGTTTATAAGTAAGGATTATTGTGTGCAATTAAGGAGTAAGGGTTAAGTGTGGAGTTAAGGAGTAAGGACAAAGTGTTGAGTTAAGGAGTAAGGATTAAGTTTAGAGTTAAGGACTAAGCATTAAGTGTGGAGTTTAAGAGGAAGGAGTATTGTTTGGAGTTTAAGAGTATGGATTATTGTTTGGAGTTAATTAGTTAGGATTAAGCGTGGAGTTATCAAGTAAGGACTTTGTGTGCAGTTTAAGAGTAAGGATTATTGTGTGGAGTTAAGGAGTACATTTTATGTGTGGAGTTAAAGAGTAAAGATTATGTGTGGAGTTTAAGAGTAAGGTTTATTGTGTGGAGTTTAGGAGTAAGCATTAAGTGTGGAGTTAAGGAGTAAATATTATGTATGGAGTTTAAGAATATGATTATGTGTGGAGTTTAAGGGTAAGGATGAATGTGTGGAAATTAAGAGTATTGATTAATGTGTGGAGTTTATAAGTAAGGATTATTGTGTGGAGTTTATAAGTAAGGATAATTGTGTGGAGTTAAGGAGTAAGGATTAAGCGTGGAGTTAAGTAATTCGGATTATGTGTGGAGTTTATAAGTAAGGATTATTGTGTGGAGTTAAGGAGTTGTAATTAAGTGTGGAGTTAAGAAGTAAGGATTAGGTGTGGAGTTAAGGAGTAAATATTATTTGTGGAGCTAAAAAGTACAGATTATGTGTGAAGTTTAAGAGTAAGGATTATGTGTTAAGTTAAGGAGTAAGGATTATATATGGAGTAGAAGAGTAAGGATTATTGTATGAAGTTAGGGAGTAAGGATTAGGTGTGGAGATAAATAATTAGGATTATGTTTGGAGTTAAAGAGCAAGGATTAAGTGTGGAGTTAAGGAGTACATTTTATGTGTGGAGCTAAAGAGTAAAGATTATGTGTGGAGTTTAGGAGTAAGGATTATTGTGTCGGGTTAAGGAGGATGGATTAAGTGTGGAGTTAAAGAGTAAGGATTATGTGTCGAGTTTAAGAGTAAGGAATATAGTGTGGAGTTAAGCAGTCAGGATTAAGTGTGGAGTTAAGTCGTTAGGATTATGTGTTTAATTTATAAGTAAGGATTATTATGTGGAGTTAAGGAGTAAGGATTCAGTGTGGAGTTAAAGTTTAAGGATTATGTGTGGAGTTTAAGATTAAGGATTATATGTGGATTTAAAGAGTAAAGATAATGTGTGGGGTTAAGGAGTAAATATTATGTGTTGAGTTAGAGAGTAAGAATTATGTGTGGAGTTTAAGTGTAAGGATTATGGTGTGGAGTTAAGGAGTAAGGATTTAGTGTGCAGTTAATGAGTAAGGATTAAGAATGGAGTTAAGGAGTAAGGATTAAGTGTGGAGTTAAGGAGTACATTTTATATGTGGAGTTAAAGAGTAAAGATTATGTGTGGAGTTTAAGAGTAAGGTTTATTGTGTGGAGTTTAGGAGTAAGCATTAAGTGTGGAGTTAAGGAGTAAATATTATGTATGGAGTTTAAGAATATGATTATTTGTGGAGTTTAAGAGTAAGGATGAATGTGTGGAAGTTAAGAGTATTGATTAATGTGTGGAGTTTATAAGTAAGGATTATTGTGTGGAGTTAAGGAGTAAGGATTAAGCGTGGAGTTAAGTAATTAGGATTATGTGTGGAGTTTATAAATAAGGATTATTTTGTGGAGTTAGGGATTAAGAATTAAGTGTGGAGTTATGGAGTAAGGATTGGGTGTGGAGTTAAAGAGTAAGGATTATATGTCGAGTTCAAGAGTAAGGATTATTGTGTGGAGTTAAGGAGTCAGGATTAAGTGTGGAGTTAAGTCGTTAGGATTATGTGTAATTTACAACTAAGGATTATTGTGTGCAGTTAAGGAGTAAGGATTAAGTGTGGAGTTAAAGAGTAAGGATTATATGTGGAGTTAAAGAGTACAGATAATGTGTGGGATTAAGGCGTAAATATTATGTGTTGAGTTAAAGAGTAAGAATTATGTGTGGAGTTTAAGAGTAAGGATTATGGTGTGGAGTTAAGGAGTAAGGTTTTAGTGTGCAGTTAATGAGTAAGGATTAAGAAAGGAGTTAAGGAGTAAGGATTAAGTTAGGAATTAAGGAGTACATTTTATGTGTGGAGTTAAAGAGTAAAGATTATGTGTGGAGTTTAAGAGTAAGGATTATTGTGTGGAGTTAAGGAGTAGGGATTAAGTGTAGAGTTAAGTAATAAGAATTATGTGTGGAGTTTATAAGTAAGGATTATCGTGTGGAGTTAAGGAGTAGTAATTACGTGTAGAGTTAAGGAGTAGTAATGAAGTGTAGAATTAAGGAGTAAGGATTAGGTGTGGAGTTAAGTAGTAAGGATTAGGTGTGGAGTTGAGGAGTAAATATTATGTGTGGAGTTAAAGAGTAAAGATTATGTTTGGAGTTTAAGAGTAACGATAAATGTTTGGCGTTTATAAGTCAGGATTATTGTGTGGAATTAAGGAGTAAGGATTAAGTGTGGAGTTACCGAGTAAGGATTATGTGTGGAGTTTAAGAGTAAGGATTATTGTGTGGAGTTAAGGAGTAAGGATTAAGTGTGGAGTTAAGTAATTAGGATTATGTTTGGAGTTTATAAACTAGGATTATTTGTGGAGTTAGGGATTAAGAATTAAGTGTGGAGTTATGGAGTAAATATTATGTGTGGAGTTAAAGAGTAAAGATTATGTTTGGAGTTGAAGAGTAACGATAAATTTGTGGCGTTTATAAGTAAGGATTATTGTGTGCAATTAAGGAGTAAGGGTTAAGTGTGGAGTTAAGGAGTAAGGATAAAGTGTTGAGTTAAGGAGTAAGGATTAAGTTTGGAGTTAAGGACTAAGCATTAAGTGTGGAGTTTAAGAGGAAGGAGTATTGTTTGGAGTTTAAGAGTATGGATTATTGTTTGGAGTTAATTAGTTAGGATTAAGCGTGGAGTTATCAAGTAAGGACTTTGTGTGCAGTTTAAGAGTAAGGATTATTGTGTGGAGTTAAGGAGTACATTTTATGTGTGGAGTTAAAGAGTAAAGATTATGTGTGGAGTTTAAGAGTAAGGTTTATTGTGTGGAGTTTAGGAGTAAGCATTAAGTTTGGAGTTAAGGAGTAAATATTATGTATGGAGTTTAAGAATATGATTATGTGTGGAGTTTAAGGGTAAGGATGAATGTGTGGAAATTAAGAGTATTGATTAATGTGTGGAGTTTATAAGTAAGGATTATTGTGTGGAGTTAGGGAGTAAGGATTAGGTGTGGAGATAAATAATTAGGATTATGTTTGGAGTTAAAGAGCAAGGATTAAGTGTGGAGTTAAGGAGTACATTTTATGTGTGGAGCTAAAGAGTAAAGATTATGTGTGGAGTTTAGGAGTAAGGATTATTGTGTCGGGTTAAGGAGGATGGATTAAGTGTGGAGTTAAAGAGTAAGGATTATGTGTCGAGTTTAAGAGTAAGGAATATAGTGTGGAGTTAAGCAGTCAGGATTAAGTGTGGAGTTAAGTCGTTAGGATTATGTGTTTAATTTATAAGTAAGGATTATTATGTGGAGTTAAGGAGTAAGGATTCAGTGTGGAGTTAAAGTTTAAGGATTATGTGTGGAGTTTAAGATTAAGGATTATATGTGGATTTAAAGAGTAAAGATAATGTGTGGGGTTAAGGAGTAAATATTATGTGTTGAGTTAGAGAGTAAGAATTATGTGTGGAGTTTAAGTGTAAGGATTATGGTGTGGAGTTAAGGAGTAAGGATTTAGTGTGCAGTTAATGAGTAAGGATTAAGAATGGAGTTAAGGAGTAAGGATTAAGTGTGGAGTTAAGGAGTACATTTTATATGTGGAGTTAAAGAGTAAAGATTATGTGTGGAGTTTAAGAGTAAGGTTTATTGTGTGGAGTTTAGGAGTAAGCATTAAGTGTGGAGTTAAGGAGTAAATATTATGTATGGAGTTTAAGAATATGATTATTTGTGGAGTTTAAGAGTAAGGATGAATGTGTGGAAGTTAAGAGTATTGATTAATGTGTGGAGTTTATAAGTAAGGATTATTGTGTGGAGTTAAGGAGTAAGGATTAAGCGTGGAATTAAGTAATTAGGATTATGTGTGGAGTTTATAAATAAGGATTATTTTGTGGAGTTAGGGATTAAGAATTAAGTGTGGAGTTATGGAGTAAGGATTGGGTGTGGAGTTAAAGAGTAAGGATTATATGTCGAGTTCAAGAGTAAGGATTATTGTGTGGAGTTAAGTCGTTAGGATTAAGTGTGGAGTTAAGTCGTTAGGATTATGTGTAATTTACAACTAAGGATTATTGTGTGCAGTTAAGGAGTAAGGATTAAGTGTGGAGTTAAAGAGTAAGGATTATATGTGGTGTTAAAGAGTACAGATAATGTGTGGGATTAAGGCGTAAATATTATGTGTTGAGTTAAAGAGTAAGAATTATGTGTGGAGATTAAGGGTACAGATAATGTGTGGGATTAAGGCGTAAATATTATGTGTTGAGTTAAAGAGTAAGAATTATGTGTGGAGTTTAAGAGTAAGGATTATGGTGTGGAGTTAAGGAGTAAGGTTTTAGTGTGCAGTTAATGAGGAAGGATTAAGAAAGGAGTTAAGGAGTAAGGATTAAGTTAGGAGTTAAGGAGTACATTTTATGTGTGGAGTTAAAGAGTAAAGATTATGTGTGGAGTTTAAGAGTAAGGATTATTGTGTGGAGTTAAGGAGTAGGGATTAAGTGTAGAGTTAAGTAATAAGAATTATGTGTGGAGTTTATAAGTAAGGATTATCGTGTGGAGTTAAGGAGTAGTAATTACGTGTAGAGTTAAGGAGTAGTAATGAAGTGTAGAGTTAAGGAGTAGTAATGAAGTGTAGAATTAAGGAGTAAGGATTAGGTGTGGAGTTAAGTAGTAAGGATTAGGTGTGGAGTTGAGGAGTAAATATTATGTGTGGAGTTAAAGAGTAAAGATTATGTTTGGAGTTTAAGAGTAACGATAAATGTTTGGCGTTTATAAGTCAGGATTATTGTGTGGAATTAAGGAGTAAGGATTAAGTGTGGAGTTACCAAGTAAGGATTATGTGTGGAGTTTAAGAGTAAGGATTATTGTGTGGAGTTAAGGAGTAAGGATTAAGTGTGGAGTTAAGTAATTAGGATTATGTTTGGAGTTTATAAACTAGGATTATTTGTGGAGTTAGGGATTAAGAATTAAGTGTGGAGTTATGGAGTAAATATTATGTGTGGAGTTAAAGAGTAAAGATTATGTTTGGAGTTTAAGAGTAACGATAAATGTTTGGCGTTTATAAGTAAGGATTATTGTGTGGAATTAAGGAGTAAGGATTAAGTGTGGAGTTACCAAGTAAGGATTATGTGTGGAGTTGAGGAGTAAGGATTAAGTGAGGAGTTAAGTAATTAGGATTATGTTTGGGGTTTATAAACTAGGTATATTTTGTGGAGTTAGTGATTAAGGATTAAGTGTGCAGTTAAGGAGTAAGGATTAAGTGTTGTGTTAAGGAGTAAGGATTAAGTTTGGAATTAAGGAGTAAGTATTAAGTGTGGAGTTAAGGAGTAAGCATAAAGTGTGGAGTTAAGGAGTATATTTTATGTGTGGAGTCAAATAGTAAACATTATGTGTAGAGTTTAAGAGGAAGGAGTATTGTTTGGAGTTTAAGAGTAAGGATTATTGTTTGGAGTAAAGGAATTTGGATTATTGTGTGGCGTTAAGGAGTTAGGATTATGTGTGGAGTAGAAGAGTAAGGATTATTGTGTGGAGTTAAGGAGTAAGGATTATTGTGTGGAGTTAAGGAGTAAATATTATGTATGGAGTTAATGAATATGATTATGTGTGGAGTTTAAGAGTAAGGATTAATGTGTGGAAATTAAGAGTAAGGATTAATGTGTGGAAACTAAGAGTATTGATTAATGTGTGGAGTTTATAAGTAAGGATTATTGTGTGGAGTTAAGGAGTAAGGATTAAGTGTGGAGTTAAGGAGTAAGCATTAAGTGTTTAGTTAAAGAGTATATTTTATGAGTGAATTAAAAAAGTAAAAATTATATGTGGAGTTTAAGAGTAAGGATTATTGTTTGGAGCATTAGAGTAAGGATTATTGTTTGGAGTTAAGGTGTAAGGATTAAGCGTGGAGTTACCAAGTAAAAATTATGTGTGGAGTTTAAGAGTAAGGATTATTGTGTGGAGTTAAGGGGTAAGGATTAAGTGTGGAGTTAAGTAATTAGGATTATGTGTGGAGTTTATAAATAAGGATTATTTTGTGGAGTTAGGAATTAATAATTAAGTGTAGAGTTATGGAGTAAGGAGTAGGTGTGGAGTTAAGTAATTAGGATTATGTGTGGAGTTTATAAGTAAGGATTATTGTGTGGAGTTAAGGAGTAGTAATTAAGTGTAGAGTTAAGGAGTATTAATTAAGTGTAGAGTTAAGGAGTAGTAATTACGTGTAGAGTTAAGGAGTAGTAATGAAGTGTAGAATTAAGGAGTAAGGATTAGGTGTGGAGTTAAGTAGTAAGGATTAGGTGTGGAGTTGAGGAGTAAATATTGTTAGGTTAAGATGAATTAAATATGTTTTTCCATACAATTATTTAAGGATCATTTTAAAGTACAATTTAGCCTGCGAGCTAAATCATTAAAAATTATTATTTGCTGAATGTATCCAGTCAGCGGCCTTGGTAACTTCCGTTACCCATTTATCATGTATGTATCAATTTTAGAATTTAGTGATGATTAGGACTAGAGTATCTAGTCCAGAAGATTTGTAAGAATATATTTTTAGTCTTGTTCTGGTCTTCGGATCAATCCAATCAATCATTTAATCTTTCTTTAATTTCCCTTTCAGTTTCTTTTGATTTCATAAATAAATCAATTATATTTTAATCTTCTCATTATTCACAGATCAGCTTCAATGGTTTAATTTATTCGTTGGCTTATCGTTTTGATTCTCATAGATAATTAATAGAGATTCATATTTATTTAATATTGATACATTTTGACATTTGAACTTGTCTCATATTGATACACGCCAACTTAAACCAAAATGGTGGCCCATGAAAACTTTATATCCCAATTCCAAACAAGACTCCCCGGGTGCGCGCTATTTTAAGTACTTGATTGATAAAGCAGGTTTGATTAATTGTGCACATATTCCCCTTGATTTTGAGTTTGAATATAGAAATCCAGTTTGACGATAAAGCAGCTGCTAGGAAGACGCAATGAACTTAATATTGCTCACCTTCCTAATTTTGATGTGACCTGACTAGAGGCACCACTGAAGACAACTCCCCATTGTTATAAAGGTAATTACAAGTGTACTGGATAAAAATCCCCTACCTCAGGTTTTGCAACCGTCAACCCTGTGTGTCAGAGTGGATTACTGGATTAAAGGTACGTACAAAGATTAAATGCATTCTTCCCCTATGACATATGTCCGATAAGAAGCCCAAGAAAGAGATACCCTCAACATTACCCAAAACCCACAGTAGACAGACTCGCTCCAATTCCCAACCTGAGCTAGATGCTCAGGCGTTAGACAGATTATTAAAGTTACGCGCAGACAAACGCAAACGAAAGCCCTCCGATCCCACCTGTGAATCTACAGCAGAGAAGTTAAAGATAATTTTACCTCCGATACCTCCCCCTCTAAGTAAACTTTCGCAACCCACCCCATTTGTACTACATAGCGCCCTAGATTTTCATAGTCAGATTTTGAACGGTAAAACATTCCTAAAGACTCCCGAGCCCGATCTTTTAGGTTTTTGGGATTTTGTAAATAATATCCCTATTACTCCCGGCCCTCCTCCGTTCCCTTTACTTCCATCTAAGCCGTTCAAGACAGGTTATTTCAATCCCATTTCTTTTAATCTAAAAATCAGATTTGCAAGCAAAAATTTACGTAAGGTCATGGCAACCACGTCGACAACCACCGTAGTTGTTAACACAGCTCCCATCCATTCCATTGTGCAATTTAAAAAGTTAAGTCAGTTTGACCCCACCTGTCATGATATCAATGATTTTGTACTTGACATTGAAAGAGTCGTCGCCCAATATTCTTGGGATTGGAAGACTCTTCAAGGTCATATGCCCAATTTATTAGTCCGTGACCCCTATACTTGGTATCAAGCGGAAATCGCCAAACAACCCCCCACCATTACAGATATTGCGTCATTTTTCAGAGTTTTTAAGGACCGTTATGCGAAAGATCGCACGGTTTACCTTAATCAATTAAAAACTCGCTCCCAAAAAGAAGGCGAAAGTTGTGCAAAATTTTTATATGACATTGATTACATTTGCACACGTTACAACCCCAGTATGTCAAATGAAGACAAAGTTGCATGGGGCATTGAGGGACTGCTCCCTCAAATGAAAGCCCAAGCCGCTGGATATAGTTACACCAGTATGGCTGCATTAGTCCGTTTTTGCGAACAAAAAGAATTCTCTGCCGTATCTGCCCCTGCTAATACGGCTGAAACAAAAATTCAAGCTCTTGAAGAAAAAATTGCGAAACTCGGCATTAGTGACGCTCCCAACGCTCAAGTAAGCTTTGCAAACAATCGTGGTAGAGGAGGTCGTGGCCGAGGCCGTGGCGCTCCATCTCACTCTAATAATCAGGCTCAACAAGCCAACGGAAATTTTCAACCCTCTCGTGGGGGTGGAAACTTCCGTCCCAATACCAACTATAATAATAATTCTGGAAACCAACCCCAAAATCGTTCCATCCAATGTTACAATTGTGGCCGTCAAGGTCACATTGCTCGAGAATGTCGTTCGGGAAACGCTGCAAGGGGCTCTTACCATCAAGGTCAGGGCCCCCGGCAACAAAACTACTACCAAAATCCGAATCGATTTCAAACCAATCGACCCCCTCCCTCAATGCCTCAGAATTACAATCAGTCCAACAACCGCCGAGGCGGTTACTCCAATCATCCCCGCTCGAACGTCCAACGTCTCGAGATTTCCCTCACCCCTCCCCAACAGCAAGCTCCAGTTCAGACGCAACAACAACCTCAACAGGCTTACCCTTTGATAACCTTCCCTCAATAAATGTGTCAGACCCATCTCATTGCCCCTATGTACTCTGCTCGTTTAATGATGTAATTATAGACGCTCTTATTGATACAGGAGCCTCTCATAATTTAATTCATACTTTAAGTGTTCCTCCTGATTCCATGCTCGTTCCTTGCCCTCCCCGTTATATTTTAACAGCAGATAGGAATCATTTATGTACGCGCTTTACTGTAATGTTACATTTTCATATTGATAATGTACCATATTCAGCACAAGCTCAAGTTTTGGATCTTCTCACACCCTCATTCATATTAGGTTGCACTTTCCTTTCCCAGTATAAACTTACTGTCGACGTTTATCATCACTCCCTCTCCAACTCCACACACTCTCATTACATACGTAGACACGCATATACAGCCCCTTGTACTTCGCATTGTGGTTGTTCTGTACCTATAAAATCTCTTTACTCTCCAACTTCCTCCGCGTCGTCAATTCTATGTTCCAACTACACCCATTTTTACAACCCCATCACTTTGTTTTGTCGCTAACTCATCCATCTCCACACAGTACAATATTTTTCTCCCAGCTCTCGTCAATATGCCGCCCCGTCATGTACTTGTGTGTAACATGTCTAATAAAGTTCAGACCTTACCCGCAGGTACTACTTTAGGCACGTTAAATACATATGAGGCCGTTGCTCCATTAACTCTCCCTCCCGACATTCCTACAAATGTTTCTCCACTTACTCCCGCTCAACTTCAACACATTCATATAAACTCTCAACTTACCCCTCCACAAAAATCTCAAATCATTAACCTTCTAACCAAATTTTCGTACTTATTCGCATGGTCTTTACATGATTTAAAAATTTGCACTTTTTCCCCAATGCGTATTCGTTTATATTCTTCCACCCCCGTTCAGGCTAAGCCTTATAGACTTAGTACAGCTGAACGTGACTATCTCAAAGCTGAACTTGATAAATTGATGGATGCTGGCATTATCGTTCCTTGCGATAATTCCAACTATTCTACCCCCGTCTTTCTTGTCAAACAAAAGAATAAATGGCGTTTAGTATGTGATTTCAAGAAATTAAATAAAATTACTGTTGATGAACTTTTTCCCCTCCCCCGTATTGATGACCTATTATTTCAATTACGTCACGCTTCTTATTTTTCCCCTTTGGATTTATTTAGTGGTTATTATCAAGCCGCTATTCACCCTGATGACCAACATTATACGGCAATCATTACAGAATTCGGTCTGTATATGTATCTCCGTGGTTGTTTCGGACTTAAAAATGCTCCCGCATATTTTCAACGCTTAGCTATGAAAACCTTGGGTAATCTTCGATTTACTCATGCTGTTTCATACATTGATGATATCATTCCATATAGCAAAGATTTTCCATCTCATTTAATTGCCCTCGATTTGGTTCTCACAGCCCTCTCTTTAGCTAATTTACGCCTTAATCCAGCCAAATGTAATTTTGCCATGCAAGAACATGCCCTTTTTGGATATTTTCTTTCCCAAAAAGGTCTTTCTACAGAATCTGCCAAAGTTGCTGCAATAATGCAACAAAACCGACCCCATAATATTGACTCCCTCCGAAAAATTTTAGGAACTATCGGCTATTATAGACGTTTTATTTCTGGTTTTGCTCAAAAAGCTGCTCCTTTACAACAATTATTAAAAAAGCATTCCCTTTATCATTGGTCCCCCGATTGTCAAAAATCCTTTGATGAATTGAAAAATGCCCTCTGTACCGCCCCTGTACTTCGTCATTATGATGAAACAAAGCCTTGTATTTTATACACGGATGCTAGCAATGCAGGATTAGCTGGTATACTCCATCAGGTATTTGAAGATGGTGAACACCCCATTTTTTATGTATCACGCTCCCTCACTCCAGCTGAAAAGAACTGGAGTATCACTGAAAAAGAATGTTTAGCTGTTGTTTTTGCTGTCAAAAAGTTTCGTGAATTTCTTTATTTACACCCTTTTACTATTGTCTCTGATCATCATGCATTATGTTATTTAAAATGCCAGAAGGATCCATCTGCCCGTCTCACTCGTATGAGTATTATTTTACAGGAGTATCGTTATGTTATTAAATATAAAAAAGGCTCCCTCCACCGTAACGTGGATGGCGTCTCTCGATGCCCCTACGCCCTTGCAACTCCCACAGATACGGATGCGGATTTACACATCCCTGGGCTCGTTGCACTTGAATCATCCCCTTCAGTCCCTCTAATTGACCCCACTAATCTCCTTGATGCTCAAAAGCTTGACCCAACAATTTCACGTATAATAATTAGAAAACGCTCTAAATTGTTACAAAATGACAATGGAATTTATTTTATCCAATTCAACCCTCGAGCTCCCAAATTACTTCTTGTTCCAAAGGCTTTAATTCCAACCCTCTTACACAACGCACATAATCATCCCCTTTCTGGTCATTTAAATTTTAAACGAACTTTAGCCCGTATACGCCCTTACTATTGGTGGCGTGCGATGACAGCTGATACCTTTCGTCATTGTACCCAATGTGGTGATTGTCAAAGTCGCCAGCATTTAACCAAACTCCGTATGGATAGCCTTAAACCCATTACGGTCAAGACTCCAGGCAGTACATATGCCATGGATTTACTTGGCCCGTTCCGTGAAACTATACGTGGAAACATTTACATTTTTGTCCTTACAGATTTATTCACTAAATGGGTGCACTCAGCACTTTTACCGTGCCGAGAATCATCCCATATAGCAATGCAACTTGAATCTTTTATTCTTGCATTCCCTGGAATGTCCACGCTCATTTCCGATGGAGCTGCGGAATTTAAATCCTCAGCAGTTTCCTCCCTTCTCCAACGTTTTAATATTACCCATAATGTGAGCATGCCACATCATCCCCGTTCTCATGGTTCAGTTGAGAGACTCAACCAAACCATTGCAATTATGCTTAGCAAATTTGTATTACTCCCGGCCCTCCTCCGTTCCCTTTACTTCCATCTAAGCCGTTCAAGACAGGTTATTTCAATCCCATTTCTTTTAATCTAAAAATCAGATTTGCAAGCAAAAATTTACGTAAGGTCATGGCAACCACGTCGACAACCACCGTAGTTGTTAACACAGCTCCCATCCATTCCATTGTGCAATTTAAAAAGTTAAGTCAGTTTGACCCCACCTGTCATGATATCAATGATTTTGTACTTGACATTGAAAGAGTCGTCGCCCAATATTCTTGGGATTGGAAGACTCTTCAAGGTCATATGCCCAATTTATTAGTCCGTGACCCCTATACTTGGTATCAAGCGGAAATCGCCAAACAACCCCCCACCATTACAGATATTGCGTCATTTTTCAGAGTTTTTAAGGACCGTTATGCGAAAGATCGCACGGTTTACCTTAATCAATTAAAAACTCGCTCCCAAAAAGAAGGCGAAAGTTGTGCAAAATTTTTATATGACATTGATTACATTTGCACACGTTACAACCCCAGTATGTCAAATGAAGACAAAGTTGCATGGGGCATTGAGGGACTGCTCCCTCAAATGAAAGCCCAAGCCGCTGGATATAGTTACACCAGTATGGCTGCATTAGTCCGTTTTTGCGAACAAAAAGAATTCTCTGCCGTATCTGCCCCTGCTAATACGGCTGAAACAAAAATTCAAGCTCTTGAAGAAAAAATTGCGAAACTCGGCATTAGTGACGCTCCCAACGCTCAAGTAAGCTTTGCAAACAATCGTGGTAGAGGAGGTCGTGGCCGAGGCCGTGGCGCTCCATCTCACTCTAATAATCAGGCTCAACAAGCCAACGGAAATTTTCAACCCTCTCGTGGGGGTGGAAACTTCCGTCCCAATACCAACTATAATAATAATTCTGGAAACCAACCCCAAAATCGTTCCATCCAATGTTACAATTGTGGCCGTCAAGGTCACATTGCTCGAGAATGTCGTTCGGGAAACGCTGCAAGGGGCTCTTACCATCAAGGTCAGGGCCCCCGGCAACAAAACTACTACCAAAATCCGAATCGATTTCAAACCAATCGACCCCCTCCCTCAATGCCTCAGAATTACAATCAGTCCAACAACCGCCGAGGCGGTTACTCCAATCATCCCCGCTCGAACGTCCAACGTCTCGAGATTTCCCTCACCCCTCCCCAACAGCAAGCTCCAGTTCAGACGCAACAACAACCTCAACAGGCTTACCCTTTGATAACCTTCCCTCAATAAATGTGTCAGACCCATCTCATTGCCCCTATGTACTCTGCTCGTTTAATGATGTAATTATAGACGCTCTTATTGATACAGGAGCCTCTCATAATTTAATTCATACTTTAAGTGTTCCTCCTGATTCCATGCTCGTTCCTTGCCCTCCCCGTTATATTTTAACAGCAGATAGGAATCATTTATGTACGCGCTTTACTGTAATGTTACATTTTCATATTGATAATGTACCATATTCAGCACAAGCTCAAGTTTTGGATCTTCTCACACCCTCATTCATATTAGGTTGCACTTTCCTTTCCCAGTATAAACTTACTGTCGACGTTTATCATCACTCCCTCTCCAACTCCACACACTCTCATTACATACGTAGACACGCATATACAGCCCCTTGTACTTCGCATTGTGGTTGTTCTGTACCTATAAAATCTCTTTACTCTCCAACTTCCTCCGCGTCGTCAATTCTATGTTCCAACTACACCCATTTTTACAACCCCATCACTTTGTTTTGTCGCTAACTCATCCATCTCCACACAGTACAATATTTTTCTCCCAGCTCTCGTCAATATGCCGCCCCGTCATGTACTTGTGTGTAACATGTCTAATAAAGTTCAGACCTTACCCGCAGGTACTACTTTAGGCACGTTAAATACATATGAGGCCGTTGCTCCATTAACTCTCCCTCCCGACATTCCTACAAATGTTTCTCCACTTACTCCCGCTCAACTTCAACACATTCATATAAACTCTCAACTTACCCCTCCACAAAAATCTCAAATCATTAACCTTCTAACCAAATTTTCGTACTTATTCGCATGGTCTTTACATGATTTAAAAATTTGCACTTTTTCCCCAATGCGTATTCGTTTATATTCTTCCACCCCCGTTCAGGCTAAGCCTTATAGACTTAGTACAGCTGAACGTGACTATCTCAAAGCTGAACTTGATAAATTGATGGATGCTGGCATTATCGTTCCTTGCGATAATTCCAACTATTCTACCCCCGTCTTTCTTGTCAAACAAAAGAATAAATGGCGTTTAGTATGTGATTTCAAGAAATTAAATAAAATTACTGTTGATGAACTTTTTCCCCTCCCCCGTATTGATGACCTATTATTTCAATTACGTCACGCTGCTTATTTTTCCCCTTTGGATTTATTTAGTGGTTATTATCAAGCCGCTATTCACCCTGATGACCAACATTATACGGCAATCATTACAGAATTCGGTCTGTATATGTATCTCCGTGGTTGTTTCGGACTTAAAAATGCTCCCGCATATTTTCAACGCTTAGCTATGAAAACCTTGGGTAATCTTCGATTTACTCATGCTGTTTCATACATTGATGATATCATTCCATATAGCAAAGATTTTCCATCTCATTTAATTGCCCTCGATTTGGTTCTCACAGCCCTCTCTTTAGCTAATTTACGCCTTAATCCAGCCAAATGTAATTTTGCCATGCAAGAACATGCCCTTTTTGGATATTTTCTTTCCCAAAAAGGTCTTTCTACAGAATCTGCCAAAGTTGCTGCAATAATGCAACAAAACCGACCCCATAATATTGACTCCCTCCGAAAAATTTTAGGAACTATCGGCTATTATAGACGTTTTATTTCTGGTTTTGCTCAAAAAGCTGCTCCTTTACAACAATTATTAAAAAAGCATTCCCTTTATCATTGGTCCCCCGATTGTCAAAAATCCTTTGATGAATTGAAAAATGCCCTCTGTACCGCCCCTGTACTTCGTCATTATGATGAAACAAAGCCTTGTATTTTATACACGGATGCTAGCAATGCAGGATTAGCTGGTATACTCCATCAGGTATTTGAAGATGGTGAACACCCCATTTTTTATGTATCACGCTCCCTCACTCCAGCTGAAAAGAACTGGAGTATCACTGAAAAAGAATGTTTAGCTGTTGTTTTTGCTGTCAAAAAGTTTCGTGAATTTCTTTATTTACACCCTTTTACTATTGTCTCTGATCATCATGCATTATGTTATTTAAAATGCCAGAAGGATCCATCTGCCCGTCTCACTCGTATGAGTATTATTTTACAGGAGTATCGTTATGTTATTAAATATAAAAAAGGCTCCCTCCACCGTAACGTGGATGGCGTCTCTCGATGCCCCTACGCCCTTGCAACTCCCACAGATACGGATGCGGATTTACACATCCCTGGGCTCGTTGCACTTGAATCATCCCCTTCAGTCCCTCTAATTGACCCCACTAATCTCCTTGATGCTCAAAAGCTTGACCCAACAATTTCACGTATAATAATTAGAAAACGCTCTAAATTGTTACAAAATGACAATGGAATTTATTTTATCCAATTCAACCCTCGAGCTCCCAAATTACTTCTTGTTCCAAAGGCTTTAATTCCAACCCTCTTACACAACGCACATAATCATCCCCTTTCTGGTCATTTAAATTTTAAACGAACTTTAGCCCGTATACGCCCTTACTATTGGTGGCGTGCGATGACAGCTGATACCTTTCGTCATTGTACCCAATGTGGTGATTGTCAAAGTCGCCAGCATTTAACCAAACTCCGTATGGATAGCCTTAAACCCATTACGGTCAAGACTCCAGGCAGTACATATGCCATGGATTTACTTGGCCCGTTCCGTGAAACTATACGTGGAAACATTTACATTTTTGTCCTTACAGATTTATTCACTAAATGGGTGCACTCAGCACTTTTACCGTGCCGAGAATCATCCCATATAGCAATGCAACTTGAATCTTTTATTCTTGCATTCCCTGGAATGTCCACGCTCATTTCCGATGGAGCTGCGGAATTTAAATCCTCAGCAGTTTCCTCCCTTCTCCAACGTTTTAATATTACCCATAATGTGAGCATGCCACATCATCCCCGTTCTCATGGTTCAGTTGAGAGACTCAACCAAACCATTGCAATTATGCTTAGCAAATTTGTATCTGATAATCAGCAAGATTGGGATATTTTTACTCCATATGTCATTGCTGCTTATAACACCTCAGCCCATTCAGTAACTAAAATTTCTCCCTTCGAAGCATTTTTCGGCCGAGCTCCTCCGGCTCCTCTTCTTAATTCAATTCCCAATAATCTTATGTCCTTCCAGCAATTATCTCCCAGTAAAGTGCAAGCCTTGCATCATCGTATGTCACAACTCATCAAAAGTGCTCAAGCTCAGGCCAAAGCACGTTTTGATTCTATGTATAATGCCCTCGACTTTAAAATCGGTTCTCATGTGAGATACTTCCTCCCCCAACGCAAAATAGGCTTATCTGACAAACTTCTTTGTCGATGGATAGGTCCCTATACTATAACTTATATAGACAAATCCAATAATGCTGACCTTGTATTAACATTTCCTTCCCATAAACTCCGTCCGGTCATAAAATGTCACCTCTCTCAACTTAAGCTTGTCAACATAGACTTGGGTGATGGTATTGTCCACCCTGAGTACATATATACAACTGATGATCAAGATGAATTTCAAGCCTGGCAGGATTTCATGCATTCTTCACCCTCCGATTCCCTCTCTCAGTCGTCCGATAGCCAGTCAACCAAAACTTCTTCTTCCACTACTTCTCCTCAAGTTGTTAAAACCCGTTCAAAAGTTCACCCTGTGTCTCATCCCCATCCACGTCGTTCTGCTCGAATTCAAGCTCAAGTACAACGTACTTAACTACACTAAATTTTTTTCCCCCTCCTCCTTTCTCGTCCACGGCTCATTGTGTCTTCAGAGTTCTTGTTTTAATTTACAATTGTTTCAGTTATTTCCCTGTGCCGTTACGTTTTTTCCAAATCTACCCACGTTTTTGTGCTTATCTTCTGTTCAAATTCCCTAATGCCTTCGGATCATGTCCAACTTTCATCCGCCAACGAACCCACTCCTCCCGTCGTATCCGATGATACCGGGAGTCCAAAAATTCTCCTCAACTCTAGCAATTCGGACCTCAATTCTTCTGGGCGAAAATCCATGGATAGAGCTCATTGGAGTTCAACTTCCGGGACTTCCCCAGACCCCGATATATTGTCCCGTGGCCGAGGCCACAGTTCGGATCTTCCCCTTTCAGTACACCAACCTACAGGGTCAGATGATGACTCACTCGGATCCTCTTATTCCCATTTACCATCGGACTTTTCGTCATGTGGCGGCGGGGATACTCCTCCCCTCCACAATTCCCCCTTAATGGAACAACTACGAGCAACATATTGCTCAGCAAGCTACTCTTATGCAGTCCAATCCCGGAATCTACTCCAGGAGATGCGGGATCCTCCTCCTCTTCATCTGAGTGTGGTTCCCGTCATCCAGGTGGACGCACAGATTGTCATCTCGACATTCCTGAAGGAGGATCTGATGTCAATGGACCTCCTGACCCGGCAGAGGAAACAGTCAAAGAAGCTCTTCGGCAAGCCCAAGCATACGATTCTAGCAGTCAAATCTCCACCCCAGACGTCGGAAGAAATAGCCATAGGACTCACCCCGTTCCACAATGCCCCCAATATACATCCATTGGCAAGTTTTCAACTAACCTTAACAAACCCCGCGGAGCATTCCGACCCCAACAAAAAGTGCGAAATGTTCCTCAACCAACCCCAGAACGAATTCCCAGGTATCGTGATTACCCAATCTACGCCGACGGTGCCCCCGTGCCTCAACACGTCGTCACTGCTCCGAACTCCTCCCGCAAGCCCAAGGATCGTCAGCAATTCCAGACACAAGGACGACCGTTCATTACAAACCCCAGATTTCCTATCGCCCGAAAATCACCTTCATTCAGACCCCCTCCTGCAAATAACACCGTCACTACTACCATCCACACATCTCTACCCCCAGCTACTTCTAAACGAGGCCGGTCAGTTCATCGGTTCTCGTTTACATACACAACATTCCTCATCTGTTTGTTCTTCTTCCTCTGCGCCACCGGATTTGAGGCTGCTCCAATCCCCGGAGGTTGGGGAAGCCTCCCCAATCTCGCACAACTGATGGGATCCAACAAGAAAACTACCCCCTTGAAGCACGCATCCTCAGCCAACTCCCGTCTTCCTCTACAACCCCTTCAAAACTCCATCAGCATCCACACTCTTCCGGACACCACATTGTACGATAAGCATGATAATTTTAATTTTGATAAAAATTCCAAGAATAATGTAGCTAAGAAAAATTCTGGTGTAAAAATGTTAGCTGCCGGCACTGGACTTATGGTTGCTGCTCCTGTCGTGACCAAAATCTTAGACTATATTCCATCCCCATCTAATTCCTTCCCAGAATCTCCTTCCTCTACTAATTCAAATTTGACCATTCGTCATGAGTATGTCATGGCAACAGTCCCTCCGCCTCTAATTGATACGACACCTTCCTATATTACCAACATTGATGACGGAATTTCCTCTGAAATTCCCTCAACAATGTTACCAATAGTTTTCAAACAGGTGCAATTGCCAATCCCCACTTCACCTCCATCCCCTCCCCCTTTGGAGTTTGAAGTAAATTCTGGCCCTTGGACATTTCTTTTCCGTATTTTTTTCAGTCCTCGGTTTTCTTATGACATTTTTAATTGGAATCGGCCTCTTTTGCTACGGCGGCTGTCGGATTTTCTTGGCCCGCCGTATCACAGGAAGGCGAAATCATGCTCTTCCGGCATTCTTTACCAGCGACCCGTCCACTGGGACGCAGGTTATGCTTCCTTTAAACCCCTCTTGTCAGGTTACTACCCTCTCCAAAGCGGTAGATCATCCTTCCCAATAACGTAAAATTTTTTTTTGGTTGGTATTTTATTTGTTTCTCTTCAAATTAATTCTAGTTTGTTAGTCACAATTTGTGCATTCTGCTAACACTTGATACTTTGACCTTTTCTTTTACTAACTCATTTTTTTAGTTTGTTACATTTCACTAAGATTGTTTTCACTATTTCCATATATTATTTTTTTTTGTTATGTACTTCGTCAAAATTTGAGGCCAAATTTTCTGTTTACGGCCCGGGATGTTAGGTTAAGATGAATTAAGTATGTTTTTCCATACAATTATTTAAGGATCATTTTAAAGTACAATTTAGCCTGCGAGCTAAATCATTAAAAATTATTATTTGCTGAATGTATCCAGTCACCGGCCTTGGTAACTTCCGTTACCCATTTATCATGTATGTATCAATTTTAGAATTTAGTGATGATTAGGACTAGAGTATCTAGTCCAGAAGATTTGTAAGAATATATTTTTAGTCTTGTTCTGGTCTTCGGATCAATCCAATCAATCATTTAATCTTTCTTTAATTTCCCTTTCAGTTTCTTTTGATTTCATAAATAAATCAATTATATTTTAATCTTCTCATTATTCACAGATCAGCTTTAATGGTTTAATTTATTCGTTGGCTTATCGTTTTGATTCTCATAGATAATTAATAGAGATTCATATTTATTTAATATTGATACATTTTGACATTTGAACTTGTCTCATATTGATACACGCCAACTTAAACCAAAAATATTATGTGTGGAGTTAAAGAGTAAAGATTATGTTTGGAGTTTAAGAGTAACGATAAATGTTTGGCGTTTATAAGTCAGGATTATTGTGTGGAATTAAGGAGTAAGGATTAAGTGTGGAGTTACCAAGTAAGGATTATGTGTGGAGTTAAAGAGTAAGGATTAAGTGTGGAGTTAAGTAATTAGGATTATGTTTGGAGTTTATAAACTAGGATTATTTTGTGGAGTTAGGGATTAAGAATTAAGTGTGGAGTTATGGAGTAAGGATTAGGTGTGGAGTTAAAGAGTAAGGATTATGTGTCGAGTTTAAGAGTAAGGATTATTGTGTGGAGTTAAGGAGTCAGGATTAAGTGTGGAGTAAAGTCGTTAGGATTATGTGTGTAATTTATCAGTAAGGATTATTGTGTGGAGTTAAGGAGTAATGATTAAGTGTGGAGTTAAAGTTTAAGGATTATGTGTGGAGTTAAAGAGTAAGGATTATATGTGGAATTAAAGAGTAAAGATAATGTGTGGGATTAAGGAGCAAATATTATGTGTTGAGTTAAAGTGTAAGAATTATGTGTGGAGTTTAAGTGTAAGGATTATGGTGTGGAGTTAAGGAGTAAGGATTTAGTGTGGAGTTAATCAGTAAGCATTAAGAATGGCGTTAAGGAGTAAGGATTAAGTGTGGAGTTAAGGAGTACATTTTATGTGTGGAGTTAAAGAGCAAAGATTATGTGTGGCGTTAAGGAGTGAGGATTAAGTGTGGAGTTAAGTAATTAGGATTATGTGTGGAGTTTATAAGTAAGGATTATTGTGTGGAGTTTAGGAAAAGTAATTAAGTGTAGAGTTAAGGAGTATTAATTAAGTGTAGAGTTAAGGAGTAGTAATTAAGTGTAGAGTTAAGGAGTAGTAATGAAGTGTAGAATTAAGGAGTAAGGATTAGGTGTGGAGTTAAGTAGTAAGGATTAGGTGTGCAGTTGAGGAGTAAATATTATGTGTGGAGTTAAAGAGTAAAGATTATGTTTGGAGTTTAAGAGTAACGATAAATGTTTGGCGTTTATAAGTAAGGATTATTGTGTGGAATTAAGGAGTAAGGATCAAGTGTGGAGTTACCAAGTAAGGATTATGTGTGGAGTTTAAGAGTAAGGATTATTGTGTGGAGTTAAGGAGTAAGGATTAAGTGTGGAGTTTAGTAATTAGGATTATGTTTGGAGTTTATAAATTAGGATTATTTTGTGGAGTTAGGGATTAGGAATTAAGTGTGGAGTTATGGAGTAAGGATTAGGTGTGGAGTTAAACAGTAAGGATTATGTGTCGAGTTTAAGAGTAAGGATTATTGTGTGGAGTTAAGGAGTCAGGATTAAGTGTGGAGTAAAGTCGTTAGGATTATGTGTGTAATTTATCAGTAAGGATTATTGTGTGGAGTTAAGGAGTAATGATTAAGTGTGGAGTTAAAGTTTAAGGATTATGTGTATAGTTAAAGAGTAAGGATTATATGTGGAGTTAAAGAGTAAAGATAATGTGTGGGGTTAAGGAGTAAATATTATGTGTTGAGTTAAAGTGTAAGAATTATGTGTGGAGTTTAAGAGTAAGGATTATGGTGTGGAGTTAAGGAGTAAGGATTTAGTGTGGAGTTAATCAGTAAGGATTAAGAATGGCGTTAAGGAGTAAGGATTAAGTGTGGAGTTAAGGAGTACATTTTATGTGTGGAGTTAAAGAGCAAAGATTATGTGTGGAGTTAAGGAGTGAGGATTAAGTGTGGAGTTAAGTAATTAGGATTATGTGTGGAGTTTATAAGTAAGGATTATTGTGTGGAGTTAAGGAGTAAGGATTAAGTGTGGAGTTAAGTAATTAATATTATGTGTTGAGTTAAAGAGTAAGAATTATGTGTGTAGTTTAAGAGTAAGGATTATGGTGTGGAGTTAAGGAGTAAGGATTTAGTGTGCAGTTAATGAGTAAGGATTAAGAATGGAGTTAAGGAGTAAGGATTAAGTGTTGAGTTAAGGAGTACATTTTATGTGTGGAGTTAAAGAGTAAAGATTATGTGTGGAGTTTATAAGTAAGGATTATTGTGTGGAGTTAAGGAGTAGTAATTAAGTGTAGAATTAAGGAGTAAGGATTAGGTGTGGAGTTAAGGAGTAAGGATTATGTGTATGGTTAAGGAGTAAATATTATGGGTGGAGTTAAAGAGTAAAGATTATGTTTGGAGTTTAAGAGTAACGATAAATGTGTGGCGTTTATAAGTAAGGATTATTGTGCGGAATTAAGGAGTAAGGATTAAGTGTGGAGTTACCAAGTAAGGATTATGTGTGGAGTTTAAGAGTAAGGATTATTGTGTGGAGTTAAGGAGTAAGGATTAAGTGTGGAGTTAAGTAATTAGGATTATGTTTGGAGTTTATAAATTAGGATTATTTTGTGGAGTTAGGGATTAAGAATTAAGTGTGGAGTTATGAATTAAGGACTAGGTGTGGAGTTAAAGAGTAAGGATTATGTGTCGAGTTTAAGAGTAAGGATTATTGTGTGGAGTTTAGGAGTCAGGATTAAGTGTGGAGTTAAGTCGTTAGGATTATGTGTGTAATTTATAAGTAAGGATTATTGTGTGGAATTAAGGAGTAAGGATTAAGTGTTGAGTTAAGGAGTACATTTTATGTGTGGAGTTAAAGAGTAAAGATTATGTGTGGAGTTTATAAGTAAGGATTGACGTGTGGAGTTAAGGAGTAGTAATTAAGTGTAGAATTAAGGAGTAAGGATTAGGTGTGGAGTTAAGGAGTAAGGATTAGGTGTGGAGTTAAGGAGTAAATATTATGGGTGGAGTTAAAGAGAAAAGATTATGTTTGGAGTTTAAGAGTAACGATAAATGTGTGGCGTTTATAAGTAAGGATTATTGTGCGGAATTAAGGAGTAAGGATTAAGTGTGCAGTTAAGGAGTAAGGATTAAGTGTTGTGTTAAGGAGTAAGGATTAAGTTTGGAACTAAGGAGTAAGCATTAAGTGTGGAGTTAAGGAGTAAGCATTATGTGTGGAGTTAAGGAGTATATTTTATGTGTGGAGTCAAATAGTAAACATTATGTGTGGAGTTTAAGAGGAAGGAGTATTGTTTGGAGTTTAAGAGTAAGAATTATTGTTTGGAGTAAAGGAATTTGGATTATTGTGTGGCGTTAAGGAGTAAGGATTTTGTGTGGAGTAGAAGAGTAAGGATTATTGTGTGGAGTTAAGGAGTAAATATTATGTATGGAGTTAAATAATATGATTATGTGTGGAGTTTAAGAGTAAGGATTAATGTGTGGGAATTAAGAGTAAGGATTAATGTGTGGAAACTAAGAGTATTGATTAATGTGTGGAGTTTATAAGTAAGGATTATTGTGCGGAATTAAGGAGTAAGGATTATGTGTGGAGTTTAAGAGTAAGGATTATTGTGTGGAGTTAAGGAGTAAGGATTAAGTGCGGAGTTAAGTAATTAGGATTATGTTTGGAGTTTATAAATTAGGATTATTTTGTGGAGTTAGGGATTAAGAATTAAGTGTGGAGTTATGAATTAAGGATTAGGTGTGGAGTTAAAGAGTAAGGATTATGTGTCGAGTTTAAGAGTTAGGATTATTGTGTGGAGTTAAGGAGTCAGGATTAAGTGTGGAGTTAAGTAATTAGGATTTTGTTTGGAGTTTATAAATTAGGATTGTTTTGTGGAGTTAGGGATTAAGAATTAAGTGTGGAGTTAAGTCGTTAGGATTATGTGTGTAATTTATAAGTAAGGATTATTGTGTGGAATTAAGGAGTAAGGATTAAGTGTGGAGTTAAAGTTTAAGGATTATGTGTGGAGTTAAAGAGTAAGGATTTTATGTGGAGTTAAAGAGTAAAGATAATGTGTGGGGTTAAGGAGTAAATATTATGTGTTGAGTTAAAGAGTAAGAATTATGTGTGTAGTTTAAGAGTAAGGATTATGGTGTGGAGTTAAGGAGTAAGGATTTAGTGTGCAGTTAATGAGTAAGGATTAAGAATGGAGTTAAGGAGTAAGGATTAAGTGTTGAGTTAAGGAGTACATTTTATGTGTGGAGTTAAAGAGTAAAGATTATGTGTGGAGTTTATAAGTAAGGATTGACGTGTGGAGTTAAGGAGTAGTAATTAAGTGTAGAGTTAAGGAGTAGTAATTAAGTGTAGAAATAAGGAGCAAGGATTAGGTGTGGAGTTAAGGAGTAAGGATTAGGTGTGGAGTTAAGGAGTAAATATTATGGGTGGAGTTAAAGAGAAAAGATTATGTTTGGAGTTTAAGAGTAACGATAAATGTGTGGCGTTTATAAGTAAGGATTATTGTGCGGAATTAAGGAGTAAGGATTAAGTGTGCAGTTAAGGAGTAAGGATTAAGGGTTGTGTTAAGGAGTAAGGATTAAGTTTGGAACTAAGGAGTAAGCATTATGTGTGGAGTTAAGGAGTATATTTTATGTGTGGAGTCAAATAGTAAACATTATGTGTGGAGTTTAAGAGGAAGGAGTATTGTTTGGAGTTTAAGAGTAAGAATTATTGTTTGGAGTAAAGGAATTTGGATTATTGTGTGGCGTTAAGGAGTAAGGATTTTGTGTGGAGTAGAAGAGTAAGGATTATTGTGTGGAGTTAAGGAGTAAATATTATGTATGGAGTTAAATAATATGATTATGTGTGGAGTTTAAGAGTAAGGATTAATGTGTGGAAATTAAGAGTAAGGATTAATGTGTGGAAACTAAGAGTATTGATTAATGTGTGGAGTTTATAAGTAAGGATTATTGTGCGGAATTAAGGAGTAAGGATTATGTGTGGAGTTTAAGAGTAAGGATTATTGTGTGGAGTTAAGAAGTAAGGATTAAGTGCGGAGTTAAGTAATTAGGATTATGTTTGGAGTTTATAAATTAGGATTGTTTTGTGGAGTTAGGGATTAAGAATTAAGTGTGGAGTTATGAATTAAGGATTAGGTGCGGAGTTAAAGAGTAAGGATTATGTGTCGAGTTTAAGAGTAAGGATTAATGTGTGGAGTTAAGGAGTCAGGATTAAGTGTGGAGTTAAGTAATTAGGATTATGTGTGGAGTTTAAGAGTAAGGATTAATGTGTGGAAATTAAGAGTAAGGATTAATGTGTGGAAACTAAGAGTATTGATTAATGTGTGGAGTTTATAAGTAAGGATTATTGTGTGGAGTTAAGGAGCAAGGATTAAGTGTGGAGTTAAGGAGTAAGCATTAAGTGTGGAGTAAACGATTATATTTTATGAGTGAATTCAAAAAGTAAAAATTATATGTGGAGTTTAAGAGTAAGGATTATTGTTTTTAGCTTAAGAGTAAGGATTATTGTTTGGAGTTAAGGTGTAAGGATTAGGCGTGGAGTTACCAAGTAAAAATTATGTGTGGAGTTTAAGAGTAAGGATTATTGTGTGGAGTTAAGGAGTAAGGATTAAGTGTGGAGTTAAGTAATTAGGATTATGTGTGGAGTTTATAAATAAGGATTATTTTGTGGAGTTAGGGATTAAGAATTAAGTGTGGAGTTATGGAGTAAGGATTAGGTGTGAAGTTAAAGAGTAAAGATAATGAGTGGGGTTAAGGAGTAAATATTATGTGTTGAGTTAAAGTGTAAGAATTATGTGTGGAGTTTAAGAGTAAGGATTATGGTGTGGAGTTAAGGAGTAAGGATTTAGTGTGGAGTTAATGAGTAAGGATTAAGAATGGAGTTAAGGAGTAAGGATTAAGTGTGGAGTCAAGGAGTACATTTTATGTGTGGAGTTAAAGAGCAAAGATTATGTGTGGAGTTAAGGAGTGAGGATTAAGTGTGGAGTTAAGTAATTAGGATTATGTGTGGAGTTAAGGAGTGAGGATTAAGTGTGGAGTTAAGTTATTAGGATTATGTGTGGAGTTTATAAGTAAGGATTATTGTGTGGAGTTAAGGAGTAGTAATTGAGTGTAGAGTTAAGGAGTATTAATTAAGTGTAGAGTTAAGGAGTAGTAATTAAGTGTAGAGTTAAGGAGTAGTAATAAAGTGTAGGATTAAGGAGTAAGGATTAGGTGTGGAGTTAAGTAGTAAGGATTAGGTGTGGAGTTGAGGAGTAAATATTATGTGTGGAGTTAAAGAGTAAAGATTATGTTTCGAGTTGAAGAGTAACGATAAATGTTTGGCGTTTATAAGTAAGGATTATTGTGTGAAATTAAGGAGTAAGGATTACGTGTGGAGTTTAAGAGTAAGGATTATTGTGTGGAGTTAAGGAGTAAGGATTAAGTGTGGAGTTAAGTAATTAGGATTATGTTTGGAGTTTATAAATTAGGATTATGTTTGGAGTTTATAAATTAGGATTATTTTGTGGAGTTAGGGATTAAGAATAAAGTGTGGAGTTATAAAATTAAGGATTATGTGTGGAGTTAAAGAGTAAGGATTATATGTGGAGTTAAAGAGTAAAGATAATGAGTGGGGTTAAGGAGTAAATATTATGTGTTGAGTGAAAGTGTAAGAATTATGTGTGGAGTTTAAGAGTAAGGATTATGGTGTGGAGTTAAGGAGTAAGGATTTAGTGTGGAGTTAATGAGTAATGATTAAGAATGGAGTTAAGGAGTAAGGATTAAGTGTGGAGTCAAGGAGTACATTTTGTGTGTGGAGTTAAAGAGCAAAGATTATGTGTGGAGTTAAGGAGTGAGGATTAAGTGTGGAGTTAAGTAATGAGAATTATGTGTGGAGTTAAGGAGTGAGGATTAAGTGTGGAGTTAAGTAATTAGGATTATGTGTGGAGTTTATAAGTAAGGATTATTGTGTGGATTTAAGGAGTAGTAATTAAGTGTAGAGTTAAGGAGTATTAATTATGTGTAGAGTTAAGGAGTAGTAATTAAGTGTAGAGTTAAGGAGTAGTAATAAAGTGTAGGATTAAGGAGTAAAGATTAGGTGTGGAGTTAAGTAGTAAGGATTAGGTGTGGAGTTGAGGAGTAAATATTATGTGTGGAGTTAAAGAGTAAAGATTATGTTTGGAGTTTAAGAGTAACGATAAATGTTTGGCGTTTATAAGTAAGGATTATTGTGTGAAATTAAGGAGTAAGGATTACGTGTGGAGTTAAAGAGTAAGGATTATTGTGTGGAGTTAAGGAGTAAGGATTAAGTGTGGAGTTAAGTAATTAGGATTATGTTTGGAGTTTATAAATTAGGATTATTTTGTGGAGTTAGGGATTAAGAATTAAGTGTGGAGTTATAAATTAAGGATTAGGTGTGGAGTTAAAGAGTAAGGATTATGTGTCGAGTTTAAGAGTAAGGATTATTGTGTGGAGTTAAGGAGTCAGGATTAAGTGTGGAGTTAAGTCGTTAATATTATGTGTGTAATTTATAAGTAAGGATTATTGTGTGGAATTAAGGAGTAAGGATTAAGTGTGGAGTTAAAGTTTAAGGATTATGTGTGGAGTTAAAGAGTAAGAATTATGTGTGTAGTTTAAGAGTAAAGATAATGTGTGGGGTTAAGGAGTAAATATTATGTGTTGAGTTAAAGAGTAAGAATTATGTGTGTAGTTTAAGAGTAAGGATTATGGTGTGGAGTTAAGGAGTAAGGATTTAGTGTGCTGTTAATGAGTAAGGATTAAGAATGGAGTTAAGGAGTAAGGATTAAGTGTTGAGTTAAGGAGTACATTTTATACGTGGAGTTAAAGAGTAAGGATTATTGTGTGGAGTTAAGGAGTAAGGATTAAGTGTGGAGTTATGGAGCAGTAATTAAGTGTCGAGTTAAGGAGTAGTAATTAAGTGTAGCATTAAGGAGTAAGGATTAGGTGTGGAGTTAAGGAGTAAGGATTAGGTGTGGAGTTAAGGAGTAAATATTATGGGTGGAGTTAAAGAGTAAAGATTATGTTTGGAGTTTAAGAGTAACGATAAATGTGTGGCGTTTATAAGTAAGGATTATTGTGCGGAATTAAGGAGTAAGGATTAAGTGTGCAGTTAAGGAGTTAGGATTAAGTGTTGTGTTAAGGAGTAAGAATTAAGTTTGGAATTAAGGAGTAAGCATTAAGTGTGGAGTTAAGGAGTATATTTTATGTGTGGAGTCAAATAGTAAACATTATGTGTGGAGTTTAAGAGGAAGGAGTATTGTTTGGAGTTTAAGAGTAAGGATTATTGTTTGGAGTAAAAGGAATTTGGATTATTGTGTGGCGTTAAGGAGTAAAAATTATGTGTGGAGTAGAAAAGTAAGGATTATTGTGTGGAGCTTAAGAGTAAGGATTATTGTTTGGAGTTAAGGAGTAAGGATTAAGCGTGGAGTTACCAAGTAAAAATTATGTGTGGAGTTTAAGAGTAAGGATTATTGTGTGAAGTTAAGGAGTAAGGATTAAGTGTGGAGTTAAGTAATTAGGATTATGTGTGGAGTTTATAAATAAGGATTATTTTGTGGAGTTAGGAATTAAGAATTATATGTGGTTTAAGAGTAAGGATTATGGTGTGGAGTTTAAGAGTAAGGATTATGGTGTGGAGTTAAGGAGTAAGGATTTAGTGTGGAGTTAATGAGTAAGGATTAAGAATGGAGTTAAGGAGTAAGGATTAAGTGTGGAGTTAAGGAGTACATTTTATGTGTGGAGTAAAAGAGCAAAGATTATGTGTGGAGTTAAGGAGTGAGGATTAAGTGTGGAGTTAAGTAATTAGGATTATGTGTGGAGTTTATAAGTAAGGATTATTGTGTGGAGTTAAGGAGTAATGATTAAGTGTGGAGTTAAAGTTTAAGGATTATGTGTGGAGTTAAAGGGTAAAGATTATATGTGGAGTTAAAGAGTAAAGATAATGTGTGGGGTAAAGGAGTAAATATTATGTGTTGAGTGAAAGTGTAAGAATTAAGTGTGGAGTTATGGAGTACGGATTAGGTGTGGAGTTAAAGAGTAAGGATTATGTGTCGAGTTTAAGAGTAAGGATTATTGCGTGGAGTTAAGGAGTCAGGATTAAGTGTGGAGTAAAGTTGTTAGGATTATGTGTGTAATTTATAAGTAAGGATTATTGTGTGGAGTTAAGGAGTAGTAATTAAGTGTAGAGTTAAGGAGTATTAATTAAGTGTAGAGTTAAGGAGTAGTAATTAAGTGTAGAGTTAAGGAGTAGTAATAAAGTGTAGAATTAAGGAGTAAGGATTAGGTGTGGAGTTTAAGAGTAAGGATTATTGCGTGGAGTTAAGGAGTCAGGATTAAGTGTGGAGTAAAGTCGTTAGGATTATGTGTGTAATTTATAAGTAAGGATTATTGTGTGGAGTTAAGGAGTAGTAATTAAGTTTAAAGTTAAGGAGTATTAATTAAGTGTAGAGTTAAGGAGTAGTAATTAAGTGTAGAGTTAAGGAGTAGTAATTAAGTGTAAAGTTAAGGAGTAGTAATAAAGTGTAGAATTAAGGAGTAAGGATTAGGTGTGGAGTTAAGTAGTAAGGATTAGGTGTGGAGTTGAGGAGTAAATATTATGTGTGGAGTTAAAGAGTAAAGATTATGTTTGGAGTTTAAGAGTAACGATAAATGTTTGGCGTTTATAAGTAAGGATTATTGTGTGGAATTAAGGAGTAAGGATTAAGTGTGGAGTTGATAAGTAAGGATTATTGTGTGGAGTTAAGGAGTAAGGATTAGGTGTGGAGTTAAGGAGTAAGAATTAAGTGTGGAGTTTATAAGTAAGGATTATTGTGTGGATTTAAGGAGTTGTAATTAAGTGTGGAGTTAAGGAGTTGTAATTAAGTGTGGAGTTAAGGAGTAAGGATTAGGTGTGGAGTTAAAGAGTAAATAATATTTGTGGATTTAAAGTGTAAAGATTATGTGTTGAGTTAAAGAGTAAGGATTATGTGTGGAGCTTAAGGGTAAGGATTATTGTATAGAGTTAAGGAGTAATGATTAAGTGTGGAGTTAAATCGTTAGGATTATGTGTCTTATTTATAAGTAAGGATTATTGTGTGGAGTTAAAGTGTAAGGATTAAGTGTGGGGTTAAGTAATTAGGATTTTGTGTGGAGTTTACAAGTAAGGATTATTGTGTGGAGTTAAGGAGTAGTAATTAAGTGTAGAGTTAAGGAGTAAGGATTAGGTGTGGAGTTTGTAAGTAAGGATTATTTTGTGGAGTTAGTGATTAAGAATTAAGTGCGGAGTTAAGGAGTAAGGATTAAGTGTGGAGTTAAGGAGTAAGGATTAGGTGTGGAGTTAAGTTATTAGGATTATATGTGGATTTTTTAAGTAAGGATTATTGTGTGGAGTAAAGAAATAGTAATTAAGTGTAAAGTTAAGGAGTAAGGATTAGTTGTGGAGTTAAGGAGTAAGGATTAGGATTGGAGTTAAGGAGTAAATATTATGTGTCGAGTTAAGAAATAGGATTATGTGTGGAGTTTAAGACTAAGTACTAATGTGTGGAGTTTATAAGTAAGGATTATTGTGTGGAGTTAAGGAGTAAGGATTATTGTGTGGAGTTAAGCAGTAAGGATTAGGTGTGGAGTTTATAAGTAAGGATTATTGTGTGGAGTTAAGGAGTTATAATTAAGTGTAGAGTTAAGGAGTAAGGATTAGGTGTGGAGTTAAAGAGTAAATAATATTTGTGGAGTTAAAGAGTAAAGATTATGTCTGGAGTTTAAGAGTAAGGATTAATGTGCGGAGTTAAAGAGTAAGGATTATGTGTTGAGTTAAGGAGTAAAAGTTATGTGTTGAGTTAAAGTTTACAGATTATGTGAGTAGTTAAATAGTAAGGATTATGTGTGGAATTAAAGAGTAAGGATTATGTGTGGAGTTAAGGAGTAAAGATTATGTGTTGAGTTAAAGAGTAAGGATTATTTTTGGAGCTTAAGGGTAAAGATTATTGTATAGAGTTAGGGAGTAATGATTAAGTGTGGAGTTAAGTCGTTAGGATTATGTGTGTAATTTATAAGTAAGGATTATTGTGTGGAGTTAAAGTGTAAGGATTATGTGTGGAGTTAAGTAATTAGGATTTTGTGTGGAGTTTATAAGTAAGGATTATTGTGTGGAGTTAAGGAGTAGTAATTAAGTGTAGAGTTAAGGAGTAAGGATTAGGTGTGGAGTTTGTAACTAAGGATTATTTTGTGGAGTTAGAGATTAAGAATTAAGTGTGGAGTTAAGGAGTTAGGATTAAGCGTGGAGTTAACAAGTAAGGATTATGTGAGGAGTTTAAGACTAAGGATTAATGTGTCGAGTTTATAAGTAAGGATAATTGTGTGGAGTTAAGGAGTAAGGATTAAGTGTGGAGTTAAGGAGTAAGGATTAAGTGTGGAGTTAAGGAGTAAGGATTAAGTGTGGAGTTAAGTAATTAGGATTATATGTACATTTTTTAAGTAAGGATTATTGTGTGGAGTTAAGAAATAGTAATTAATTGTAAAGTTAAGGAGTAAGGATTAGGTGTGGAGTTTAGGAGTAAGGATTAGGTTTGGAGTTAAGGAGTAAATATTATGTGTCGAGTTAAGGAATATGATTATGTGTGTAGTTTAGGACTAAGTACTTATGTGTGGAGTTTATAAGTAAGGATTATTGTGTGGAGTTAAGGAGTAAGGATTAGGTGTGGAGTTAAGGAGTAAGGATTAAGTGTGGAGTTTATAAGTAAGGATTATTGTGTGGAGTTAAGGAGTTGTAATTTAGTGTGGAGTTAAGGAGTAAGGATTAGGTGTGGAGTTAAGGAGTAAAGATTATGTGTTGAGTTAAAGAGTAAGGATTATGTGTGGAGCTTAAGGGTAAGGATTATTGTATAGAGTTAAGGAGTAATGATTAAGTGTGGAGTTAAGTCGTTATGATTATGTGTGCAATTTATAAGTAAGGATTATTGTGTGGAGTTAAAGTGTAAGGATAAAGTGTGGAGTTAAGTAATTAGGATTTTGTGTGGAGTTTATAAGTAAGGATTATTGTGTGGAGTTAAGGAGTAGTAATTAAGTGTAGAGTTAAGGAGTAAGGATTAGGTGTGTAGTTTAGGAGTAAGGATTAGGTTTGGAGTTAAGGAGTAAATATTATGTGTCGAGTTAAGGAATAGGATTATGTGTGTAGTTTAGGACTAAGTACTTAAGTGTGGAGTTTATAAGTAAGGATTATTGTGTGGATTTAAGGAGTTGTAATTAAGTGTGGAGTTAAGGAGTTGTAATTAAGTGTGGAGTTAAGGAGTAAGGATTAGGTGTGGAGTTAAAGAGTAAATAATATTTGTGGATTTAAAGTGTAAAGATTATGTGTGGAGTTTAAGAGTAAGGATTAATGTGCGGAGTTAAAGAGTAAGGATTATGTGTTGAGTTAAAGTTGACAGATTATGTGAGTAGTTAAATAGTAACGATTATGTGTGGAATTAAAGAAAAAGGATTATGTGTGGAGTTAAGGAGTAAAGATTATGTGTTGAGTTAAAGAGTAAGGATTATGTGTGGAGCTTAAGGGTAAGGATTATTGTATAGAGTTAAGGAGTAATGATTAAGTGTGGAGTTAAATCGTTAGGATTATGTGTCTTATTTATAAGTAAGGATTATTGTGTGGAGTTAAAGTGTAAGGATTAAGTGTGGGGTTAAGTAATTAGCATTTTGTGTGGAGTTTACAAGTAAGGATTATTGTGTGGAGTTAAGGAGTAGTAATTAAGTGTAGAGTTAAGGAGTAAGGATTAGGTGTGGAGTTTGTAAGTAAGGATTATTTTGTGGAGTTAGTGATTAAGAATTAAGTGCGGAGTTAAGGAGTAAGGATTAAGTGTGGAGTTAAGGAGTAAGGATTAGGTGTGGAGTTAAGTTATTAGGATTATATGTGGATTTTTTAAGTAGGGATTATTGTGTGGAGTAAAGAAATAGTAATTAAGTGTAAAGTTAAGGAGTAAGGATTAGTTGTGGAGTTAAGGAGTAAGGATTAGGATTGGAGTTAAGGAGTAAATATTATGTGTCGAGTTAAGAAATAGGATTATGTGTGGAGTTTAAGACTAAGTACTAATGTGTGGAGTTTATAAGCAAGGATTATTGTGTGGAGTTAAGGAGTAAGGATTATTGTGTGGAGTTAAGCAGTAAGGATTAGGTGTGGAGTTTATAAGTAAGGATTATTGTGTGGAGTTAAGGAGTTATAATTAAGTGTAGAGTTAAGGAGTAAGGATTAGGTGTGGAGTTAAAGAGTAAATAATATTTGTGGAGTTAAAGAGTAAAGATTATGTCTGGAGTTTAAGAGTAAGGATTAATGTGCGGAGTTAAAGAGTAAGGATTATGTGTTGAGTTAAGGAGTAAAAGTTATGTGTTGAGTTAAAGTTTACAGATTATGTGAGTAGTTAAATAGTAAGGATTATGTGTGGAATTAAAGAGTAAGGATTATGTGTGGAGTTAAGGAGTAAAGATTATGTGTTGAGTTAAAGAGTAAGGATTATTTTTGGAGCTTAAGGGTAAAGATTATTGTATAGAGTTAGGGAGTAATGATTAAGTGTGGAGTTAAGTCGTTAGGATTATGTGTGTAATTTATAAGTAAGGATTATTGTGTGGAGTTAAAGTGTAAGGATTAAGTGTGGAGTTAAGTAATTAGGATTTTGTGTGGAGTTTATAAGTAAGGATTATTGTGTGGAGTTAAGGAGTAGTAATTAAGTGTAGAGTTAAGGAGTAAGGATTAGGTGTGGAGTTTGTAACTAAGGATTATTTTGTGGAGTTAGAGATTAAGAATTAAGTGTGGAGTTAAGGAGTTAGGATTAAGCGTGGAGTTAACAAGTAAGGATTATGTGAGGAGTTTAAGACTAAGGATTAATGTGTCGAGTTTATAAGTAAGGATAATTGTGTGGAGTTAAGGAGTAAGGATTAAGTGTGGAGTTAAGGAGTAAGGATTAAGTGTGGAGTTAAGGAGTAAGGATTAAGTGTGGAGTTAAGTAATTAGGATTATATGTAAATTTTTTAAGTAAGGATTATTGTGTGGAGTTAAGAAATAGTAATTAATTGTAACGTTAAGGAGTAAGGATTAGGTGTGGAGTTTAGGAGTAAGGATTAGGTTTGGAGTTAAGGAGTAAATATTATGTGTCGAGTTAAGGAATATGATTATGTGTGTAGTTTAGGACTAAGTACTTATGTGTGGAGTTTATAAGTAAGGATTATTGTGTGGAGTTAAGGAGTAAGGATTAGGTGTGGAGTTAAAGGGTAAGGATTAAGTGTGGAGTTTATAAGTAAGGATTATTGTGTGGAGTTAAGGAGTTGTAATTTAGTGTGGAGTTAAGGAGTAAGGATTAGGTGTGGAGTTAAGGAGTAAAGATTATGTGTTGAGTTAAAGAGTAAGGATTATGTGTGGAGCTTAAGGGTAAGGATTATTGTATAGAGTTAAGGAGTAATGATTAAGTGTGGAGTTAAGTCGTTATGATTATGTGTGCAATTTATAAGTAAGGATTATTGTGTGGAGTTAAAGTGTAAGGATAAAGTGTGGAGTTAAGTAATTAGGATTTTGTGTGGAGTTTATAAGTAAGGATTATTGTGTGGACTTAAGGAGTAGTAATTAAGTGTAGAGTTAAGGAGTAAGGATTAGGTGTGGAGTTTAGGAGTAAGGATTAGGTTTGGAGTTAAGGAGTAAATATTATGTGTCGAGTTAAGGAATAGGATTATGTGTGTAGTTTAGGACTAAGTACTTATGTGTGGAGTTAATAAGTAAGGATTATTGTGTGGAGTTAAGGAGTAAGGATTAGGTGTGGAGTTAAGGAGTAAGGATTAAGTGTTGAGTTAAAGAGTAAGGATTATGTGTGGAGCTTAAGGGTAAGGATTATTGTATAGAGTTAAGGAGTAATGATTAAGTGTGGAGTTAAGTCGTTAGGATTATGAGTGCAATTTATAAGTAAGGATTATTGTGTGGAGTTAAGGAGTTGTAATTTAGTGTGGAGTTAAGGAGTAAGGATTAGGTGTGGAGTTAAGGAGTAAAGATTATGTGTTGAGTTAAAGAGTAAGGATTATGTGTGGAGCTTAAGGGTAAGGATTATTGTATAGAGTTAAGGAGTAATGATTAAGTGTGGAGTTAAGTCGTTAGGATTATGTGTGCAATTTATAAGTAAGGATTATTGTGTGGAGTTAAAGTGTAAGGATAAAGTGTGGAGTTAAGTAATTAGGATTTTGTGTGGAGTTAAGTAATTAGGATTTTGTGTGGAGTTTATAAGTAAGGATTATTGTGTGGAGTTAAGGAGTAGTAATTAAGTGTAGAGTTAAGGAGTAAGGATTAGGTGTGGAGTTTGTAACTAAGGATTATTTTGTGGAGTTAGAGATTAAGAATTAAGTGTGGAGTTAAGGAGTTAGGATTAAGCGTGGAGTTATTAAGTAAGGATTATGTGAGGAGTTTAAGACTAAGGATTAATGTGTCGAGTTTATAAGTAAGGATAATTGTGTGGAGTTAAGGAGTAAGGATTAAGTGTGGAGTTAAGGAGTAAGGATTAAGTGTGGAGTTAAGGAGTAAGGATTAAGTGTGGAGTTAAGTAATTAGGATTATATGTAAATTTTTTAAGTAAGGATTATTGTGTGGAGTTAAGAAATAGTAATTAAATGTAAAGTTAAGGAGTAAGGATTAGGTGTGGAGTTTAGGAGTAAGGATTAGGTTTGGAGTTAAGGAGTAAATATTATGTGTCGAGTTAAGGAATATGATTATGTGTGTAGTTTAGGACTAAGTACTTATGTGTGGAGTTTATAAGTAAGGATTATTGTGTGGAGTTAAGGAGTAAGGATTAGGTGTGGAGTTAAGGAGTAAGGATTAAGTGTGGAGTTTATAAGTAAGGATTATTGTGTGGAGTTAAGGAGTTGTAATTTAGTGTGGAGTTAAGGAGTAAGGATTAGGTGTGGAGTTAAGGAGTAAAGATTATGTGTTGAGTTAAAGAGTAAGGATTATGTGTGGAGCTTAAGGGTAAGGATTATTGTATAGAGTTAAGGAGTAATGATTAAGTGTGGAGTTAAGTCGTTATGATTATGTGTGCAATTTATAAGTAAGGATTATTGTGTGGAGTTAAAGTGTAAGGATAAAGTGTGGAGTTAAGTAATTAGGATTTTGTGTGGAGTTTATAAGTAAGGATTATTGTGTGGAGTTAAGGAGTAGTAATTAAGTGTAGAGTTAAGGAGTAAGGATTAGGTGTGTAGTTTAGGAGTAAGGATTAGGTTTGGAGTTAAGGAGTAAATATTATGTGTCGAGTTAAGGAATAGGATTATGTGTGTAGTTTAGGACTAAGTACTTATGTGTGGAGTTAATAAGTAAGGATTATTGTGTGGAGTTAAGGAGTAAGGATTAAGTGTTGAGTTAAAGAGTAAGGATTAAGTGTGGAGCTTAAGGGTAAGGATTATTGTATAGAGTTAAGGAGTAATGATTAAGTGTGGAGTTAAGTCGTTAGGATTATGTGTGCAATTTATAAGTAAGGATTATTGTGTGGAGTTAAGGAGTTGTAATTTAGTGTGGAGTTAAGGAGTAAGGATTAGGTGTGGAGTTAAGGAGTAAAGATTATGTGTTGAGTTAAAGAGTAAGGATTATGTGTGGAGCTTAAGGGTAAGGATTATTGTATAGAGTTAAGGAGTAATGATTAAGTGTGGAGTTAAGTCGTTAGGATTATGTGTGCAATTTATAAGTAAGGATTATTGTGTGGAGTTAAAGTGTAAGGATAAAGTGTGGAGTTAAGTAATTAGGATTTTGTGTGGAGTTAAGTAATTAGGATTTTGTGTGGAGTTTATAAGTAAGGATTATTGTGTGGAGTTAAGGAGTAGTAATTAAGTGTAGAGTTAAGGAGTAAGGATTAGGTGTGGAGTTTGTAACCAAGGATTATTTTGTGGAGTTAGAGATTAAGAATTAAGTGTGGAGTTAAGGAGTTAGGATTAAGCGTGGAGTTAACAAGTAAGGATTATGTGAGGAGTTTAAGACTAAGGATTAATGTGTCGAGTTTATAAGTAAGGATAATTGTGTGGAGTTAAGGAGTAAGGATTAAGTGTGGAGTTAAGGAGTAAGGATTAAGTGTGGAGTTAAGGAGTAAGGATTAAGTGTGGAGTTAAGAAATTAGGATTATTTGTAAATTTTTTAAGTAAGGATTATTGTGTGGAGTTAAGAAATAGTAATTAAGTGTAAAGTTAAGGAGTAAGGATTAGGTGTGGAGTTTAGGAGTAAGGATTAGGTTTGGAGTTAAGGAGTAAATATTATGTGTCGAGTTAAGGAATAGGATTATGTGTGTAGTTTAGGACTAAGTACTTATGTGTGGAGTTAATAAGTAAGGATTATTGTGTGGAGTTAAGGAGTAAGGATTAGGTGTGGAGTTAAGGAGTAAGGATTAAGTGTTGAGTTAAAGAGTAAGGATTATGTGTGGAGCTTAAGGGTAAGGATTATTGTATAGAGTTAAGGAGTAATGATTAAGTGTGGAGTTAAGTCGTTAGGATTATGTGTGCAATTTATAAGTAAGGATTATTGTGTGGAGTTAAGGAGTTGTAATTTAGTGTGGAGTTAAGGAGTAAGGATTAGGTGTGGAGTTAAGGAGTAAAGATTATGTGTTGAGTTAAAGAGTAAGGATTATGTGTGGAGCTTAAGGGTAAGGATTATTGTATAGAGTTAAGGAGTAATGATTAAGTGTGGAGTTAAGTCGTTAGGATTATGTGTGCAATTTATAAGTAAGGATTATTGTGTGGAGTTAAAGTGTAAGGATAAAGTGTGGAGTTAAGTAATTAGGATTTTGTGTGGAGTTAAGTAATTAGGATTTTGTGTGGAGTTTATAAGTAAGGATTATTGTGTGGAGTTAAGGAGTAGTAATTAAGTGTAGAGTTAAGGAGTAAGGATTAGGTGTGGAGTTTGTAACCAAGGATTATTTTGTGGAGTTAGAGATTAAGAATTAAGTGTGGAGTTAAGGAGTTAGGATTAAGCGTGGAGTTAACAAGTAAGGATTATGTGAGGAGTTTAAGACTAAGGATTAATGTGTCGAGTTTATAAGTAAGGATAATTGTGTGGAGTTAAGGAGTAAGGATTAAGTGTGGAGTTAAGGAGTAAGGATTAAGTGTGGAGTTAAGGAGTAAGGATTAAGTGTGGAGTTAAGAAATTAGGATTATTTGTAAATTTTTTAAGTAAGGATTATTGTGTGGCGTTAAGAAATAGTAATTAAGTGTAAAGTTAAGGAGTAAGGATTAGGTGTGGAGTTTAGGAGTAAGGATTAGGTTTGGAGTTAAGGAGTAAATATTATGTGTCGAGTTAAGGAATAGGATTATGTGTGTAGTTTAGGACTAAGTACTTATGTGTGGAGTTAATAAGTAAGGATTATTGTGTGGAGTTAAGGAGTAAGGATTAGGTGTGGAGTTAAGGAGTAAGGATTAAGTGTTGAGTTAAAGAGTAAGGATTATGTGTGGAGCTTAAGGGTAAGGATTATTGTATAGAGTTAAAGAGTAATGATTAAGTGTGGAGTTAAGTCGTTAGGATTATGTGTGCAATTTATAAGTAAGGATTATTGTGTGGAGTTAAGGAGTTGTAATTTAGTGTGGAGTTAAGGAGTAAGGATTAAGTGTTGAGTTAAAGAGTAAGGATTATGTGTGGAGCTTAAGGGTAAGGATTATTGTATAGAGTTAAGGAGTAATGATTAAGTGTGGAGTTAAGTCGTTAGGATTATGTGTGCAATTTATAAGTAAGGATTATTGTGTGGAGTTAAGGAGTTGTAATTTAGTGTGGAGTTAAGGAGTAAGGATTAGGTGTGGAGTTAAGGAGTAAAGATTATGTGTTGAGTTAAAGAGTAAGGATTATGTGTGGAGCTTAAGGGTAAGGATTATTGTATAGAGTTAAGGAGTAATGATTAAGTGTGGAGTTAAGTCGTTAGGATTATGTGTGCAATTTATAAGTAAGGATTATTGTGTGGAGTTAAAGTGTAAGGATAAAGTGTGGAGTTAAGTAATTAGGATTTTGTGTGGAGTTAAGTAATTAGGATTTTGTGTGGAGTTTATAAGTAAGGATTATTGTGTGGAGTTAAGGAGTAGTAATTAAGTGTAGAGTTAAGGAGTAAGGATTAGGTGTGGAGTTTGTAACCAAGGATTATTTTGTGGAGTTAGAGATTAAGAATTAAGTGTGGAGTTAAGGAGTTAGGATTAAGCGTGGAGTTAACAAGTAAGGATTATGTGAGGAGTTTAAGACTAAGGATTAATGTGTCGAGTTTATAAGTAAGGATAATTGTGTGGAGTTAAGGAGTAAGGATTAAGTGTGGAGTTAAGGAGTAAGGATTAAGTGTGGAGTTAAGGAGTAAGGATTAAGTGTGGAGTTAAGAAATTAGGATTATTTGTAAATTTTTTAAGTAAGGATTATTGTGTGGCGTTAAGAAATAGTAATTAAGTGTAAAGTTAAGGAGTAAGGATTAGGTGTGGAGTTTAGGAGTAAGGATTAGGTTTGGAGTTAAGGAGTAAATATTATGTGTCGAGTTAAGGAATAGGATTATGTGTGTAGTTTAGGACTAAGTACTTATGTGTGGAGTTAATAAGTAAGGATTATTGTGTGGAGTTAAGGAGTAAGGATTAGGTGTGGAGTTAAGGAGTAAGGATTAAGTGTTGAGTTAAAGAGTAAGGATTATGTGTGGAGCTTAAGGGTAAGGATTATTGTATAGAGTTAAAGAGTAATGATTAAGTGTGGAGTTAAGTCGTTAGGATTATGTGTGCAATTTATAAGTAAGGATTATTGTGTGGAGTTAAGGAGTTGTAATTTAGTGTGGAGTTAAGGAGTAAGGATTAAGTGTTGAGTTAAAGAGTAAGGATTATGTGTGGAGCTTAAGGGTAAGGATTATTGTATAGAGTTAAGGAGTAATGATTAAGTGTGGAGTTAAGTCGTTAGGATTATGTGTGCAATTTATAAGTAAGGATTATTGTGTGGAGTTAAGGAGTTGTAATTTAGTGTGGAGTTAAGGAGTAAGGATTAGGTGTGGAGTTAAGGAGTAAAGATTATGTGTTGAGTTAAAGAGTAAGGATTATGTGTGGAGCTTAAGGGTAAGGATTATTGTATAGAGTTAAGGAGTAATGATTAAGTGTGGAGTTAAGTCGTTAGGATTATGTGTGCAATTTATAAGTAAGGATTATTGTGTGGAGTTAAAGTGTAAGGATAAAGTGTGGAGTTAAGTAATTAGGATTTTGTGTGGAGTTAAGTAATTAGGATTTTGTGTGGAGTTTATAAGTAAGGATTATTGTGTGGAGTTAAGGAGTAGTAATTAAGTGTAGAGTTAAGGAGTAAGGATTAGGTGTGGAGTTTGTAACCAAGGATTATTTTGTGGAGTTAGAGATTAAGAATTAAGTGTGGAGTTAAGGAGTTAGGATTAAGCGTGGAGTTAACAAGTAAGGATTATGTGAGGAGTTTAAGACTAAGGATTAATGTGTCGAGTTTATAAGTAAGGATAATTGTGTGGAGTTAAGGAGTAAGGATTAAGTGTGGAGTTAAGGAGTAAGGATTAAGTGTGGAGTTAAGGAGTAAGGATTAAGTGTGGAGTTAAGAAATTAGGATTATTTGTAAATTTTTTAAGTAAGGATTATTGTGTGGCGTTAAGAAATAGTAATTAAGTGTAAAGTTAAGGAGTAAGGATTAGGTGTGGAGTTTAGGAGTAAGGATTAGGTTTGGAGTTAAGGAGTAAATATTATGTGTCGAGTTAAGGAATAGGATTATGTGTGTAGTTTAGGACTAAGTACTTATGTGTGGAGTTAATAAGTAAGGATTATTGTGTGGAGTTAAGGAGTAAGGATTAGGTGTGGAGTTAAGGAGTAAGGATTAAGTGTTGAGTTAAAGAGTAAGGATTATGTGTGGAGCTTAAGGGTAAGGATTATTGTATAGAGTTAAAGAGTAATGATTAAGTGTGGAGTTAAGTCGTTAGGATTATGTGTGCAATTTATAAGTAAGGATTATTGTGTGGAGTTAAGGAGTTGTAATTTAGTGTGGAGTTAAGGAGTAAGGATTAAGTGTTGAGTTAAAGAGTAAGGATTATGTGTGGAGCTTAAGGGTAAGGATTATTGTATAGAGTTAAGGAGTAATGATTAAGTGTGGAGTTAAGTCGTTAGGATTATGTGTGCAATTTATAAGTAAGGATTATTGTGTGGAGTTAAAGTGTAAGGATAAAGTGTGGAGTTAAGTAATTAGGATTTTGTGTGGAGTTAAGTAATTAGGATTTTGTGTGGAGTTTATAAGTAAGGATTATTGTGTGGAGTTAAGGAGTAGTAATTAAGTGTAGAGTTAAGGAGTAAGGATTAGGTGTGGAGTTTGTAACCAAGGATTATTTTGTGGAGTTAGAGATTAAGAATTAAGTGTGGAGTTAAGGAGTTAGGATTAAGCGTGGAGTTAAGTAATTAGGATTATATGTAAATTTTTTAAGTAAGGATTATTGTGTGGAGTTAAGAAATAGTAATTAAATGTAAAGTTAAGGAGTAAGGATTAGGTGTGGAGTTTAGGAGTAAGGATTAGGTTTGGAGTTAAGGAGTAAATATTATGTGTCGAGTTAAGGAATATGATTATGTGTGTAGTTTAGGACTAAGTTCTTATGTGTGGAGTTTATAAGTAAGGATTATTGTGTGGAGTTAAGGAGTAAGGATTAGGTGTGGAGTTAAGGAGTAAGGATTAAGTGTGGAGTTTATAAGTAAGGATTATTGTGTGGAGTTAAGGAGTTGTAATTTAGTGTGGAGTTAAGGAGTAAGGATTAGGTGTGGAGTTAAGGAGTAAAGATTATGTGTTGAGTTAAAGAGTAAGGATTATGTGTGGAGCTTAAGGGTAAGGATTATTGTATAGAGTTAAGGAGTAATGATTAAGTGTGGAGTTAAGTCGTTATGATTATGTGTGCAATTTATAAGTAAGGATTATTGTGTGGAGTTAAAGTGTAAGGATAAAGTGTGGAGTTAAGTAATTAGGATTTTGTGTGGAGTTTATAAGTAAGGATTATTGTGTGGAGTTAAGGAGTAGTAATTAAGTGTAGAGTTAAGGAGTAAGGATTAGGTGTGGAGTTTGTAACCAAGGATTATTTTGTGGAGTTAGAGATTAAGAATTAAGTGTGGAGTTAAGGAGTTAGGATTAAGCGTGGAGTTAACAAGTAAGGATTATGTGAGGAGTTTAAGACTAAGGATTAATGTGTCGAGTTTATAAGTAAGGATAATTGTGTGGAGTTAAGGAGTAAGGATTAAGTGTGGAGTTAAGGAGTAAGGATTAAGTGTGGAGTTAAGGAGTAAGGATTAAGTGTGGAGTTAAGAAATTAGGATTATTTGTAAATTTTTTAAGTAAGGATTATTGTGTGGCGTTAAGAAATAGTAATTAAGTGTAAAGTTAAGGAGTAAGGATTAGGTGTGGAGTTTAGGAGTAAGGATTAGGTTTGGAGTTAAGGAGTAAATATTATGTGTCGAGTTAAGGAATAGGATTATGTGTGTAGTTTAGGACTAAGTACTTATGTGTGGAGTTAATAAGTAAGGATTATTGTGTGGAGTTAAGGAGTAAGGATTAGGTGTGGAGTTAAGGAGTAAGGATTAAGTGTTGAGTTAAAGAGTAAGGATTATGTGTGGAGCTTAAGGGTAAGGATAATTTGTATAGAGTTAAAGAGTAATGATTAAGTGTGGAGTTAAGTCGTTAGGATTATGTGTGCAATTTATAAGTAAGGATTATTGTGTGGAGTTAAGGAGTTGTAATTTAGTGTGGAGTTAAGGAGTAAGGATTAAGTGTTGAGTTAAAGAGTAAGGATTATGTGTGGAGCTTAAGGGTAAGGATTATTGTATAGAGTTAAGGAGTAATGATTAAGTGTGGAGTTAAGTCGTTAGGATTATGTGTGCAATTTATAAGTAAGGATTATTGTGTGGAGTTAAAGTGTAAGGATAAAGTGTGGAGTTAAGTAATTAGGATTTTGTGTGGAGTTAAGTAATTAGGATTTTGTGTGGAGTTTATAAGTAAGGATTATTGTGTGGAGTTAAGGAGTAGTAATTAAGTGTAGAGTTAAGGAGTAAGGATTAGGTGTGGAGTTTGTAACCAAGGATTATTTTGTGGAGTTAGAGATTAAGAATTAAGTGTGGAGTTAAGGAGTTAGGATTAAGCGTGGAGTTAAGTAATTAGGATTATATGTAAATTTTTTAAGTAAGGATTATTGTGTGGAGTTAAGAAATAGTAATTAAATGTAAAGTTAAGGAGTAAGGATTAGGTGTGGAGTTTAGGAGTAAGGATTAGGTTTGGAGTTAAGGAGTAAATATTATGTGTCGAGTTAAGGAATATGATTATGTGTGTAGTTTAGGACTAAGTTCTTATGTGTGGAGTTTATAAGTAAGGATTATTGTGTGGAGTTAAGGAGTAAGGATTAGGTGTGGAGTTAAGGAGTAAGGATTAAGTGTGGAGTTTATAAGTAAGGATTATTGTGTGGAGTTAAGGAGTTGTAATTTAGTGTGGAGTTAAGGAGTAAGGATTAGGTGTGGAGTTAAGGAGTAAAGATTATGTGTTGAGTTAAAGAGTAAGGATTATGTGTGGAGCTTAAGGGTAAGGATTATTGTATAGAGTTAAGGAGTAATGATTAAGTGTGGAGTTAAGTCGTTATGATTATGTGTGCAATTTATAAGTAAGGATTATTGTGTGGAGTTAAAGTGTAAGGATAAAGTGTGGAGTTAAGTAATTAGGATTTTGTGTGGAGTTTATAAGTAAGGATTATTGTGTGGAGTTAAGGAGTAGTAATTAAGTGTAGAGTTAAGGAGTAAGGATTAGGTGTGTAGTTTAGGAGTAAGGATTAGGTTTGGAGTTAAGGAGTAAATATTATGTGTCGAGTTAAGGAATAGGATTATGTGTGTAGTTTAGGACTAAGTACTTATGTGTGGAGTTAATAAGTAAGGATTATTGTGTGGAGTTAAGGAGTAAGGATTAAGTGTTGAGTTAAAGAGTAAGGATTATGTGTGGAGCTTAAGGGTAAGGATTATTGTATAGAGTTAAGGAGTAATGATTAAGTGTGGAGTTAAGTCGTTAGGATTATGTGTGCAATTTATAAGTAAGGATTATTGTGTGGAGTTAAGGAGTTGTAATTTAGTGTGGAGTTAAGGAGTAAGGATTAGGTGTGGAGTTAAGGAGTAAAGATTATGTGTTGAGTTAAAGAGTAAGGATTATGTGTGGAGCTTAAGGGTAAGGATTATTGTATAGAGTTAAGGAGTAATGATTAAGTGTGGAGTTAAGTCGTTAGGATTATGTGTGCAATTTATAAGTAAGGATTATTGTGTGGAGTTAAAGTGTAAGGATAAAGTGTGGAGTTAAGTAATTAGGATTTTGTGTGGAGTTAAGTAATTAGGATTTTGTGTGGAGTTTATAAGTAAGGATTATTGTGTGGAGTTAAGGAGTAGTAATTAAGTGTAGAGTTAAGGAGTAAGGATTAGGTGTGGAGTTTGTAACCAAGGATTATTTTGTGGAGTTAGAGATTAAGAATTAAGTGTGGAGTTAAGGAGTTAGGATTAAGCGTGGAGTTAACAAGTAAGGATTATGTGAGGAGTTTAAGACTAAGGATTAATGTGTCGAGTTTATAAGTAAGGATAATTGTGTGGAGTTAAGGAGTAAGGATTAAGTGTGGAGTTAAGGAGTAAGGATTAAGTGTGGAGTTAAGGAGTAAGGATTAAGTGTGGAGTTAAGAAATTAGGATTATTTGTAAATTTTTTAAGTAAGGATTATTGTGTGGAGTTAAGAAATAGTAATTAAGTGTAAAGTTAAGGAGTAAGGATTAGGTGTGGAGTTTAGGAGTAAGGATTAGGTTTGGAGTTAAGGAGTAAATATTATGTGTCGAGTTAAGGAATAGGATTATGTGTGTAGTTTAGGACTAAGTACTTATGTGTGGAGTTAATAAGTAAGGATTATTGTGTGGAGTTAAGGAGTAAGGATTAGGTGTGGAGTTAAGGAGTAAGGATTAAGTGTTGAGTTAAAGAGTAAGAATTATGTGTGGAGCTTAAGGGTAAGGATTATTGTATAGAGTTAAGGAGTAATGATTAAGTGTGGAGTTAAGTCGTTAGGATTATGTGTGCAATTTATAAGTAAGGATTATTGTGTGGAGTTAAGGAGTTGTAATTTAGTGTGGAGTTAAGGAGTAAGGATTAGGTGTGGAGTTAAGGAGTAAAGATTATGTGTTGAGTTAAAGAGTAAGGATTATGTGTGGAGCTTAAGGGTAAGGATTATTGTATAGAGTTAAGGAGTAATGATTAAGTGTGGAGTTAAGTCGTTAGGATTATGTGTGCAATTTATAAGTAAGGATTATTGTGTGGAGTTAAAGTGTAAGGATAAAGTGTGGAGTTAAGTAATTAGGATTTTGTGTGGAGTTAAGTAATTAGGATTTTGTGTGGAGTTTATAAGTAAGGATTATTGTGTGGAGTTAAGGAGTAGTAATTAAGTGTAGAGTTAAGGAGTAAGGATTAGGTGTGGAGTTTGTAACCAAGGATTATTTTGTGGAGTTAGAGATTAAGAATTAAGTGTGGAGTTAAGGAGTTAGGATTAAGCGTGGAGTTAACAAGTAAGGATTATGTGAGGAGTTTAAGACTAAGGATTAATGTGTCGAGTTTATAAGTAAGGATAATTGTGTGGAGTTAAGGAGTAAGGATTAAGTGTGGAGTTAAGGAGTAAGGATTAAGTGTGGAGTTAAGGAGTAAGGATTAAGTGTGGAGTTAAGAAATTAGGATTATTTGTAAATTTTTTAAGTAAGGATTATTGTGTGGAGTTAAGAAATAGTAATTAAGTGTAAAGTTAAGGAGTAAGGATTAGGTGTGGAGTTTAGGAGTAAGGATTAGGTTTGGAGTTAAGGAGTAAATATTATGTGTCGAGTTAAGGAATAGGATTATGTGTGTAGTTTAGGACTAAGTACTTATGTGTGGAGTTAATAAGTAAGGATTATTGTGTGGAGTTAAGGAGTAAGGATTAGGTGTGGAGTTAAGGAGTAAGGATTAAGTGTTGAGTTAAAGAGTAAGGATTATGTGTGGAGCTTAAGGGTAAGGATTATTGTATAGAGTTAAAGAGTAATGATTAAGTGTGGAGTTAAGTCGTTAGGATTATGTGTGCAATTTATAAGTAAGGATTATTGTGTGGAGTTAAGGAGTTGTAATTTAGTGTGGAGTTAAGGAGTAAGGATTAAGTGTTGAGTTAAAGAGTAAGGATTATGTGTGGAGCTTAAGGGTAAGGATTATTGTATAGAGTTAAGGAGTAATGATTAAGTGTGGAGTTAAGTCGTTAGGATTATGTGTGCAATTTATAAGTAAGGATTATTGTGTGGAGTTAAAGTGTAAGGATAAAGTGTGGAGTTAAGTAATTAGGATTTTGTGTGGAGTTAAGTAATTAGGATTTTGTGTGGAGTTTATAAGTAAGGATTATTGTGTGGAGTTAAGGAGTAGTAATTAAGTGTAGAGTTAAGGAGTAAGGATTAGGTGTGGAGTTTGTAACCAAGGATTATTTTGTGGAGTTAGAGATTAAGAATTAAGTGTGGAGTTAAGGAGTTAGGATTAAGCGTGGAGTTAACAAGTAAGGATTATGTGAGGAGTTTAAGACTAAGGATTAATGTGTCGAGTTTATAAGTAAGGATAATTGTGTGGAGTTAAGGAGTAAGGATTAAGTGTGGAGTTAAGGAGTAAGGATTAAGTGTGGAGTTAAGGAGTAAGGATTAAGTGTGGAGTTAAGAAATTAGGATTATTTGTAAATTTTTTAAGTAAGGATTATTGTGTGGAGTTAAGAAATAGTAATTAAGTGTAAAGTTAAGGAGTAAGGATTAGGTGTGGAGTTTAGGAGTAAGGATTAGGTTTGGAGTTAAGGAGTAAATATTATGTGTCGAGTTAAGGAATAGGATTATGTGTGTAGTTTAGGACTAAGTACTTATGTGTGGAGTTAATAAGTAAGGATTATTGTGTGGAGTTAAGGAGTAAGGATTAGGTGTGGAGTTAAGGAGTAAGGATTAAGTGTTGAGTTAAAGAGTAAGGATTATGTGTGGAGCTTAAGGGTAAGGATTATTGTATAGAGTTAAGGAGTAATGATTAAGTGTGGAGTTAAGTCGTTAGGATTATGTGTGCAATTTATAAGTAAGGATTATTGTGTGGAGTTAAGGAGTTGTAATTTAGTGTGGAGTTAAGGAGTAAGGATTAAGTGTTGAGTTAAAGAGTAAGGATTATGTGTGGAGCTTAAGGGTAAGGATTATTGTATAGAGTTAAGGAGTAATGATTAAGTGTGGAGTTAAGTCGTTAGGATTATGTGTGCAATTTATAAGTAAGGATTATTGTGTGGAGTTAAAGTGTAAGGATAAAGTGTGGAGTTAAGTAATTAGGATTTTGTGTGGAGTTAAGTAATTAGGATTTTGTGTGGAGTTTATAAGTAAGGATTATTGTGTGGAGTTAAGGAGTAGTAATTAAGTGTAGAGTTAAGGAGTAAGGATTAGGTGTGGAGTTTGTAACCAAGGATTATTTTGTGGAGTTAGAGATTAAGAATTAAGTGTGGAGTTAAGGAGTTAGGATTAAGCGTGGAGTTAACAAGTAAGGATTATGTGAGGAGTTTAAGACTAAGGATTAATGTGTCGAGTTTATAAGTAAGGATAATTGTGTGGAGTTAAGGAGTAAGGATTAAGTGTGGAGTTAAGGAGTAAGGATTAAGTGTGGAGTTAAGGAGTAAGGATTAAGTGTGGAGTTAAGAAATTAGGATTATTTGTAAATTTTTTAAGTAAGGATTATTGTGTGGAGTTAAGAAATAGTAATTAAGTGTAAAGTTAAGGAGTAAGGATTAGGTGTGGAGTTTAGGAGTAAGGATTAGGTTTGGAGTTAAGGAGTAAATATTATGTGTCGAGTTAAGGAATAGGATTATGTGTGTAGTTTAGGACTAAGTACTTATGTGTGGAGTTAATAAGTAAGGATTATTGTGTGGAGTTAAGGAGTAAGGATTAGGTGTGGAGTTAAGGAGTAAGGATTAAGTGTTGAGTTAAAGAGTAAGGATTATGTGTGGAGCTTAAGGGTAAGGATTATTGTATAGAGTTAAGGAGTAATGATTAAGTGTGGAGTTAAGTCGTTAGGATTATGTGTGCAATTTATAAGTAAGGATTATTGTGTGGAGTTAAGGAGTTGTAATTTAGTGTGGAGTTAAGGAGTAAGGATTAGGTGTGGAGTTAAGGAGTAAAGATTATGTGTTGAGTTAAAGAGTAAGGATTATGTGTGGAGCTTAAGGGTAAGGATTATTGTATAGAGTTAAGGAGTAATGATTAAGTGTGGAGTTAAGTCGTTAGGAATATGTGTGCAATTTATAAGTAAGGATTATTGTGTGGAGTTAAAGTGTAAGGATAAAGTGTGGAGTTAAGTAATTAGGATTTTGTGTGGAGTTAAGTAATTAGGATTTTGTGTGGAGTTTATAAGTAAGGATTATTGTGTGGAGTTAAGGAGTAGTAAGTAAGTGTAGAGTTAAGGAGTAAGGATTAGGTGTGGAGTTTGTAACCAAGGATTATTTTGTGGAGTTAGAGATTAAGAATTAAGTGTGGAGTTAAGGAGTTAGGATTAAGCGTGGAGTTAACAAGTAAGGATTATGTGAGGAGTTTAAGACTAAGGATTAATGTGTCGAGTTTATAAGTAAGGATAATTGTGTGGAGTTAAGGAGTAAGGATTAAGTGTGGAGTTAAGGAGTAAGGATTAAGTGTGGAGTTAAGTCGTTAGGATTATGTGTGCAATTTATAATTAAGGATTATTGTGTGGAGTTAAAGTGTAAGGATAAAGTGTGGAGTTAAGTAATTAGGATTTTGTGTGGAGTTAAGTAATTAGGATTTTGTGTGGAGTTTATAAGTAAGGATTATTGTGTGGACTTAAGGAGTAGTAATTAAGTGTAGAGTTAAGGAGTAAGGATTAGGTGTGGAAATTGTAAGTAAGGATTATTTTGTGGAGTTAGTGATTAAGAATTAAGTGTGGAGTTAAGGAGTAAGGATTAAGTGTGGAGTTAAGGAGTAAGGATTAAGTGTGGAGTTAAGGAGTTAGGATTAAGCGTGGAGTTAACAAGTAAGGATTATGTGAGGAGTTTAAGACTAAGGATTAATGTGTCGAGTTTATAAGTAAGGATAATTGTGTGGAGTTAAGGAGTAAGGATTAAGTGTGGAGTTAAGGAGTAAGGATTAAGTGTGGAGTTAAGGAGTAAGGATTAAGTGTGGAGTTAAGAAATTAGGATTATTTGTAAATTTTTTAAGTAAGGATTATTGTGTGGAGTTAAGAAATAGTAATTAAGTGTAAAGTTAAGGAGTAAGGATAAGGTGTGGAGTTTAGGAGTAAGGATTAGGTTTGGAGTTAAGGAGTAAATATTATGTGTCGAGTTAAGGAATAGGATTATGTGTGTAGTTTAGGACTAAGTACTTATGTGTGGAGTTAATAAGTAAGGATTATTGTGTGGAGTTAAGGAGTAAGGATTAGGTGTGGAGTTAAGGAGTAAGGATTAAGTGTTGAGTTAAAGAGTAAGGATTATGTGTGGAGCTTAAGGGTAAGGATTATTGTATAGAGTTAAGGAGTAATGATTAAGTGTGGAGTTAAGTCGTTAGGATTATGTGTGCAATTTATAAGTAAGGATTATTGTGTGGAGTTAAGGAGTTGTAATTTAGTGTGGAGTTAAGGAGTAAGGATTAGGTGTGGAGTTAAGGAGTAAAGATTATGTGTTGAGTTAAAGAGTAAGGATTATGTGTGGAGCTTAAGGGTAAGGATTATTGTATAGAGTTAAGGAGTAATGATTAAGTGTGGAGTTAAGTCGTTAGGAATATGTGTGCAATTTATAAGTAAGGATTATTGTGTGGAGTTAAAGTGTAAGGATAAAGTGTGGAGTTAAGTAATTAGGATTTTGTGTGGAGTTAAGTAATTAGGATTTTGTGTGGAGTTTATAAGTAAGGATTATTGTGTGGAGTTAAGGAGTAGTAAGTAAGTGTAGAGTTAAGGAGTAAGGATTAGGTGTGGAGTTTGTAACCAAGGATTATTTTGTGGAGTTAGAGATTAAGAATTAAGTGTGGAGTTAAGGAGTTAGGATTAAGCGTGGAGTTAACAAGTAAGGATTATGTGAGGAGTTTAAGACTAAGGATTAATGTGTCGAGTTTATAAGTAAGGATAATTGTGTGGAGTTAAGGAGTAAGGATTAAGTGTGGAGTTAAGGAGTAAGGATTAAGTGTGGAGTTAAGTCGTTAGGATTATGTGTGCAATTTATAAGTAAGGATTATTGTGTGGAGTTAAAGTGTAAGGATAAAGTGTGGAGTTAAGTAATTAGGATTTTGTGTGGAGTTAAGTAATTAGGATTTTGTGTGGAGTTTATAAGTAAGGATTATTGTGTGGACTTAAGGAGTAGTAATTAAGTGTAGAGTTAAGGAGTAAGGATTAGGTGTGGAAATTGTAAGTAAGGATTATTTTGTGGAGTTAGTGATTAAGAATTAAGTGTGGAGTTAAGGAGTAAGGATTAAGTGTGGAGTTAAGGAGTAAGGATTAAGTGTGGAGTTAAGGAGTAAGGATTAAGTGTGGAGTTAAGTAATTAGGATTATATGTGGATTTTTTAAGTAAGGATTATTGTGTGGAGTTAAGAAATAGTAATTAAGTGTAAAGTTAAAGAGTAAGGATTAGCTGTGGAGTTAAGGAGTAAGGATTCGGTTTGGAGTTAAGGAGTAAATATTATGTGTCGAGTTAAGGAATAGGATTATGTGTGGAGTTTAAGACTAAGTACTAATGTGTGGAGTTTATAAGTAAGGATTATTGTGTGGATTTAAGGAGTAAGGATTATTGTGTGGAGTTAAGGAGTAAGGATTAGGTGTGGAGTTAAGGAGTAAGGATTAAGTGTGGAGTTTATAAGTAAGGATTATTGTGTGGAGTTAAGGAGTTGTAATTAAGTGTGGAGTTAAGGAGTTGTAATTAAGTGTAGAGTTAAGGAGTAAGGATTAGGTGTGGAGTTAAAGAGTAAATAATATTTGTGGAGTTAAAGAGTAAAGATTATGTGTGGAGTTTAAGAGTAAGGATTAATGTGCGGAGTTAAAGAGTAAGGATTATGTGTTGAGTTAAGGAGAAAAAGTTATGTGTTGAGTTAAAGTTTACAGATTATGTGAGTAGTTAAATAGTAAGGATTATGTGTGGAATTGAAGAGTAAGGATTATGTGTGGAGTTAAGAAGTAAAGATTATGTGTTGAGTTAAAGAGTAAGTATTATGTTTGGAGCTTAAGGGTAAGGATTATTGTATAGAGTTAAGGAGTAATGATTAAGTGTGGAGTTAAGTCGTTAGGATTATGTGTGTAATTTATAAGTAAGGATTATTGTGTGGAGTTAAAGTGTAAGGATTAAGTGTGGAGTTAAGTAATTAGGATTTTGTGTGGAGTTTATAAGTAAGGATTATTGCGTGGAGTTAAGGAGTAGTAATTAAGTGTAGAGTTAAGGAGTAAGGATTAGGTGTGGATTTTGTAAGTAAGGATTATTTTGCGGAGTTAGTGATTAAGAATTAAGTGTGGAGTTAAGGAGTTAGGATTAAGCGTGGAGTTAACAAGTAAGGATTAAGTGAGGAGTTTAAGACTAAGGATTAATGTGTCGAGTTTATAAGTAAGGATAATTGTGTGGAGTTAAGGAGTAAGGATAATTGTGTGGAGTTAAGGAGTAAGGATTAAGTGTGGAGTTAAGGAGTAAGGATTAAGTGTGGAGTTAAAGAGTAAGGATTATGTGTGGAGTTAAAGAGTAAGGATTATGTGTGGAGTTGAGGAGTAAAGATTATGTATTGAGTTAAAGAGTAAGGATTATGTGTGAAGCTTAAGGGTAAGGATTATTGTATGGAACTAAGGAGTAAGGATTAGGTGTGGCGTTAAAGAATGAGGATTAAGTGTGGAGTTAAGTTATTAGGATTATGTGTGGAGTTTATAAGTAAGGATTATTGTGTGGAGTTAAGGAGTAGTAATTAAGTGTAGAGTTAAGGAGTAAGGATTAGGTGTGGAGTTTGTAAGTAAGGATTATTTTGTGGAGTTAATGATTAAGAATTAAGTGTGGAGTTAAGGAGTAAGGATTAAGTGTGGAGTTAAGTCGTTAGGATTATGTTTGTAATTTATAAGTAAGGATTATTGTGTGGAGTTAAGGAGTGAGGATTAAGTGTGGAGTTAAGTAATTAGGATTATGTTTGGAGTTTATAAGTAAGGATTATTGTGTGGAGTTAAGGAGTTGTAATTAAGTGTAGAGTTAAGGAGTAAGGATTAGGTGTGGAGTTTGTAAATAAGGATTATTTTGTGGAGTTAGTGATTAAGAATTAAGTGTGGAGTTAAGGAGTAAGGATTATGTGTGGAGTTAAGGAGTAAGGATTAAGTGTGGAGTTAAGGAGTAAGGATTAAGTGTGGAGTGAAGTAATTAGGATTATATGAGGATTTTTTAAGTAAAGATTATTGTGTGGAGTTAAGAAATAGTAATTAAGTGTAAAGTTAAGGAGTAAGGATTAGGTGTGGAGTTAAGGAGTAAGGATTAGGAGTGGAGTTAAGGAGTAAGGATTAGTTTGGAGTTAAGGAGTAAGGATTAGTTTGGAGTTAAGGAGTCAATATTATGTGTCGAGTTAAGGAATAGGATTATGTGTGGAGTTTAAGACTAAATACTAATGTGTGGAGTTTATAAGTAAGGATTATTGTGTGGAGTTAAGGAGTAAGGATTAGGTGTGGAGTTGAGGAGTAAAGATTATGTGTTGAGTTAAAGAGTAAGGATTATGTGTGGAGCTTAAGGGTAAGGATTATTGTATAGAGTTAAGAAGTAATGATTAAGTGTGGAGTTAAGTCGTTAGGATTATGTGTGTAATTTATAAGTAAGGATTATTGTGTGGAGTTAAAGTGTAAGGATTTAGTGTGGAGTTAAGTAATTAGGATTTTGTGTGGAGTTAAGTAATTAGGATTTTGTGTAGAGTTTATAAGTAAGGATTATTGTGTGGAGTTAAGGAGTAGTAATTAAGTGTAGAGTTAAGGAGTAAGGATTAGGTGTGGAGTTTGTAAGTAAGGATTATTTTGTGGAGTTAGTGATTAAGAATTAAGTGTGGAGTTAAGGAGTTAGGATTAAGCGTGGAGTTAACAAGTAAGGATTAAGTGAGGAGTTTAAGACTAAGGATTAATGTGTCGAGTTTATAAGTAAGGATAATTGTGTGGAGTTAAGGAGTAAGGATTAAGTGTGGAGTTAAGGAGTAAGGATTAAGTGTGGAGTTAAGGAGTAAGGATTAAGTGTGGAGTTAAGGACTAAGGATTTAATGTGGAATTAAGGAGTAAGGATTAAGTGTGGAGTTAAGGAGTAAGGATTAAGTGTGGAGTTAAGGAGTACGGATTAAGTGTGGAGTTAAGGAGTAAGGATTAAGTGTGGAGTTAAGGAGTAAGGATTAAGTGTGGAGTTAAGGAGTAAGGATTAAGTGTGGAGATAAGGAGTAAGGATTAAGTGTGGAGTTAAGGAGTAAGGATTAAGTGTGGAGTTAAGGAGTAAGGAATAAGCGTGGAGTTAACAAGTAAGGATTAAGTGAGGAGTTTAAGACTAAGGATTAATGTGTCGAGTTTATAAGTAAGGATAATTGTGTGGAGTTAAGGAGTAAGGATTAAGTGTGGAGTTAAGGAGTAAGGATTAAGTGTGGAGTTAAGGAGTAAGGATTAAGTGTGGAGTTAAGGAGTAAGGATTAAGTGTGGAGTTGAGGAGTATAATTTATGTGTCCAGTCAAAGAGTAAACATTATGTGTGGAGTTTAAGAGTAAGGACTATTGTTTGGAGTTTAAGAGTAAGGATTATTGTTTGAGTTAAGGAGTTAGGATTAAGCGTGGAGTTAAGGAGTTGTAATAAAGTGTGGAGTTAAGGAGTAAGGATTAGGTGTGGAGTTAAGGAGTAAAGATTATGTGTTGAGTTAAAGAGTAAGGAATATGTGTGGAGCTTAAGGGTAAGGATTATTGTATAGAGTTAAGAAGTAATGATTAAGTGTGGAGTTAAGTCGTTAGGATTATGTGTGTAATTTATAAGTAAGGATTATTGTGTGGAGTTAAAGTGTAAGGATTTAGTGTGGAGTTAAGTAATTAGGATTTTGTGTGGAGTTAAGTAATTAGGATTTTGTATGGAGTTTATAAGTAAGGATTATTGTGTGGAGTTAAGGAGTAGTAATTAAGTGTAGAGTTAAGGAGTAAGGATTAGGTGTGGAGTTTGTAAATAAGGATTATTTTGTGGAGTTAGTGATTAAGAATTAAGTGTGGAGTTAAGGAGTAAGGATTAAGTGTGGAGTGAAGTAATTAGGATTATATGTGGATTTTTTAAGTAAGGATTATTGTGTGGAGTTAAGAAATAGTAATTAAGTGTAAAGTTAAGGAGTAAGGATTAGGTGTGGAGTTAAGGAGTAAGGATTAGGAGTGGAGTTAAGGAGTAAGGATTAGTTTGGAGTTAAGGAGTCAATAATATGTGTCGAGTTAAGGAATAGGATTATGTGTGGAGTTTAAGACTAAGTACTAATGTGTGGAGTTTATAAGTAAGGATTATTGTGTGGAGTTAAGGAGTAAGGATTAGGTGTGGAGTTAAGGAGTAAAGATTATGTGTTGAGTTAAAGAGTAAGGATTATGTGTGGAGCTTAAGGGTAAGGATTATTGTATAGAGTTAAGAAGTAATGATTAAGTGTTGAGTTAAGTCGTTAGGATTATGTGTGTAATTTATAAGTTAAGATTATTGTGTGGAGTTAAAGTGTAAGGATTTAGTGTGGAGTTAAGTAATTAGGATTTTGTGTGGAGTTAAGTAATTAGGATTTTGTGTGGAGTTTATAAGTAAGGATTATTGTGTGGAGTTAAGGAGTAGTAATTAAGTGTAGAGTTCAGGAGTAAGGATTAGGTGTGGAGTTTGTAAGTAAGGATTATTTTGTGGAGTTAGTGATTAAGATAAAAGTGTGGAGTTAAGGAGTTAGGATTAAGCGTGGAGTTAACAAGTAAGGATTTAGTGAGGAGTTTAAGACTAAGGATTAATGTGTCGAGTTTATAAGTAAGTATAATTGTGTGGAGTTAAGGAGTATGGATTAAGTGTGGAGTTAAGGAGTAAGGATTAAGTGTGGAGTTAAGGAGTAAAGATTAAGTGTGGAGTTAAGGAGTAAGGATTTAGTGTGGAATTAAGGAGTAAGGATTAAGTGTGGAGTTAAGGAGTAAGGATTAAGTGTGGAGTTAAGGAGTACGGATTAAGTGTGGAGTTAAGGAGTAAGGATTAAGTGTGGAGTTAAGGAGTAAGGATTAAGTGTGGAGTTAAGGAGTAAGGATTAAGTGTGGAGATAAGGAGTAAGGATTAAGTGTGGAGTTAAGGAGTAAGGATTAAGTGTGGAGTTAAGGAGTAAGGATTAAGCGTGGAGTTAACAAGTAAGGATTAAGTGAGGAGTTTAAGACTAAGGATTAATGTGTCGAGTTTATAAGTAAGGATAATTGTGTGGAGTTAAGGAGTAAGGATTAAGTGTGGAGTTAAGGAGTAAGGAATAAGCGTGGAGTTAACAAGTAAGGATTAAGTGAGGAGTTTAAGACTAAGGATTAATGTGTCGAGTTTATAAGTAAGGATAATTGTGTGGAGTTAAGGAGTAAGGATTAAGTGTGGAGTTAAGGAGTAAGGATTAAGTGTGGAGTTAAGGAGTAAGGATTAAGTGTGGAGTTAAGGAGTAAGGATTAAGTGTGGAGTTGAGGAGTATAATTTATGTGTCCAGTCAAAGAGTAAACATTATGTGTGGAGTTTAAGAGTAAGGACTATTGTTTGGAGTTTAAGAGTAAGGATTATTGTTTGAGTTAAGGAGTTAGGATTAAGCGTGGAGTTAAGGAGTTGTAATGAAGTGTGGAGTTAAGGAGTAAGGATTAGGTGTGGAGTTAAGGAGTAAAGATTATGTGTTGAGTTAAAGAGTAAGGATTATGTGTGGAGCTTAAGGGTAAGGATTATTGTATAGAGTTAAGAAGTAATGATTAAGTGTGGAGTTAAGTCGTTAGGATTATGTGTGTAATTTATAAGTAAGGATTATTGTGTGGAGTTAAAGTGTAAGGATTTAGTGTGGAGTTAAGTAATTAGGATTTTGTGTGGAGTTAAGTAATTAGGATTTTGTATGGAGTTTATAAGTAAGGATTATTGTGTGGAGTTAAGGAGTAGTAATTAAGTGTAGAGTTAAGGAGTAAGGATTAGGTGTGGAGTTTGTAAATAAGGATTATTTTGTGGAGTTAGTGATTAAGAATTAAGTGTGGAGTTAAGGAGTAAGGATTAAGTGTGGAGTGAAGTAATTAGGATTATATGTGGATTTTTTAAGTAAGGATTATTGTGTGGAGTTAAGAAATAGTAATTAAGTGTAAAGTTAAGGAGTAAGGATTAGGTGTGGAGTTAAGAAATAGTAATTAAGTGTAAAGTTAAGGAGTAAGGATTAGGTGTAAAGTTAAGGAGTAAGGATTAGGTGTGGAGTTAAGGAGTAAGGATTAGGAGTGGAGTTAAGGAGTAAGGATTAGTTTGGAGTTAAGGAGTAAGGATTAGTTTGGAGTTAAGGAGTCAATATTATGTGTCGAGTTAAGGAATAGGATTATGTGTGGAGTTTAAGACTAAATACTAATGTGTGGAGTTTATAAGTAAGGATTATTGTGTGGAGTTAAGGAGTAAGGATTAGGTGTGGAGTTGAGGAGTAAAGATTATGTGTTGAGTTAAAGAGTAAGGATTATGTGTGGAGCTTAAGGGTAAGGATTATTGTATAGAGTTAAGAAGTAATGATTAAGTGTGGAGTTAAGTCGTTAGGATTATGTGTGTAATTTATAAGTAAGGATTATTGTGTGGAGTTAAAGTGTAAGGATTTAGTGTGGAGTTAAGTAATTAGGATTTTGTGTGGAGTTAAGTAATTAGGATTTTGTGTAGAGTTTATAAGTAAGGATTATTGTGTGGAGTTAAGGAGTAGTAATTAAGTGTAGAGTTAAGGAGTAAGGATTAGGTGTGGAGTTTGTAAGTAAGGATTATTTTGTGGAGTTAGTGATTAAGAATTAAGTGTGGAGTTAAGGAGTTAGGATTAAGCGTGGAGTTAACAAGTAAGGATTAAGTGAGGAGTTTAAGACTAAGGATTAATGTGTCGAGTTTATAAGTAAGGATAATTGTGTGGAGTTAAGGAGTAAGGATTAAGTGTGGAGTTAAGGAGTAAGGATTAAGTGTGGAGTTAAGGAGTAAGGATTAAGTGTGGAGTTAAGGACTAAGGATTTAGTGTGGAATTAAGGAGTAAGGATTAAGTGTGGAGTTAAGGAGTAAGGATTAAGTGTGGAGTTAAGGAGTACGGATTAAGTGTGGAGTTAAGGAGTAAGGATTAAGTGTGGAGTTAAGGAGTAAGGATTAAGTGTGGAGTTAAGGAGTAAGGATTAAGTGTGGAGATAAGGAGTAAGGATTAAGTGTGGAGTTAAGGAGTAAGGATTAAGTGTGGAGTTAAGGAGTAAGGAATAAGCGTGGAGTTAACAAGTAAGGATTAAGTGAGGAGTTTAAGACTAAGGATCAATGTGTCGAGTTTATAAGTAAGGATAATTGTGTGGAGTTAAGGAGTAAGGATTAAGTGTGGAGTTAAGGAGTAAGGATTAAGTGTGGAGTTAAGGAGTAAGGATTAAGTGTGGAGTTAAGGAGTAAGGATTAAGTGTGGAGTTGAGGAGTATAATTTATGTGTCCAGTCAAAGAGTAAACATTATGTGTGGAGTTTAAGAGTAAGGACTATTGTTTGGAGTTTAAGAGTAAGGATTATTGTTTGAGTTAAGGAGTTAGGATTAAGCGTGGAGTTAAGGAGTTGTAATGAAGTGTGGAGTTAAGGAGTAAGGATTAGGTGTGGAGTTAAGGAGTAAAGATTATGTGTTGAGTTAAAGAGTAAGGATTATGTGTGGAGCTTAAGGGTAAGGATTATTGTATAGAGTTAAGAAGTAATGATTAAGTGTGGAGTTAAGTCGTTAGGATTATGTGTGTAATTTATAAGTAAGGATTATTGTGTGGAGTTAAAGTGTAAGGATTTAGTGTGGAGTTAAGTAATTAGGATTTTGTGTGGAGTTAAGTAATTAGGATTTTGTATGGAGTTTATAAGTAAGGATTATTGTGTGGAGTTAAGGAGTAGTAATTAAGTGTAGAGTTAAGGAGTAAGGATTAGGTGTGGAGTTTGTAAATAAGGATTATTTTGTGGAGTTAGTGATTAAGAATTAAGTGTGGAGTTAAGGAGTAAGGATTAAGTGTGGAGTGAAGTAATTAGGATTATATGTGGATTTTTTAAGTAAGGATTATTGTGTGGAGTTAAGAAATAGTAATTAAGTGTAAAGTTAAGGAGTAAGGATTAGGTGTGGAGTTAAGGAGTAAGGATTAGGAGTGGAGTTAAGGAGTAAGGATTAGTTTGGAGTTAAGGAGTCAATATTATGTGTCGAGTTAAGGAATAGGATTATGTGTGGAGTTTAAGACTAAGTACTAATGTGTGGAGTTTATAAGTAAGGATTATTGTGTGGAGTTAAGGAGTAAGGATTAGGTGTGGAGTTAAGGAGTAAAGATTATGTGTTGAGTTAAAGAGTAAGGATTACGTGTGGAGCTTAAGGGTAAGGATTATTGTATAGAGTTAAGAAGTAATGATTAAGTGTTGAGTTAAGTCGTTAGGATTATGTGTGTAATTTATAAGTTAAGATTATTGTGTGGAGTTAAAGTGTAAGGATTTAGTGTGGAGTTAAGGAATTAGGATTTTGTGTGGAGTTAAGTAATTAGGATTTTGTGTGGAGTTTATAAGTAAGGATTATTGTGTGGAGTTAAGGAGTAGTAATTAAGTGTAGAGTTCAGGAGTAAGGATTAGGTGTGGAGTTTGTAAGTAAGGATTATTTTGTGGAGTTAGTGATTAAGATAAAAGTGTGGAGTTAAGGAGTTAGGATTAAGCGTGGAGTTAACAAGTAAGGATTTAGTGAGGAGTTTAAGACTAAGGATTAATGTGTCGAGTTTATAAGTAAGTATAATTGTGTGGAGTTAAGGAGTATGGATTAAGTGTGGAGTTAAGGAGTAAGGATTAAGTGTGGAGTTAAGGAGTAAAGATTAAGTGTGGAGTTAAGGAGTAAGGATTTAGTGTGGAATTAAGGAGTAAGGATTAAGTGTGGAGTTAAGGAGTAAGGATTAAGTGTGGAGTTAAGGAGTACGGATTAAGTGTGGAGTTAAGGAGTAAGGATTAAGTGTGGAGTTAAGGAGTAAGGATTAAGTGTGGAGTTAAGGAGTAAGGATTAAGTGTGGAGATAAGGAGTAAGGATTAAGTGTGGAGTTAAGGAGTAAGGATTAAGTGTGGAGTTAAGGAGTAAGGATTAAGCGTGGAGTTAACAAGTAAGGATTAAGTGAGGAGTTTAAGACTAAGGATTAATGTGTCGAGTTTATAAGTAAGGATAATTGTGTGGAGTTAAGGAGTAAGGATTAAGTGTGGAGTTAAGGAGTAAGGATTAAGTGTGGAGTTAAGGAGTAAGGATTAAGTGTGGAGTTAAGGAGTAAGGATTAGGTGTGGAGTTGAGGAGTATAATTTATGTGTCCAGTCAAAGAGTAAACATTATGTGTGGAGTTTAAGAGTAAGGATTATTGTTTGAGTAAAGGAGTTAGGATTAAGCGTGGAGTTAAGGAGTTGTAATTATGTGTGGAGTTAAGGAGTAAGGATTAGGTGTGGAGTTAAGGAGTAAAGATTATGTGTTGAGTTAAAGAGTAAGGATTATGTGTGGAGCTTAAGGGTAAGGATTATTGTATAGAGTTAAGAAGTAATGATTAAGTGTGGAGTTAAGTCGTTAGGATTATGTGTGTAATTTATAAGTAAGGATTATTGTGTGGAGTTAAAGTGTAAGGATTTTGTGTGGAGTTAAGTAATTAGGATTTTGTGTGGAGTTAAGTAATTAGGATTTTGTGTGGAGTTTATAAGTAAGGATTATTGTGTGGAGTTAAGGAGTAGTAATTAAGTGTAGAGTTAAGGAGTAAGGATTAGGTGTGGAGTTTGTAAGTAAGGATTATTTTGTGGAGTTAGTGATTAAGAATTAAGTGTGGAGTTAAGGAGTTAGGATTAAGCGTGGAGTTAACAAGTAAGGATTAAGTGAGGAGTTTAAGACTAAGGATTAATGTGTCGAGTTTATAAGTAAGGATAATTGTGTGGAGTTAAGGAGTAAGGATTAAGTGTGGAGTTAGGGAGTAAGGATTAAGTGTGGAATTAAGGAGTAAGGATTAAGTGTGGAGTTAAGGAGTAAGGATTAAGTGTGGAGTTAAGGAGTAAGGATTAAGTGTGGAGTTAAGGAGTAAGGATTAAGTGTGGAGTTAAGGAGTAAGGATTAAGTGTGGAGTTAAGGAGTAAGGATTAAGTGTGGAGTTAAGGAGTAAGGATTAAATGTGGAGTTAAGGCGTAAGGATTAGGCGTGGAGTAAAGGAGAAAATATTATGTGTGGAGTTTAAGTTTAAGGATTAATGTGTGGAGTTAAGGGGTACGGATTAATGTGTGGAGTTAAGGAGTAAGGATTATGTAAGGAGTTAAAGATTAAGGATTTTGTGTGGAGTTAAAGTTTAAGGATTATGTGTGGAGTTAAAGAGTAAGGATTAAATGTGGAGTTAAAGAGTAAGGATTATCTGTTGAGTTAAGGAGTAAAGATTATGTGTTGAGTTAAAGAGTAAGGATTATATGTGGAGTTTAAGAGTAAGGATTATTGTGTGGAGTTAAGGAGTAAGGATTAAGTGTGGAGTTTAGTCTTTAGGATTATGTGTGGAGTTTATAAGTAAGGATAATTGTGTGGAGTTAAGGAGTAAGGATTAAGTGTGGAGTTAAGGAGTAAGGATTAAGTGTGGAGTTAAGGAGTAAGGATTAAGTGTGGAGTTAAGGAGTAAGGATTAGGTGTGGAGTTGAGGAGTATAATTTATGTGTCCAGTCAAAGAGTAAACATTATGTGTGGAGTTTAAGAGTAAGGATTATTGTTTGAGTAAAGGAGTTAGGATTAAGCGTGGAGTTAAGGAGTTGTAATTATGTGTGGAGTTAAGGAGTAAGGATTAGGTGTGGAGTTAAGGAGTAAAGATTATGTGTTGAGTTAAAGAGTAAGGATTATGTGTGGAGCTTAAGGGTAAGGATTATTGTATAGAGTTAAGAAGTAATGATTAAGTGTGGAGTTAAGTCGTTAGGATTATGTGTGTAATTTATAAGTAAGGATTATTGTGTGGAGTTAAAGTGTAAGGATTTTGTGTGGAGTTAAGTAATTAGGATTTTGTGTGGAGTTAAGTAATTAGGATTTTGTGTGGAGTTTATAAGTAAGGATTATTGTGTGGAGTTAAGGAGTAGTAATTAAGTGTAGAGTTAAGGAGTAAGGATTAGGTGTGGAGTTTGTAAGTAAGGATTATTTTGTGGAGTTAGTGATTAAGAATTAAGTGTGGAGTTAAGGAGTTAGGATTAAGCGTGGAGTTAACAAGTAAGGATTAAGTGAGGAGTTTAAGACTAAGGATTAATGTGTCGAGTTTATAAGTAAGGATAATTGTGTGGAGTTAAGGAGTAAGGATTAAGTGTGGAGTTAGGGAGTAAGGATTAAGTGTGGAATTAAGGAGTAAGGATTAAGTGTGGAGTTAAGGGGTAAGGATTAAGTGTGGAGTTAAGGAGTAAGGATTAAGTGTGGAGTTAAGGAGTAAGGATTAAGTGTGGAGTTAAGGAGTAAGGATTAAGTGTGGAGTTAAGGAGTAAGGATTAAGTGTGGAGTTAAGGAGTAAGGATTAAATGTGGAGTTAAGGCGTAAGGATTAGGCGTGGAGTAAAGGAGAAAATATTATGTGTGGAGTTTAAGTTTAAGGATTAATGTGTGGAGTTAAGGGGTACGGATTAATGTGTGGAGTTAAGGAGTAAGGATTATGTAAGGAGTTAAAGATTAAGGATTTTGTGTGGAGTTAAAGTTTAAGGATTATGTGTGGAGTTAAAGAGTAAGGATTAAATGTGGAGTTAAAGAGTAAGGATTATCTGTTGAGTTAAGGAGTAAAGATTATGTGTTGAGTTAAAGAGTAAGGATTATATGTGGAGTTTAAGAGTAAGGATTATTGTGTGGAGTTAAGGAGTAAGGATTAAGTGTGGAGTTTAGTCTTTAGGATTATGTGTGGAGTTTATAAGTAAGGATTATTGTGTGGATTTAAGTAGTAAGGATTAAGTGTGGAGTTAAGCAGTAAGGATTAGGTGTGGAGCTAAGGAGTAAGCATTAGGTGTGGAGTTAAGGAGTAAATATTTTGTATGGAGTTAAAGAGTAAAGGTTATGTGTGGAGTTTAAGAGTAAACATTATGTGTGCAGTTTAAGAGTAAGGATTATTGTTTGGAGTTTAAGAGTAAGGATTATTGTTTGAGTTAAGCAGTTAGGATTAAGCGTGGAGTTAAGGAGTTAGGATAAAGCGTGGAGTTAACAAGTAAGGATTATGTGTGGAATTTAAGAGTAACGATTATGTGTGGAATAGAAGAGTAAGGATTATTGTGTGGAGTTAAGGAGTAAGGATTAGGTGTGGAGTTAAGTAATTAGGATTATGTGTGGAGTTTATTAGTAAGGATTATTTTGTGGAGTTATTGATTAAGAATTAAGTGTGGAGTTATGGAGTAATGATTAGGTGTGGAGTTAAAGTTTACAGATTATGTGAGTATATAAATACTTAGGATTATTGTATAGAGTTAAGGAGTAATGATTAAGTGTGGAGTTAAGTCGTTAGGATTATGTGTGTCATTTATAAGTAAGGATTATTGTGTGGAGTTAAAGTGTAAGGATAAAGTGTGGAGTTAAGTAATTAGGATTTTGTGTGGAGTTTATAAGTAACGATTATTGTGTGGAGTTAAGGAGTAGTAATTAAGTGTAGAGTTAAGGAGTAAGGATTAGGTGTGGAGTTTGTAACCAAGGATTATTTTGTGGAGTTAGAGATTAAGAATTAAGTGTGGAGTTAAGGAGTTAGGATTAAGCGTGGAGTTAACAAGTAAGGATTATGTGAGGAGTTTAAGACTAAGGATTAATGTGTCGAGTTTATAAGTAAGGATAATTGTGTGGAGTTAAGGAGTAAGGATTAAGTGTGGAGTTAAGGAGTAAGGATTAAGTGTGGAGTTAAGGAGTAAGGATTAAGTGTGGAGTTAAGAAATTAGGATTATTTGTAAATTTTTTAAGTAAGGATTATTGTGTGGAGTTAAGAAATAGTAATTAAGTGTAAAGTTAAGGAGTAAGGATTAGGTGTGGAGTTTAGGAGTAAGGATTAGGTTTGGAGTTAAGGAGTAAATATTATGTGTCGAGTTAAGGAATAGGATTATGTGTGTAGTTTAGGACTAAGTACTTATGTGTGGAGTTAATAAGTAAGGATTATTGTGTGGAGTTAAGGAGTAAGGATTAGGTGTGGAGTTAAGGAGTAAGGATTAAGTGTTGAGTTAAAGAGTAAGGATTATGTGTGGAGCTTAAGGGTAAGGATTATTGTATAGAGTTAAGGAGTAATGATTAAGTGTGGAGTTAAGTCGTTAGGATTATGTGTGCAATTTATAAGTAAGGATTATTGTGTGGAGTTAAGGAGTTGTAATTTAGTGTGGAGTTAAGGAGTAAGGATTAGGTGTGGAGTTAAGGAGTAAAGATTATGTGTTGAGTTAAAGAGTAAGGATTATGTGTTGAGCTTAAGGGTAAGGATTATTGTATAGAGTTAAGGAGTAATGATTAAGTGTGGAGTTAAGTCGTTAGGATTATGTGTGCAATTTATAAGTAAGGATTATTGTGTGGAGTTAAAGTGTAAGGATAAAGTGTGGAGTTAAGTAATTAGGATTTTGTGTGGAGTTAAGTAATTAGGATTTTGTGTGGAGTTTATAAGTAAGGATTATTGTGTGGAGTTAAGGAGTTGTAATTAAGTGTAGAGTTAAGGAGTAAGGATTAGGTGTGGAAATTGTAAGTAAGGATTATTTTGTGGAGTTAGTGATTAAGAATTAAGTGTGGCGTTAAGGAGTTAGGATTAAGCGTGGAGTTAACAAGTAAGGATTAAGTGAGGAGTTTAACACTAAGGATTAATGTGTCGAGTTTATAAGTAAGGATAATTGTGTGGAGTTAAGGAGTAAGGATTAAGTGTGGAGTTAAGTCGTTAGGATTATGTGTGTAATTTATAAGTAAGGATTATTGTGTGGAGTTAAAGTGTAAGAATTAAGTGTGGAGTTAAGTAATTAGGATTTTGTGTGGAGTTTATAAGTAAAGATTATCGTGTGAACTTAAGGAGTAGTAATTAAGTGTAGATTTAAGGAGTAAGGATTAGGTGTGGAGTTTGTTAGTAAGGATTATTTTGTGGAGTTAGTGATTAAGAATTAAGTGTGGAGTTAAGGAGTAAGGATTAAGTGTGGAGTTAAGGAGTAAGGATTAAGTGTGGAGTTAAGGAGTAAGGATTAAGTGTGGAGTTAAGGAGTAAGGATTAAGTGTGGAGTTAAGTAATTAGGATTATATGTGGATTTTTTAAGTAAGGATTATTGTGTGGAGTTAAGAAATAGTAATTAAGTGTAAAGTTAAAGAGTAAGGATTAGCTGTGGAGTTAAGGAGTAAGGATTCGGTTTGGAGTTAAGGAGTAAATATTATGTGTCGAGTTAAGGAATAGGATTATGTGTGGAGTTTAAGACTAAGTACTAATGTGTGGAGTTTATAAGTAAGGATTATTGTGTGGATTTAAGGAGTAAGGATTATTGTGTGGAGTTAAGGAGTAAGGATTAGGTGTGGAGTTAAGGAGTAAGGATTAAGTGTGGAGTTTATAAGTAAGGATTATTGTGTGGAGTTAAGGAGTTGTAATTAAGTGTGGAGTTAAGGAGTTGTAATTAAGTGTAGAGTTAAGGAGTAAGGATTAGGTGTGGAGTTAAAGAGTAAATAATATTTGTGGAGTTAAAGAGTAAAGATTATGTGTGGAGTTTAAGAGTAAGGATTAATGTGCGGAGTTAAAGAGTAAGGATTATGTGTTGAGTTAAGGAGTAAAAGTTATGTGTTGAGTTAAAGTTTACAGATTATGTGAGTAGTTAAATAGTAAGGATTATGTGTGGAATTGAAGAGTAAGGATTATGTGTGGAGTTAAGGAGTAAAGATTATGTGTTGAGTTAAAGAGTAAGGATTATTTTTGGAGCTTAAGGGTAAGGATTATTGTATAGAGTTAAGGAGTAATGATTAAGTGTGGAGTTAAGTCGTTAGGATTATGTGTGTAATTTATAAGTAAGGATTATTGTGTGGAGTTAAAGTGTAAGGATTAAGTGTGGAGTTAAGTAATTAGGATTTTGTGTGGAGTTTATAAGTAAGGATTATTGCGTGGAGTTAAGGAGTAGTAATTAAGTGTAGAGTTAAGGAGTAAGGATTAGGTGTGGATTTTGTAAGTAAGGATTATTTTGCGGAGTTAGTGATTAAGAATTAAGTGTGGAGTTAAGGAGTTAGGATTAAGCGTGGAGTTAACAAGTAAGGATTAAGTGAGGAGTTTAAGACTAAGGATTAATGTGTCGAGTTTATAAGTAAGGATAATTGTGTGGAGTTAAGGAGTAAGGATTAAGTGTGGAGTTAAGGAGTAAGGATTAAGTGTGGAGTTAAGGAGTAAGGATTAAGTGTGGAGTTAAGAAATTAGGATTATTTGTAAATTTTTTAAGTAAGGATTATTGTGTGGAGTTAAGAAATAGTAATTAAGTGTAAAGTTAAGGAGTAAGGATTAGGTGTGGAGTTTAGGAGTAAGGATTAGGTTTGGAGTTAAGGAGTAAATATTATGTGTCGAGTTAAGGAATAGGATTATGTGTGTAGTTTAGGACTAAGTACTTATGTGTGGAGTTTATAAGTAAGGATTATTGTGTGGAGTTAAGGAGTAAGGATTAGGTGTGGAGTTAAGGAGTAAGGATTAAGTGTGGAGTTTATAAGTAAGGATTATTGTGTGGAGTTAAGGAGTTGTAATTTAGTGTGGAGTTAAGGTGTAAGGATTAGGTGTGGAGTTAAGGAGTAAAGATTATGTGTTGAGTTAAAGAGTAAGGATTATGTGTGGAGCTTAAGGGTAAGGATTATTGTATAGAGTTAAGGAGTAATGATTAAGTGTGGAGTTAAGTCGTTAGGATTATGTGTGCAATTTATAAGTAAGGATTATTGTGTGGAGTTAAAGTGTAAGGATAAAGTGTGGAGTTAAGTAATTAGGATTTTGTGTGGAGTTAAGTAATTAGGATGTTGTGTGGAGTTTATAAGTAAGGATTATTGTGTGGAGTTAAGGAGTAGTAATTAAGTGTAGAGTTAAGGAGTAAGGATTAGGTGTGGAAATTGTAAGTAAGGATTATTTTGTGGAGTTAGTGATTAAGAATTAAGTGTGGCGTTAAGGAGTTAGGATTAAGCGTGGAGTTAACAAGTAAGGATTAAGTGAGGAGTTTAACACTAAGGATTAATGTGTCGAGTTTATAAGTAAGGATAATTGTGTGGAGTTAAGGAGTAAGGATTAAGTGTGGAGTTAAGTCGTTAGGATTATGTGTGTAATTTATAAGTAAGGATTATTGTGTGGAGTTAAAGTGTAAGAATTAAGTGTGGAGTTAAGTAATTAGGATTTTGTGTGGAGTTTATAAGTAAAGATTATCGTGTGAACTTAAGGAGTAGTAATTAAGTGTAGATTTAAGGAGTAAGGATTAGGTGTGGAGTTTGTAAGTAAGGATTATTTTGTGGAGTTAGTGATTAAGAATTAAGTGTGGAGTTAAGGAGTAAGGATTAAGTGTGGAGTTAAGGAGTAAGGATTAAGTGTGGAGTTAAGGAGTAAGGATTAAGTGTGGAGTTAAGGAGTAAGGATTAAGTGTGGAGTTAAGTAATTAGGATTATATGTGGATTTTTTAAGTAAGGATTATTGTGTGGAGTTAAGAAATAGTAATTAAGTGTAAAGTTAAAGAGTAAGGATTAGCTGTGGAGTTAAGGAGTAAGGATATGGTTTGGAGTTAAGGAGTAAATATTATGTGTCGAGTTAAGGAATAGGATTATGTGTGGAGTTTAAGACTAAGTACTAATGTGTGGAGTTTATAAGTAAGGATTATTGTGTGGATTTAAGGAGTAAGGATTATTGTGTGGAGTTAAGGAGTAAGGATTAGGTGTGGATTTAAGGAGTAAGGATTAAGTGTGGAGTTTATAAGTAAGGATTATTGTGTGGAGTTAAGGAGTTGTAATTAAGTGTGGAGTTAAGGAGTTGTAATTAAGTGTAGAGTTAAGGAGTAAGGATTAGGTGTGGAGTTAAAGAGTAAATAATATTTGTGGAGTTAAAGAGTAAAGATTATGTGTGGAGTTTAAGAGTAAGGATTAATGTGCGGAGTTAAAGAGTGAGGATTATGTGTTGAGTTAAGGAGTAAAAGTTATGTGTTGAGTTAAAGTTTACAGATTATGTGAGTAGTTAAATAGTAAGGATTATGTGTGGAATTGAAGAGTAAGGATTATGTGTGGAGTTAAGGAGTAGTAATTAAGTGTAGAGTTAAGGAGTAAGGATTAGGTGTGGAGTTTGTAAGTAAGGATTATTTTGTGGAGTTAGCGATTAAGAATTAAGTGTGGAGTTAAGGAGTAAGGATTAAGTGTGGAGTTAAGTCGTTAGGATTATGTTTGTAATTTATAAGTAAGGATTATTGTGTGGAGTTAAGTAATTAGGATTATGTGTGGAGTTTATAAGTAAGGATTATTGTGTGGAGTTAAGGAGTAGTAATTAAGTGTAGAGTTAAGGAGTAAGGATTAGGTGTGGAGTCTGTAAATAAGGATTATTTTGTGGAGTTAGTGATTAAGAATTAAGTGTGGAGTTAAGGAGTAAGGATTATGTGTGGAGTTAAGGAGTAAGGATTAAGTGTGGAGTTAAGGAGTAAGGATTAAGTGTGGAGTGAAGTAATTAGGATTATATGTGGATTTTTTAAGTAAGGATTATTGTGTGGAGTTAAGAAATAGTAATTAAGTGTAAAGTTAAGGAGTAAGGATTAGGTGTGGAGTTAAGGAGTAAGGATTAGGAGTGGAGTTAAGGAGTAAGGATTAGTTTGGAGTTAAGGAGTAAGGATTAGTTTGGAGTTAAGGAGTCAATATTATGTGTCGAGTTAAGGAATAGGATTATGTGCGGAGTTTAAGACTAAATACTAATGTGTGGAGTTTATAAGTAAGGATTATTGTGTGGAGTTAAGGAGTAAGGATTAGGTGTGGAGTTAAGGAGTAAAGATTATGTGTTGAGTTAAAGAGTAAGGATTATGTGTGGAGCTTAAGGGTAAGGATTATTATATAGAGTTAAGAAGTAATGATTAAGTTTGGAGTTAAGTCGTTAGGATTATGTGTGTAATTTATAAGTAAGGATTATTGTGTGGAGTTAAAGTGTAAGGATTTAGTGTGGAGTTAAGTAATTAGGATTTTGTGTGGAGTTAAGTAATTAGGATTTTGTGTGGAGTTTATAAGTAAGGATTATTGTGTGGAGTTAAGGAGTAGTAATTAAGTGTAGAGTTAAGGAGTAAGGATTAGGTGTGGAAATTGTAAGTAAGGATTATTTTGTGGAGTTAGTGATTAAGAATTAAGTGTGGCGTTAAGGAGTTAGGATTAAGCGTGGAGTTAACAAGTAAGGATTAAGTGAGGAGTTTAACACTAAGGATTAATGTGTCGAGTTTATAAGTAAGGATAATTGTGTGGAGTTAAGGAGTAAGGATTAAGTGTGGAGTTAAGTCGTTAGGATTATGTGTGTAATTTATAAGTAAGGATTATTGTGTGGAGTTAAAGTGTAAGAATTAAGTGTGGAGTTAAGTAATTAGGATTTTGTGTGGAGTTTATAAGTAAAGATTATCGTGTGAACTTAAGGAGTAGTAATTAAGTGTAGATTTAAGGAGTAAGGATTAGGTGTGGAGTTTGTAAGTAAGGATTATTTTGTGGAGTTAGTGATTAAGAATTAAGTGTGGAGTTAAGGAGTAAGGATTAAGTGTGGAGTTAAGGAGTAAGGATTAAGTGTGGAGTTAAGGAGTAAGGATTAAGTGTGGAGTTAAGGAGTAAGGATTAAGTGTGGAGTTAAGTAATTAGGATTATATGTGGATTTTTTAAGTAAGGATTATTGTGTGGAGTTAAGAAATAGTAATTAAGTGTAAAGTTAAAGAGTAAGGATTAGCTGTGGAGTTAAGGAGTAAGGATATGGTTTGGAGTTAAGGAGTAAATATTATGTGTCGAGTTAAGGAATAGGATTATGTGTGGAGTTTAAGACTAAGTACTAATGTGTGGAGTTTATAAGTAAGGATTATTGTGTGGATTTAAGGAGTAAGGATTATTGTGTGGAGTTAAGGAGTAAGGATTAGGTGTGGAGTTAAGGAGTAAGGATTAAGTGTGGAGTTTATAAGTAAGGATTATTGTGTGGAGTTAAGGAGTTGTAATTAAGTGTGGAGTTAAGGAGTTGTAATTAAGTGTAGAGTTAAGGAGTAAGGATTAGGTGTGGAGTTAAAGAGTAAATAATATTTGTGGAGTTAAAGAGTAAAGATTATGTGTGGAGTTTAAGAGTAAGGATTAATGTGCGGAGTTAAAGAGTGAGGATTATGTGTTGAGTTAAGGAGTAAAAGTTATGTGTTGAGTTAAAGTTTACAGATTATGTGAGTAGTTAAATAGTAAGGATTATGTGTGGAATTGAAGAGTAAGGATTATGTGTGGAGTTAAGGAGTAGTAATTAAGTGTAGAGTTAAGGAGTAAGGATTAGGTGTGGAGTTTGTAAGTAAGGATTATTTTGTGGAGTTAGCGATTAAGAATTAAGTGTGGAGTTAAGGAGTAAGGATTAAGTGTGGAGTTAAGTCGTTAGGATTATGTTTGTAATTTATAAGTAAGGATTATTGTGTGGAGTTAAGTAATTAGGATTATGTGTGGAGTTTATAAGTAAGGATTATTGTGTGGAGTTAAGGAGTAGTAATTAAGTGTAGAGTTAAGGAGTAAGGATTAGGTGTGGAGTCTGTAAATAAGGATTATTTTGTGGAGTTAGTGATTAAGAATTAAGTGTGGAGTTAAGGAGTAAGGATTATGTGTGGAGTTAAGGAGTAAGGATTAAGTGTGGAGTTAAGGAGTAAGGATTAAGTGTGGAGTGAAGTAATTAGGATTATATGTGGATTTTTTAAGTAAGGATTATTGTGTGGAGTTAAGAAATAGTAATTAAGTGTAAAGTTAAGGAGTAAGGATTAGGTGTGGAGTTAAGGAGTAAGGATTAGGAGTGGAGTTAAGGAGTAAGGATTAGTTTGGAGTTAAGGAGTAAGGATTAGTTTGGAGTTAAGGAGTCAATATTATGTGTCGAGTTAAGGAATAGGATTATGTGCGGAGTTTAAGACTAAATACTAATGTGTGGAGTTTATAAGTAAGGATTATTGTGTGGAGTTAAGGAGTAAGGATTAGGTGTGGAGTTAAGGAGTAAAGATTATGTGTTGAGTTAAAGAGTAAGGATTATGTGTGGAGCTTAAGGGTAAGGATTATTATATAGAGTTAAGAAGTAATGATTAAGTTTGGAGTTAAGTCGTTAGGATTATGTGTGTAATTTATAAGTAAGGATTATTGTGTGGAGTTAAAGTGTAAGGATTTAGTGTGGAGTTAAGTAATTAGGATTTTGTGTGGAGTTAAGTAATTAGGATTTTGTGTGGAGTTTATAAGTAAGGATTATTGTGTGGAGTTAAGGAGTAGTAATTAAGTGTAGAGTTAAGGAGTAAGGATTAGGTGTGGAGTTTGTAACCAAGGATTATTTTGTGGAGTTAGAGATTAAGAATTAAGTGTGGAGTTAAGGAGTTAGGATTAAGCGTGGAGTTAACAAGTAAGGATTATGTGAGGAGTTTAAGACTAAGGATTAATGTGTCGAGTTTATAAGTAAGGATAATTGTGTGGAGTTAAGGAGTAAGGATTAAGTGTGGAGTTAAGGAGTAAGGATTAAGTGTGGAGTTAAGGAGTAAGGATTAAGTGTGGAGTTAAGAAATTAGGATTATTTGTAAATTTTTTAAGTAAGGATTATTGTGTGGAGTTAAGAAATAGTAATTAAGTGTTAAGTTAAGGAGTAAGGATTAGGTGTGGAGTTTAGGAGTAAGGATTAGGTTTGGAGTTAAGGAGTAAATATTATGTGTCGAGTTAAGGAATAGGATTATGTGTGTAGTTTAGGACTAAGTACTTATGTGTGGAGTTAATAAGTAAGGATTATTGTGTGGAGTTAAGGAGTAAGGATTAGGTGTGGAGTTAAGGAGTAAGGATTAAGTGTTGAGTTAAAGAGTAAGGATTATGTGTGGAGCTTAAGGGTAAGGATTATTGTATAGAGTTAAGGAGTAATGATTAAGTGTGGAGTTAAGTCGTTAGGATTATGTGTGCAATTTATAAGTAAGGATTATTGTGTGGAGTTAAGGAGTTGTAATTTAGTGTGGAGTTAAGGAGTAAGGATTAGGTGTGGAGTTAAGGAGTAAAGATTATGTGTTGAGTTAAAGAGTAAGGATTATGTGTGGAGCTTAAGGGTAAGGATTATTGTATAGAGTTAAGGAGTAATGATTAAGTGTGGAGTTAAGTCGTTAGGATTATGTGTGCAATTTATAAGTAAGGATTATTGTGTGGAGTTAAAGTGTAAGGATAAAGTGTGGAGTTAAGTAATTAGGATTTTGTGTGGAGTTAAGTAATTAGGATTTTGTGTGGAGTTTATAAGTAAGGATTATTGTGTGGAGTTAAGGAGTAGTAATTAAGTGTAGAGTTAAGGAGTAAGGATTAGGTGTGGAGTTTGTAACCAAGGATTATTTTGTGGAGTTAGAGATTAAGAATTAAGTGTGGAGTTAAGGAGTTAGGATTAAGCGTGGAGTTAACAAGTAAGGATTATGTGAGGAGTTTAAGACTAAGGATTAATGTGTCGAGTTTATAAGTAAGGATAATTGTGTGGAGTTAAGGAGTAAGGATTAAGTGTGGAGTTAAGGAGTAAGGATTAAGTGTGGAGTTAAGGAGTAAGGATTAAGTGTGGAGTTAAGAAATTAGGATTATTTGTAAATTTTTTAAGTAAGGATTATTGTGTGGAGTTAAGAAATAGTAATTAAGTGTAAAGTTAAGGAGTAAGGATTAGGTGTGGAGTTTAGGAGTAAGGATTGGGTTTGGAGTTAAGGAGTAAATATTATGTGTCGAGTTAAGGAATAGGATTATGTGTGTAGTTTAGGACTAAGTACTTATGTGTGGAGTTTATAAGTAAGGATTATTGTGTGGAGTTAAGAAGTAAGGATTAGGTGTGGAGTTAAGGAGTAAGGATTAAGTGTGGAGTTTATAAGTAAGGATTATTGTGTGGAGTTAAGGAGTTGTAATTTAGTGTGGAGTTAAGGTGTAAGGATTAGGTGTGGAGTTAAGGAGTAAAGATTATGTGTTGAGTTAAAGAGTAAGGATTATGTGTGGAGCTTAAGGGTAAGGATTATTGTATAGAGTTAAGGAGTAATGATTAAGTGTGGAGTTAAGTCGTTAGGATTATGTGTGCAATTTATAAGTAAGGATTATTGTGTGGAGTTAAAGTGTAAGGATAAAGTGTGGAGTTAAGTAATTAGGATTTTGTGTGGAGTTAAGTAATTAGGATTTTGTGTGGAGTTTATAAGTAAGGATTATTGTGTGGAGTTAAGGAGTAGTAATTAAGTGTAGAGTTAAGGAGTAAGGATTAGGTGTGGAAATTGTAAGTAAGGATTATTTTGTGGAGTTAGTGATTAAGAATTAAGTGTGGCGTTAAGGAGTTAGGATTAAGCGTGGAGTTAACAGGTAAGGATTAAGTGAGGAGTTTAACACTAAGGATTAATGTGTCGAGTTTATAAGTAAGGATAATTGTGTGGAGTTAAGGAGTAAGGATTAAGTGTGGAGTTAAGTCGTTAGGATTATGTGTGTAATTTATAAGTAAGGATTATTGTGTGGAGTTAAAGTGTAAGAATTAAGTGTGGAGTTAAGTAATTAGGATTTTGTGTGGAGTTTATAAGTAAAGATTATCGTGTGAACTTAAGGAGTAGTAATTAAGTTTAGATTTAAGGAGTAAGGATTAGGTGTGGAGTTTGTAAGTAAGGATTATTTTGTGGAGTTAGTGATTAAGAATTAAGTGTGGAGTTAGTGATTAAGAATTAAGTGTGGAGTTAAGGAGTTAGGATTAAGCGTGGAGTTAACAAGTAAGGATTATGTGAGGAGTTTAAGACTAAGGATTAATGTGTCGAGTTTATAAGTAAGGATAATTGTGTGCAGTTAAGGAGTAAGGATTAAGTGTGGAGTTAAGGAGTAAGGATTAAGTGTGGAGTTAAGGAGTAAGGATTAAGTGTGGAGTTAAGGAGTAAGGATTAAGTGTGGAGTTAAGAAATTAGGATTATTTGTAAATTTTTTAAGTAAGGATTATTGTGTGGAGTTAAGAAATAGTAATTAAGTGTTAAGTTAAGGAGTAAGGATTAGGTGTGGAGTTTAGGAGTAAGGATTAGGTTTGGAGTTAAGGAGTAAATATTATGTGTCGAGTTAAGGAATAGGATTATGTGTGTAGTTTAGGACTAAGTACTTATGTGTGGAGTTAATAAGTAAGGATTATTGTGTGGAGTTAAGGAGTAAGGATTAGGTGTGGAGTTAAGGAGTAAGGATTAAGTGTTGAGTTAAAGAGTAAGGATTATGTGTGGAGCTTAAGGGTAAGGATTATTGTATAGAGTTAAGGAGTAATGATTAAGTGTGGAGTTAAGTCGTTAGGATTATGTGTGCAATTTATAAGTAAGGATTATTGTGTGGAGTTAAGGAGTTGTAATTTAGTGTGGAGTTAAGGAGTAAGGATTAGGTGTGGAGTTAAGGAGTAAAGATTATGTGTTGAGTTAAAGAGTAAGGATTATGTGTGGAGCTTAAGGGTAAGGATTATTGTATAGAGTTAAGGAGTAATGATTAAGTGTGGAGTTAAGTCGTTAGGATTATGTGTGCAATTTATAAGTAAGGATTATTGTGTGGAGTTAAAGTGTAAGGATAAAGTGTGGAGTTAAGTAATTAGGATTTTGTGTGGAGTTAAGTAATTAGGATTTTGTGTGGAGTTTATAAGTAAGGATTATTGTGTGGAGTTAAGGAGTAGTAATTAAGTGTAGAGTTAAGGAGTAAGGATTAGGTGTGGAGTTTGTAACCAAGGATTATTTTGTGGAGTTAGAGATTAAGAATTAAGTGTGGAGTTAAGGAGTTAGGATTAAGCGTGGAGTTAACAAGTAAGGATTATGTGAGGAGTTTAAGACTAAGGATTAATGTGTCGAGTTTATAAGTAAGGATAATTGTGTGGAGTTAAGGAGTAAGGATTAAGTGTGGAGTTAAGGAGTAAGGATTAAGTGTGGAGTTAAGGAGTAAGGATTAAGTGTGGAGTTAAGAAATTAGGATTATTTGTAAATTTTTTAAGTAAGGATTATTGTGTGGAGTTAAGAAATAGTAATTAAGTGTAAAGTTAAGGAGTAAGGATTAGGTGTGGAGTTTAGGAGTAAGGATTGGGTTTGGAGTTAAGGAGTAAATATTATGTGTCGAGTTAAGGAATAGGATTATGTGTGTAGTTTAGGACTAAGTACTTATGTGTGGAGTTTATAAGTAAGGATTATTGTGTGGAGTTAAGAAGTAAGGATTAGGTGTGGAGTTAAGGAGTAAGGATTAAGTGTGGAGTTTATAAGTAAGGATTATTGTGTGGAGTTAAGGAGTTGTAATTTAGTGTGGAGTTAAGGTGTAAGGATTAGGTGTGGAGTTAAGGAGTAAAGATTATGTGTTGAGTTAAAGAGTAAGGATTATGTGTGGAGCTTAAGGGTAAGGATTATTGTATAGAGTTAAGGAGTAATGATTAAGTGTGGAGTTAAGTCGTTAGGATTATGTGTGCAATTTATAAGTAAGGATTATTGTGTGGAGTTAAAGTGTAAGGATAAAGTGTGGAGTTAAGTAATTAGGATTTTGTGTGGAGTTAAGTAATTAGGATTTTGTGTGGAGTTAAGTAATTAGGATTTTGTGTGGAGTTTATAAGTAAGGATTATTGTGTGGAGTTAAGGAGTAGTAATTAAGTGTAGAGTTAAGGAGTAAGGATTAGGTGTGGAAATTGTAAGTAAGGATTATTTTGTGGAGTTAGTGATTAAGAATTAAGTGTGGCGTTAAGGAGTTAGGATTAAGCGTGGAGTTAACAGGTAAGGATTAAGTGAGGAGTTTAACACTAAGGATTAATGTGTCGAGTTTATAAGTAAGGATAATTGTGTGGAGTTAAGGAGTAAGGATTAAGTGTGGAGTTAAGTCGTTAGGATTATGTGTGTAATTTATAAGTAAGGATTATTGTGTGGAGTTAAAGTGTAAGAATTAAGTGTGGAGTTAAGTAATTAGGATTTTGTGTGGAGTTTATAAGTAAAGATTATCGTGTGAACTTAAGGAGTAGTAATTAAGTTTAGATTTAAGGAGTAAGGATTAGGTGTGGAGTTTGTAAGTAAGGATTATTTTGTGGAGTTAGTGATTAAGAATTAAGTGTGGAGTTAAGGAGTAAGGATTAAGTGTGGAGTTAAGGAGTAAGGATTAAGTGTGGAGTTAAGGAGTAAGGATTAAGTGTGGAGTTAAGTAATTAGGATTATATGTGGATTTTTTAAGTAAGGATTATTGTGTGGAGTTAAGAAATAGTAATTAAGTGTAAAGTTAAAGAGTAAGGATTAGCTGTGGAGTTAAGGAGTAAGGATTCGGTTTGGAGTTAAGGAGTAAATATTATGTGTCGAGTTAAGGAATAGGATTATGTGTGGAGTTTAAGACTAAGTACTAATGTGTGGAGTTTATAAGTAAGGATTATTGTGTGGATTTAAGGAGTAAGGATTATTGTGTGGAGTTAAGGAGTAAGGATTAGGTGTGGAGTTAAGGAGTAAGGATTAAGTGTGGAGTTTATAAGTAAGGATTATTGTGTGGAGTTAAGGAGTTGTAATTAAGTGTGGAGTTAAGGAGTTGTAATTAAGTGTAGAGTTAAGGCATAAGGATTAGGTGTGGAGTTAAAGAGTAAATAATATTTGTGGAGTTAAAGAGTAAAGATTATGTGTGGAGTTTAAGAGTAAGGATTAATGTGCGGAGTTAAAGAGTAAGGATTATGTGTTGAGTTAAGGAGTAAAAGTTATGTGTTGAGTTAAAGTTTACAGATTATGTGAGTAGTTAAATAGTAAGGATTATGTGTGGAATTGAAGAGTAAGGATTATGTGTGGAGTTAAGGAGTAAAGATTATGTGTTGAGTTAAAGAGTAAGGATTATTTTTGGAGCTTAAGGGTAAGGATTATTGTATAGAGTTAAGGAGTAATGATTAAGTGTGGAGTTAAGTCGTTAGGATTATGTGTGTAATTTATAAGTAAGGATTATTGTGTGGAGTTAAAGTGTAAGGATTAAGTGTGGAGTTAAGTAATTAGGATTTTGTGTGGAGTTTATAAGTAAGGATTATTGCGTGGAGTTAAGGAGTAGTAATTAAGTGTAGAGTTAAGGAGTAAGGATTAGGTGTGGATTTTGTAAGTAAGGATTATTTTGCGGAGTTAGTGATTAAGAATTAAGTGTGGAGTTAAGGAGTTAGGATTAAGCGTGGAGTTAACAAGTAAGGATTAAGTGAGGAGTTTAAGACTAAGGATTAATGTGTCGAGTTTATAAGTAAGGATAATTGTGTGGAGTTGAGGAGTAAGGATAATTGTGTGGAGTTAAGGAGTAAGGATTAAGTGTGGAGTTAAGGAGTAGGGATTAAGTGTGGAGTTAAGGAGTAAGGATTAAGTGTGGAGTTAAAGAGTAAGGATTATGTGTGGAGTTGAGGAGTAAAGATTATGTATTGAGTTAAAGAGTAAGGATTATGTGTGAAGCTTACGGGTAAGGATTATTGTATGGAACTAAGGAGTAAGGATTAGGTGTGGAGTTAAAGAGTGAGGATTAAGTGTGGAGTTAAGTTATTAGGATTATGTGTGGAATTTATAAGTAAGGATTATTGTGTGGAGTTAAGGAGTAGTAATTAAGTGTAGAGTTAAGGAGTAAGGATTAGGTGTGGAGTTTGTAAGTAAGGATTAGGTGTGGAGTTTGTAAGTAAGGATTATTTTGTGGAGTTAATGATTAAGAATTAAGTGTGGAGTTAAGGAGTAAGGATTAAGTGTGGAGTTAAGTCGTTAGGATTATGTTTGTAATTTATAAGTAAGGATTATTGTGTGGAGTTAAGGAGTGAGGATTAAGTGTGGAGTTAAGTAATTAGGATTATGTTTGGAGTTTATAAGTAAGGATTATTGTGTGGAGTTAAGGAGTAGTAATTAAGTGTAGAGTTAAGGAGTAAGGATTAGGTGTGGAGTTTGTAAGTAAGGATTATTTTGTGGAGTTAGCGATTAAGAATTAAGTGTGGAGTTAAGGAGTAAGGATTAAGTGTGGAGTTAAGTCGTTAGGATTATGTTTGTAATTTATAAGTAAGGATTATTGTGTGGAGTTAAGTAATTAGGATTATGTGTGGAGTTTATAAGTAAGGATTATTGTGTGGAGTTAAGGAGTAGTAATTAAGTGTAGAGTTAAGGAGTAAGGATTAGGTGTGGAGTTTGTAAATAAGGATTATTTTGTGGAGTTAGTGATTAAGAATTAAGTGTGGAGTTAAGGAGTAAGGATTATGTGTGGAGTTAAGGAGTAAGGATTAAGTGTGGAGTTAAGGAGTGAGGATTAAGTGTGGAGTGAAGTAATTAGGATTATATGTGGATTTTTTAAGTAAGGATTATTGTGTGGAGTTAAGAAATAGTAATTAAGTGTAAAGTTAAGGAGTAAGGATTAGGTGTGGAGTTAAGGAGTAAGGATTAGGAGTGGAGTTAAGGAGTAAGGATTAGTTTGGAGTTAAGGAGTAAGGATTAGTTTGGAGTTCAGGAGTCAATATTATGTGTCGAGTTAAGGAATAGGATTATGTGCGGAGTTTAAGACTAAATACTAATGTGTGGAGTTTATAAGTAAGGATTATTGTGTGGAGTTAAGGAGTAAGGATTAGGTGTGGAGTTAAGGAGTAAAGATTATGTGTTGAGTTAAAGAGTAAGGATTATGTGTGGAGCTTAAGGGTAAGGATTATTATATAGAGTTAAGAAGTAATGATTAAGTTTGGAGTTAAGTCGTTAGGATTATGTGTGTAATTTATAAGTAAGGATTATTGTGTGGAGTTAAAGTGTAAGGATTTAGTGTGGAGTTAAGTAATTAGGATTTTGTGTGGAGTTAAGTAATTCGGATTTTGTGTGGAGTTTATAAGTAAGGATTATTGTGTGGAGTTAAGGAGTAGTAATTAAGTGTAGAGTTAAGGAGTAAGGATTAGGTGTGGAGTTTGTAAGTAAGGATTATTTTGTGGAGTTAGTGATTAAGAATTAAGTGTGGAGTTAAGGAGTTAGGATTAAGCGTGGAGTTAACAAGTAAGGATTCAGTGAGGAGTTTAAGACTAAGGATTAATGTGTCGAGTTTATAAGTAAGGATAATTGTGTGGAGTTGAGGAGTAAGGATAATTGTGTGGAGTTAAGGAGTAAGGATTAAGTGTGGAGTTAAGAAGTAGGGATTAAGTGTGGAGTTAAGGAGTAAGGATTAAGTGTGGAGTTAAAGAGTAAGGATTATGTGTGGAGTTGAGGAGTAAAGATTATGTATTGAGTTAAAGAGTAAGGATTATGTGTGAAGCTTACGGGTAAGGATTATTGTATGGAACTAAGGAGTAAGGATTAGGTGTGGAGTTAAAGAGTGAGGATTAAGTGTGGAGTTAAGTTATTAGGATTATGTGTGGAATTTATAAGTAAGGATTATTGTGTGGAGTTAAGGAGTAGTAATTAAGTGTAGAGTTAAGGAGTAAGGATTAGGTGTGGAGTTTGTAAGTAAGGATTAGGTGTGGAGTTTGTAAGTAAGGATTATTTTGTGGAGTTAATGATTAAGAATTAAGTGTGGAGTTAAGGAGTAAGGATTAAGTGTGGAGTTAAGTAATTAGGATTATGTTTGGAGTTTATAAGTAAGGATTATTGTGTGGAGTTAAGGAGTAGTAATTAAGTGTAGAGTAAAGGAGTAAGGATTAGGTGTGGAGTTTGTAAGTAAGGATTATTTTGTGGAGTTAGCGATTAAGAATTAAGTGTGGAGTTAAGGAGTAAGGATTAAGTGTGGAGTTAAGTCGTTAGGATTATGTTTGTAATTTATAAGTAAGGATTATTGTGTGGAGTTAAGTAATTAGGATTATGTGTGGAGTTTATAAGTAAGGATTATTGTGTGGAGTTAAGGAGTAGTAATTAAGTGTAGAGTTAAGGAGTAAGGATTAGGTGTGGAGTTTGTAAATAAGGATTATTTTGTGGAGTTAGTGATTAAGAATTAAGTGTGGAGTTAAGGAGTAAGGATTATGTGTGGAGTTAAGGAGTAAGGATTAAGTGTGGAGTTAAGGAGTAAGGATTAAGTGTGGAGTGAAGTAATTAGGATTATATGTGGATTTTTTAAGTAAGGATTATTGTGTGGAGTTAAGAAATAGTAATTAAGTGTAAAGTTAAGGAGTAAGGATTAGGTGTGGAGTTAAGGAGTAAGGATTAGGAGTGGAGTTAAGGAGTAAGGATTAGTTTGGAGTTAAGGAGTAAGGATTAGTTTGGAGTTAAGGAGTAAAGATTATGTGTTGAGTTAAAGAGTAAGGATTATGTGTGGAGCTTAAGGGTAAGGATTATTATATAGAGTTAAGAAGTAATGATTAAGTTTGGAGTTAAGTCGTTAGGATTATGTGTGTAATTTATAAGTAAGGATTATTGTGTGGAGTTAAAGTGTAAGGATTTAGTGTGGAGTTAAGTAATTAGGATTTTGTGTGGAGTTAAGTAATTAGGATTTTGTGTGGAGTTTATAAGTAAGGATTATTGTGTGGAGTTAAGGAGTAGTAATTAAGTGTAGAGTTAAGGAGTAAGGATTAGGTGTGGAGTTTGTAAGTAAGGATTATTTTGTGGAGTTAGTGATTAAGAATTAAATGTGGAGTTAAGGAGTTAGGATTAAGCGTGGAGTTAACAAGTAAGGATTTAGTGAGGAGTTTAAGACTAAGGATTAATGTGTCGAGTTTATAAGTAAGGATAATTGTGTGGAGTTAAGGAGAAAGGATTAAGTGTGGAGTTAAGGAGTAAGGATTAAGTGTGGAGTTAAGGAGTAAGGATTAAGTGTGGAGTTAAGGAGTAAGGATTAAGTGTGGAGTTAAGGAGTAAGGATTAAGTGTGGAGTTAAGGAGAAAGGATTAGTTTGGAGTTAAGGAGTCAATATTATGTGTCGAGTTAAGGAATAGGATTATGTGCGGAGTTTAAGACTAAATACTAATGTGTGGAGTTTATAAGTAAGGATTATTGTGTGGAGTTAAGGAGTAAGGATTAGGTGTGGAGTTAAGGAGTAAAGATTATGTGTTGAGTTAAAGAGTAAGGATTATGTGTGGAGCTTAAGGGTAAGGATTATTATATAGAGTTAAGAAGTAATGATTAAGTTTGGAGTTAAGTCGTTAGGATTATGTGTGTAATTTATAAGTAAGGATTATTGTGTGGAGTTAAAGTGTAAGGATTTAGTGTGGAGTTAAGTAATTAGGATTTTGTGTGGAGTTAAGTAATTAGGATTTTGTGTGGAGTTTATAAGTAAGGATTATTGTGTGGAGTTAAGGAGTAGTAATTAAGTGTAGAGTTAAGGAGTAAGGATTAGGTGTGGAGTTTGTAAGTAAGGATTATTTTGTGGAGTTAGTGATTAAGAATTAAGTGTGGAGTTAAGGAGTTAGGATTAAGCGTGGAGTTAACAAGTAAGGATTTAGTGAGGAGTTTAAGACTAAGGATTAATGTGTCGAGTTTATAAGTAAGGATAATTGTGTGGAGTTGAGGAGTAAGGATAATTGTGTGGAGTTAAGGAGTAAGGATTAAGTGTGGAGTTAAGGAGTAGGGATTAAGTGTGGAGTTAAGGAGTAAGGATTAAGTGTGGAGTTAAAGAGTAAGGATTATGTGTGGAGTTGAGGAGTAAAGATTATGTATTGAGTTAAAGAGTAAGGATTATGTGTGAAGCTTACGGGTAAGGATTATTGTATGGAACTAAGGAGTAAGGATTAGGTGTGGAGTTAAAGAGTGAGGATTAAGTGTGGAGTTAAGTTATTAGGATTATGGGTGGAATTTATAAGTAAGGATTATTGTGTGGAGTTAAGGAGTAGTAATTAAGTGTAGAGTTAAGGAGTAAGGATTAGGTGTGGAGTTTGTAAGTAAGGATTAGGTGTGGAGTTTGTAAGTAAGGATTATTTTGTGGAGTTAATGATTAAGAATTAAGTGTGGAGTTAAGGAGTAAGGATTAAGTGTGGAGTTAAGTCGTTAGGATTATGTTTGTAATTTATAAGTAAGGATTATTGTGTGGAGTTAAGGAGTGAGGATTAAGTGTGGAGTTAAGTAATTAGGATTATGTTTGGAGTTTATAAGTAAGGATTATTGTGTGGAGTTAAGGAGTAGTAATTAAGTGTAGAGTAAAGGAGTAAGGATTAGGTGTGGAGTTTGTAAGTAAGGATTATTTTGTGGAGTTAGCGATTAAGAATTAAGTGTGGAGTTAAGGAGTAAGGATTAAGTGTGGAGTTAAGTCGTTAGGATTATGTTTGTAATTTATAAGTAAGGATTATTGTGTGGAGTTAAGTAATTAGGATTATGTGTGGAGTTTATAAGTAAGGATTATTGTGTGGAGTTAAGGAGTAGTAATTAAGTGTAGAGTTAAGGAGTAAGGATTAGGTGTGGAGTTTGTAAATAAGGATTATTTTGTGGAGTTAGTGATTAAGAATTAAGTGTGGAGTTAAGGAGTAAGGATTATGTGTGGAGTTAAGGAGTAAGGATTAAGTGTGGAGTTAAGGAGTAAGGATTAAGTGTGGAGTGAAGTAATTAGGATTATATGTGGATTTTTTAAGTAAGGATTATTGTGTGGAGTTAAGAAATAGTAATTAAGTGTAAAGTTAAGGAGTAAGGATTAGGTGTGGAGTTAAGGAGTAAGGATTAGGAGTGGAGTTAAGGAGTAAGGATTAGTTTGGAGTTAAGGAGTAAGGATTAGTTTGGAGTTAAGGAGTCAATATTATGTGTCGAGTTAAGGAATAGGATTATGTGCGGAGTTTAAGACTAAATACTAATGTGTGGAGTTTATAAGTAAGGATTATTGTGTGGAGTTAAGGAGTAAGGATTAGGTGTGGAGTTAAGGAGTAAAGATTATGTGTTGAGTTAAAGAGTAAGGATTATGTGTGGAGCTTAAGGGTAAGGATTATTATATAGAGTTAAGAAGTAATGATTAAGTTTGGAGTTAAGTCGTTAGGATTATGTGTGTAATTTATAAGTAAGGATTATTGTGTGGAGTTAAAGTGTAAGGATTTAGTGTGGAGTTAAGTAATTAGGATTTTGTGTGGAGTTAAGTAATTAGGATTTTGTGTGGAGTTTATAAGTAAGGATTATTGTGTGGAGTTAAGGAGTAGTAATTAAGTGTAGAGTTAAGGAGTAAGGATTAGGTGTGGAGTTTGTAAGTAAGGATTATTTTGTGGAGTTAGTGATTAAGAATTAAGTGTGGAGTTAAGGAGTTAGGATTAAGCGTGGAGTTAACAAGTAAGGATTTAGTGAGGAGTTTAAGACTAAGGATTAATGTGTCGAGTTTATAAGTAAGGATAATTGTGTGGAGTTAAGGAGAAAGGATTAAGTGTGGAGTTAAGGAGTAAGGATTAAGTGTGGAGTTAAGGAGTAAGGATTAAGTGTGGAGATAAGGAGTAAGGATTAAGTGTGGAGTTAAGGAGTAAGGATTAAGTGTGGAGTTAACAAGTAAGGATTAAGTGAGGAGTTTAAGACTAAGGATTAATGTGTCGAGTTTATAAGTAAGGATAATTGTGTGGAGTTAAGGAGTAAGGATTAAGTGTGGAGTTAAGGAGTAAGGATTAAGTGTGGAGTTAAGGAGTAAGGATTAAGTGTGGAGTTAAGGAGTAAGGATTAAGTGTGGAGTTGAGGAGTATAATTTATGTGTCCAGTCAAAGAGTAAACATTATGTGTGGAGTTTAAGAGTAAGGACTATTGTTTGGAGTTTAAGAGTAAGGATTATTGTTTGAGTAAAGGAGTTAGGATTAAGCGTGGAGTTAAGGAGTTGTAATTAAGTGTGGAGTTAAGGAGTAAGGATTACGTGTGGAGTTAAGGAGTAAAGATTATGTGTTGAGTTAAAGAGTAAGGATTATGTGTGGAGCTTAAGGGTAAGGATTATTATATAGAGTTAAGAAGTAATGATTAAGTGTGGAGTTAAGTCGTTAGGATTATGTGTGTAATTTATAAGTAAGGATTATTGTGTGGAGTTAAAGTGTAAGGATTTTGTGTGGAGTTAAGTAATTAGGATTTTGTGTGGAGTTAAGTAATTAGGATTTTGTGTGGAGTTAAGTAATTAGGATTTTGTGTGGAGTTTATAAGTAAGGATTATTGTGTGGAGTTAAGGAGTAGTAATTAAGTGTAGAGTTAAGGAGTAAGGATTAGGTGTGGAGTTTGTAAGTAAGGATTATTTTGTGGAGTTAGCGATTAAGAATTAAGTGTGGAGTTAAGGAGTAAGGATTAAGTGTGGAGTTAAGTCGTTAGGATTATGTTTGTAATTTATAAGTAAGGATTATTGTGTGGAGTTAAGTAATTAGGATTATGTGTGGAGTTTATAAGTAAGGATTATTGTGTGGAGTTAAGGAGTAGTAATTAAGTGTAGAGTTAAGGAGTAAGGATTAGGTGTGGAGTTTGTAAATAAGGATTATTTTGTGGAGTTAGTGATTAAGAATTAAGTGTGGAGTTAAGGAGTAAGGATTATGTGTGGAGTTAAGGAGTAAGGATTAAGTGTGGAGTTAAGGAGTGAGGATTAAGTGTGGAGTGAAGTAATTAGGATTATATGTGGATTTTTTAAGTAAGGATTATTGTGTGGAGTTAAGAAATAGTAATTAAGTGTAAAGTTAAAGAGTAAGGATTAGGTGTGGAGTTAAGGAGTAAGGATTAGGAGTGGAGTTAAGGAGTAAGGATTAGTTTGGAGTTAAGGAGTAAGGATTAGTTTGGAGTTAAGGAGTCAATATTATGTGTCGAGTTAAGGAATAGGATTATGTGCGGAGTTTAAGACTAAATACTAATGTGTGGAGTTTATAAGTAAGGATTATTGTGTGGAGTTAAGGAGTAAGGATTAGGTGTGGAGTTAAGGAGTAAAGATTATGTGTTGAGTTAAAGAGTAAGGATTATGTGTGGAGCTTAAGGGTAAGGATTATTATATAGAGTTAAGAAGTAATGATTAAGTTTGGAGTTAAGTCGTTAGGATTATGTGTGTAATTTATAAGTAAGGATTATTGTGTGGAGTTAAAGTGTAAGGATTTAGTGTGGAGTTAAGTAATTAGGATTTTGTGTGGAGTTAAGTAATTAGGATTTTGTGTGGAGTTTATAAGTAAGGATTATTGTGTGGAGTTAAGGAGTAGTAATTAAGTGTAGAGTTAAGGAGTAAGGATTAGGTGTGGAGTTTGTAAGTAAGGATTATTTTGTGGAGTTAGTGATTAAGAATTAAGTGTGGAGTTAAGGAGTTAGGATTAAGCGTGGAGTTAACAAGTAAGGATTTAGTGAGGAGTTTAAGACTAAGGATTAATGTGTCGAGTTTATAAGTAAGGATAATTGTGTGGAGTTGAGGAGTAAGGATAATTGTGTGGAGTTAAGGAGTAAGGATTAAGTGTGGAGTTAAGGAGTAGGGATTAAGTGTGGAGTTAAGGAGTAAGGATTAAGTGTGGAGTTAAAGAGTAAGGATTATGTGTGGAGTTGAGGAGTAAAGATTATGTATTGAGTTAAAGAGTAAGGATTATGTGTGAAGCTTACGGGTAAGGATTATTGTATGGAACTAAGGAGTAAGGATTAGGTGTGGAGTTAAAGAGTGAGGATTAAGTGTGGAGTTAAGTTATTAGGATTATGTGTGGAATTTATAAGTAAGGATTATTGTGTGGAGTTAAGGAGTAGTAATTAAGTGTAGAGTTAAGGAGTAAGGATTAGGTGTGGAGTTTGTAAGTAAGGATTAGGTGTGGAGTTTGTAAGTAAGGATTATTTTGTAGAGTTAATGATTAAGAATTAAGTGTGTAGTTAAGGAGTAAGGATTAAGTGTGGAGTTAAGTCGTTAGGATTATGTTTGTAATTTATAAGTAAGGATTATTGTGTGGAGTTAAGGAGTGAGGATTAAGTGTGGAGTTAAGTAATTAGGATTATGTTTGGAGTTTATAAGTAAGGATTATTGTGTGGAGTTAAGGAGTAGTAATTAAGTGTAGAGTAAAGGAGTAAGGATTAGGTGTGGAGTTTGTAAGTAAGGATTATTTTGTGGAGTTAGCGATTAAGAATTAAGTGTGGAGTTAAGGAGTAAGGATTAAGTGTGGAGTTAAGTCGTTAGGATTATGTTTGTAATTTATAAGTAAGGATTATTGTGTGGAGTTAAGTAATTAGGATTATGTGTGGAGTTTATAAGTAAGGATTATTGTGTGGAGTTAAGGAGTAGTAATTAAGTGTAGAGTTAAGGAGTAAGGATTAGGTGTGGAGTTTGTAAATAAGGATTATTTTGTGGAGTTAGTGATTAAGAATTAAGTGTGGAGTTAAGGAGTAAGGATTATGTGTGGAGTTAAGGAGTGAGGATTAAGTGTGGAGTTAAGGAGTAAGGATTAAGTGTGGAGTGAAGTAATTAGGATTATATGTGGATTTTTTAAGTAAGGATTATTGTGTGGAGTTAAGAAATAGTAATTAAGTGTAAAGTTAAGGAGTAAGGATTAGGTGTGGAGTTAAGGAGTAAGGATTAGGAGTGGAGTTAAGGAGTAAGGATTAGTTTGGAGTTAAGGAGTAAGGATTAGTTTGGAGTTAAGGAGTCAATATTATGTGTCGAGTTAAGGAATAGGATTATGTGCGGAGTTTAAGACTAAATACTAATGTGTGGAGTTTATAAGTAAGGATTATTGTGTGGAGTTAAGGAGTAAGGATTAGGTGTGGAGTTAAGGAGTAAAGATTATGTGTTGAGTTAAAGAGTAAGGATTATGTGTGGAGCTTAAGGGTAAGGATTATTATATAGAGTTAAGAAGTAATGATTGAGTGTGGAGTTAAGTCGTTAGGATTATGTGTGTAATTTATAAGTAAGGATTATTGTGTGGAGTTAAAGTGTAAGGATTTAGTGTGGAGTTAAGTAATTAGGATTTTGTGTGGAGTTAAGTAATTAGGATTTTGTGTGGAGTTTATAAGTAAGGATTATTGTGTGGAGTTAAGGAGTAGTAATTAAGTGTAGAGTTAAGGAGTAAGGATTAGGTGTGGAGTTTGTAAGTAAGGATTATTTTGTGGAGTTAGTGATTAAGAATTAAGTGTGGAGTTAAGGAGTTAGGATTAAGCGTGGAGTTAACAAGTAAGGATTTAGTGAGGAGTTTAAGACTAAGGATTAATGTGTCGAGTTTATAAGTAAGGATAATTGTGTGGAGTTAAGGAGAAAGGATTAAGTGTGGAGTTAAGGAGTAAGGATTAAGTGTGGAGTTAAGGAGTAAGGATTAAGTGTGGAGATAAGGAGTAAGGATTAAGTGTGGAGTTAAGGAGTAAGGATTAAGTGTGGAGTTAAGGAGAAAGGATTAAGCGTGGAGTTAACAAGTAAGGATTAAGTGAGGAGTTTAAGACTAAGGATTAATGTGTCGAGTTTATAAGTAAGGATAATTGTGTGGAGTTAAGGAGTAAGGATTAAGTGTGGAGTTAAGGAGTAAGGATTAAGTGTGGAGTTAAGGAGTAAGGATTAAGTGTGGAGTTAAGGAGTAAGGATTAAGTGTGGAGTTGAGGAGTATAATTTATGTGTCCAGTCAAAGAGTAAACATTATGTGTGGAGTTTAAGAGTAAGGACTATTGTTTGGAGTTTAAGAGTAAGGATTATTGTTTGAGTAAAGGAGTTAGGATTAAGCGTGGAGTTAAGGAGTTGTAATTAAGTGTGGAGTTAAGGAGTAAGGATTAGGTGTGGAGTTAAGGAGTAAAGATTATGTGTTGAGTTAAAGAGTAAGGATTATGTGTGGAGCTTAAGGGTAAGGATTATTATATAGAGTTAAGAAGTAATGATTAAGTGTGGAGTTAAGTCGTTAGGATTATGTGTGTAATTTATAAGTAAGGATTATTGTGTGGAGTTAAAGTGTAAGGATTTTGTGTGGAGTTAAGTAATTAGGATTTTGTGTGGAGTTAAGTTATTAGGATTTTGTGTGGAGTTAAGTAATTAGGATTTTGTGTGGAGTTTATAAGTAAGGATTATTGTGTGGAGTTAAGGAGTAGTAATTAAGTGTAGAGTTAAGGAGTAAGGATTAGGTGTGGAGTTTGTAAGTAAGGATTATTTTGTGGAGTTAGTGATTAAGAATTAAGTGTGGAGTTAAGGAGTTAGGATTAAGCGTGGAGTTAACAAGTAAGGATTAAGTGAGGAGTTTAAGACTAAGGATTAATGTGTCGAGTTTATAAGTAAGGATAATTGTGTGGAGTTAAGGAGTAAGGATTAAGTGTGGAGTTAAGGAGTAAGGATTAAGTGTGGAGTTAAGGAGTAAGGATTAAGTGTGGAGTTAAGGACTAAGGATTAAATGTGGAGTTAAGGAGTAAGGATTAGGCGTGGAGTAAAGGAGAAAATATTATGTGTGGAGTTTAAGTTTAAGGAATAATGTGTGGAGTTAAGGGGTACGGATTAATGTGTGGAGTTAAGGAGTAAGGATTATGTGAGGAGTTAAAGATTAAGGATTTTGTGTGGAGTTAAAGTTTGAGGATTATGTGTGGAGTTAAAGAGTAAGGATTAAATGTGGAGTTAAAGATTAAGGATTATCAGTTGAGTTAAGGAGTAAAGATTATGTGTTGAGTTAAAGAGTAAGGATTATATGTGGAGTTTAAGAGTAAGGATTATTGTGTGGAGTTAAGGAGTAAGGATTAAGTGTGGAGTTTAGTCTTTAGGATTATGTGTGGAGTTCATAAGTAAGGATTATTGTGTGGAATTAAGGAGTAAGGATTAAGTGTGGAGTTAAGCAGTAAGGATTAGGTGTGGAGCTAAGGAGTAAGCATTAGGTGTGGAGTTAAGGAGTAAATATTTTGTATGGAGTTAGAGAGTAAAGATTATGTGTGGAGTTTAAGAGTAAACATTATGTGTGCAGTTTAAGAGTAAGGATTATTGTTTGGAGTTTAAGAGTAAGGATTATTGTTTGAGTTAAGCAGTTAGGATTAAGCGTGGAGTTAACAAGTGGGGATTATGTGTGGAATTTAAGAGTAACGATTATGTGTGGAATAGAAGAGTAAGGATTATTGTGTGGAGTTAAGGAGTAAGGATTAGGTGTGGAGTTAAGTAATTAGGATTATGTGTGGAGTTTATTAGTAAGGATTATTTTGTGGAGTTATTGATTAAGAATTAAGTGTGGAGTTATGGAGTAATGATTAGGTGTGGAGTTAAAGTTTACAGATTATGTGAGTATATAAATAGTTAGGATTATTGTATAGAGTTAAGGAGTAATGATTAAGTGTGGAGTTAAGTCGTTAGGATTATGTGTGTCATTTATAAGTAACGATTATTGTGTGGAGTTAAAGTGTAAGGGTTAAGTGTGGAGTTAAGTAATTAGGATTTTGTGTGTAGTTTATAAGTAAGGATTATTGTGTGGAATTAAGGAGTAAGGATTAGGTGTGGAGTTTGTAAGTAAGGATTATTTTGCGGAGTTAGTGATTAAGAATTAAGTGTGGAGTTAAGGAGTTAGGATTAAGCGTGGAGTTAACAAGTAAGGATTAAGCGTGGAGTTAACAAGTAAGGATTAAGTGAGGAGTTTAAGACTAAGGATTAATGTGTCGAGTTTATAAGTAAGGATATTTGTGTGGAGTTAAGGAGTAAGGATTAAGTGTGGAGTTAAGGAGTAAGGATTAAGTGTGGAGTTAAAGAGTAAGGATTATGTGTGGAGTTGAGGAGTAAAGATTATGTATTGAGTTAAAGAGTAAGGATTATGTGTGGAGCTTAAGGGTAAGGATTATTGTATGGAACTAAGGAGTAAGGATTAGGTGTGGAGTTAAGTCGTTAGGATTATGTTTGTAATTTATTAGTAAGGATTATTGTGTGGAGTTAAGGAGTGAGGATTAAGTGTGGAGTTAAGTAATTAGGATGATGTGTGGAGTTTATAAGTAAGGATTATTGGGTGGAGTTAAGGAGTAGTAATTAAGTGTGGAGTTAAGGAGTAAGGATTATATGTGGAATTTTAAAGTAAGGATTATTGTGTGGAGTTAAGAAATAGTAATTAAGTGTAAAGTTAAGGAGTAAGGATTAGGTGTGGAATTAAGGAGTAAGGATTAGGTTTGGAGTTAACGAGTAAATATTATGTGTGGAGTTAAGGAATAGGATTATGTGTGGAGTTTAAGACTAAGTACTAATGTGTGGAGTTTATACGTAAGGATTATTGTGTGGAGTTAAGGAGAAAGGATTATTGTGTGGAGTTAAGGAGTAAGGATTAGGTGTGGAGTTAAGGAGTAAGGATTAAGTGTGGAGTTTATAAGTAAGGATTATTGTGTGGATTTAAGGAGTTGTAATTAAGTGTGGAGTTAAGGAATAAGGATTAGGTGTGGAGTTAAGGAGTAAAGATTATGTGTTGAGTTAAAGAGTAAAGATTATGTGTGGAGCTTAAGGGCAAGGATTATTGTATAGAGTTAAGGAGTAATGATTAAGTGTGGAGTTAAGTCGTTAGGATTATGTGTGTAATTTATAAGCAAGGATTATTGTGTGGAGTTAAAGTGTAAGGATTAAGTGTGGAGTTAAGTAATTAGGATTTTGTGTGGGGTTAAGTAATTAGGATTTTGTGTGGAGTTTATAAGTAAGGATTATTGTGTGGAGTTGAGGAGTAGTAATTAAGTGTAGAGTTAAGGAGTAAGGATTAGGTGTGGAGTTTGTAAGTAAGGATTATTTTGCGGAGTTAGTGATTAAGAATTAAGTGTGGAGTTAAGGAGTTAGGATTAAGCGTGGAGTTAACAAGTAAGGATTAAGTGAGGAGTTTAAGACTAAGGATTAATGTGTCGAGTTTATAAGTAAGGATAATTGTGTGGAGTTAAGGAGTAAGGATTAGGTGTGGAGTTAAGGAGTAAAGATTATGTGTTGAGTTAAAGAGTAAAGATTATGTGTGGAGCTTAAGGGTAAGGATTATTGTATAGAGTTAAGGAGTAATGATTAAGTGTGGAGTTAAGTCGTTAGGATTATGTGTGTAATTTATAAGTAAGGATTATTGTGTGGAGTTAAAGTGTAAGGATTAAGTGTGGAGTTAAGTAATTAGGATTTTGTGTGGGGTTAAGTATTTAGGATTTTGTGTGGAGTTTATAAGTAAGGATTATTGTGTGGAGTTGAGGAGTAGTAATTAAGTGTAGAGTTAAGGAGTAAGGATTATATGTGGATTTTTTAAGTAAGGATTATTGTGTGGAGTTAAGAAATAGTAATTAAGTGTAAAGTTAAGGAGTAAGGATTAGGTGTGGAATTAAGGAGTAAGGATTAGGTTTGGAGTTAACGAGTAAATATTATGTGTGGAGTTATGGAATAGGATTATGTGTGGAGTTTAAGACTAAGTACTAATGTGTGGAGTTTATACGTAAGGATTATTGTGTGGAGTTAAGGAGTAAGGATTATTGTGTGGAGTTTAAGACTAAGTACTAATGTGTGGAGTTTATACGTAAGAATTATTGTGTGGAGTTAAGGAGTAAGGATTATTGTGTGGAGTTAAGGAGTAAGGATTATTGTATGGAACTAAGGAGTAAGGATTAGGTGTGGAGTTAAGTCGTTAGGATTATGTTTGTAATTTATTAGTAAGGATTATTGTGTGGAGTTAAGGAGTGAGGATTAAGTGTGGAGTTAAGTAATTAGGATTATGTGTGGAGTTTATAAGTAAGGATTATTGTGTGGAGTTAAGGAGTAGTAATTAAGTGTGGAGTTAAGGAGTAAGGATTATATGTGGATTTTTTAAGTAAGGATTATTGTGTGGAGTTAAGAAATAGTAATTAAGTGTAAAGTTAAGGAGTAAGGATTAGGTGTGGAATTAAGGAGTAAGGATTAGGTTTGGAGTTAACGAGTAAATATTATGTGTGGAGTTAAGGAATAGGATTATGTGTGGAGTTTAAGACTAAGTACTAATGTGTGGAGTTTATACGTAAGGATTATTGTGTGGAGTTAAGGAGTAAGGATTATTGTGTGGAGTTTAAGACTAAGTACTAATGTGTGGAGTTTATACGTAAGAATTATTGTGTGGAGTTAAGGAGTAAGGATTATTGTGTGGAGTTAAGGAGTAAGGATTATTGTATGGAACTAAGGAGTAAGGATTAGGTGTGGAGTTAAGTCGTTAGGATTATGTTTGTAATTTATTAGTAAGGATTATTGTGTGGAGTTAAGGAGTGAGGATTAAGTGTGGAGTTAAGTAATTAGGATTATGTGTGGAGTTTATAAGTAAGGATTATTGTGTGGAGTTAAGGAGTAGTAATTAAGTGTGGAGTTAAGGAGTAAGGATTATATGTGGATTTTTTAAGTAAGGATTATTGTGTGGAGTTAAGAAATAGTAATTAAGTGTAAAGTTAAGGAGTAAGGATTAGGTGTGGAATTAAGGAGTAAGGATTAGGTTTGGAGTTAACGAGTAAATATTATGTGTGGAGTTAAGGAATAGGATTATGTGTGGAGTTTAAGACTAAGTACTAATGTGTGGAGTTTATACGTAAGGATTATTGTGTGGAGTTAAGGAGTAAGGATTATTGTGTGGAGTTTAAGACTAAGTACTAATGTGTGGAGTTTATACGTAAGGATTATTGTGTGGAGTTAAGGAGTAAGGATTATTGTGTGGAGTTAAGCAGTAAGGATTAGGTGTGGAGTTAAGGAGTAAGGATTAAGTGTGGAGTTTATAAGTAAGGATTATTGTGTGGATTTAAGGAGTTGTAATTAAGTGTGGAGTTAAGGAGTTGTAATTAAGTGTGGAGTTAAGGAATAAGGATTAGGTGTGGAGTTAAGGAGTAAAGATTATGTGTTGAGTTAAAGAGTAAAGATTATGTGTGGAGCTTAAGGGTAAGGATTATTGTATAGAGTTAAGGAGTAATGATTAAGTGTGGAGTTAAGTCGTTAGGATTATGTGTGTAATTTATAAGTAAGGATTATTGTGTGGAGTTAAAGTGTAAGGATTAAGTGTGGAGTTAAGTAATTAGGATTTTGTGTGGGGTTAAGTATTTAGGATTTTGTGTGGAGTTTATAAGTAAGGATTATTGTGTGGAGTTGAGGAGTAGTAATTAAGTGTAGAGTTAAGGAGTAAGGATTATATGTGGATTTTTTAAGTAAGGATTATTGTGTGGAGTTAAGAAATAGTAATTAAGTGTAAAGTTAAGGAGTAAGGATTAGGTGTGGAATTAAGGAGTAAGGATTAGGTTTGGAGTTAACGAGTAAATATTATGTGTGGAGTTAAGGAATAGGATTATGTGTGGAGTTTAAGACTAAGTACTAATGTGTGGAGTTTATACGTAAGGATTATTGTGTGGAGTTAAGGAGTAAGGATTATTGTGTGGAGTTTAAGACTAAGTACTAATGTGTGGAGTTTATACGTAAGAATTATTGTGTGGAGTTAAGGAGTAAGGATTATTGTGTGGAGTTAAGGAGTAAGGATTATTGTATGGAACTAAGGAGTAAGGATTAGGTGTGGAGTTAAGTCGTTAGGATTATGTTTGTAATTTATTAGTAAGGATTATTGTGTGGAGTTAAGGAGTGAGGATTAAGTGTGGAGTTAAGTAATTAGGATTATGTGTGGAGTTTATAAGTAAGGATTATTGTGTGGAGTTAAGGAGTAGTAATTAAGTGTGGAGTTAAGGAGTAAGGATTATATGTGGATTTTTTAAGTAAGGATTATTGTGTGGAGTTAAGAAATAGTAATTAAGTGTAAAGTTAAGGAGTAAGGATTAGGTGTGGAATTAAGGAGTAAGGATTAGGTTTGGAGTTAACGAGTAAATATTATGTGTGGAGTTAAGGAATAGGATTATGTGTGGAGTTTAAGACTAAGTACTAATGTGTGGAGTTTATACGTAAGGATTATTGTGTGGAGTTAAGGAGTAAGGATTATTGTGTGGAGTTTAAGACTAAGTACTAATGTGTGGAGTTTATACGTAAGAATTATTGTGTGGAGTTAAGGAGTAAGGATTATTGTGTGGAGTTAAGGAGTAAGGATTATTGTATGGAACTAAGGAGTAAGGATTAGGTGTGGAGTTAAGTCGTTAGGATTATGTTTGTAATTTATTAGTAAGGATTATTGTGTGGAGTTAAGGAGTGAGGATTAAGTGTGGAGTTAAGTAATTAGGATTATGTGTGGAGTTTATAAGTAAGGATTATTGTGTGGAGTTAAGGAGTAGTAATTAAGTGTGGAGTTAAGGAGTAAGGATTATATGTGGATTTTTTAAGTAAGGATTATTGTGTGGAGTTAAGAAATAGTAATTAAGTGTAAAGTTAAGGAGTAAGGATTAGGTGTGGAATTAAGGAGTAAGGATTAGGTTTGGAGTTAACGAGTAAATATTATGTGTGGAGTTAAGGAATAGGATTATGTGTGGAGTTTAAGACTAAGTACTAATGTGTGGAGTTTATACGTAAGGATTATTGTGTGGAGTTAAGGAGTAAGGATTATTGTGTGGAGTTTAAGACTAAGTACTAATGTGTGGAGTTTATACGTAAGGATTATTGTGTGGAGTTAAGGAGTAAGGATTATTGTGTGGAGTTAAGCAGTAAGGATTAGGTGTGGAGTTAAGGAGTAAGGATTAAGTGTGGAGTTTATAAGTAAGGATTATTGTGTGGATTTAAGGAGTTGTAATTAAGTGTGGAGTTAAGGAGTTGTAATTAAGTGTGGAGTTAAGGAGTAAGGATTAGGTGTGGAGTTAAGGAGTAAAGATTATGTGTTGAGTTAAAGAGTAAAGATTATGTGTGGAGCTTAAGGGTAAGGATTATTGTATAGAGTTAAGGAGTAATGATTAAGTGTGGAGTTAAGTCGTTAGGATTATGTGTGTAATTTATAAGTAAGGATTATTGTGTGGAGTTAAAGTGTAAGGATTAAGTGTGGAGTTAAGTAATTAGGATTTTGTGTGGGGTTAAGTATTTAGGATTTTGTGTGGAGTTTATAAGTAAGGATTATTGTGTGGAGTTGAGGAGTAGTAATTAAGTGTAGAGTTAAGGAGTAAGGATTAGGTGTGGAGTTTGTAAGTAAGGATTATTTTGCGGAGTTAGTGATTAAGAATTAAGTGTGGAGTTAAGGAGTTAGGATTAAGCGTGGAGTTAACAAGTAAGGATTAAGTGAGGAGTTTAAGACTAAGGATTAATGTGTCGAGTTTATAAGTAAGGATAATTGTGTGGAGTTAAGGAGTAAGGATAATTGTGTGGAGTTAAGGAGTAAGGATTAAGTGTGGAGTTAAGGAGTAGGGATTAAGTTTCGAGTTAAGGAGTAAGGATTAAGTGTGGAGTTAAAGAGTAAGAATTATGTGTGGAGTTGAGGAGGAAAGATTATGTATTGAGTTAAAGAGTTAGGATTATGTGTGAAGCTTAAGGGTAAGGATTATTGTATGGAACTAAGGAGTAAGGATTAGGTGTGGAGTTAAAGAGTGAGGATTAAGTGTGGAGTTAAGTAATTAGGATTATGTGTGGAGTTTATAAGTAAGGATTATTGTGTGGAGTAAAGGAGTAGTAATTAAGTGTAGAGTTAAGGAGTAAGGATTAGGTGTGGAGTTTGTAAGTAAGGATTATTTTGTGGAGTGTTAACCGATATTTAGTTTTATGATTTTCAATACATGTAATAATTACATCAGCATACATATCTATACTACTTACTTGTAAAGTTTCCATGAAAAACGTGTTATGTACTATCTTAACTAAATATTATTGGTTAAAATGGACAACTAAAGTGAATACTGGAGGTGGGTACTTTTGTGCCCACCTCCGTATAAAACCTCGTGCCTCCAAAGATACGAGAGGGGAGAGCAACGTCAGATCTTGAGCTAAGCAGAGCAAGGGAACGCGTATGAGACCAACTAAGTGTATCAATTCACGCACTATAGTAAAATAAAGCATATCTTGTGAGTAACTACATATATGCACATACACTTCTTATTTTCGTATCTTCCATACGTTGAAACTAACTCCCGAAATCCCTCACTCAAAGCAAGTGCTTCTCTACCTTCTACACTATTCCCCATCATTTTCATCTCTCACTCTCAATTCCATTAAAATTCCCTATTTATTTCCATAATCGGCTCATCCTTATATTTTCACCATTACGAACCATTAACCACCACAAAAAACAACTTAACATGGTGAACGGTGCGGGCTTCGACGTCTCTCCAATATTCAGGTTTGTAGACTTATTAAAAGACTATTTTCCTCTATCTGTGACATGTGATCTTGTGTCTGTGACAAAAAATACTTGTGGCGTAAGCCGCTAAACAAAACTTCGCCCAAATTTTCCATTTTTTCTACCACATTGTCACTCAAAATCTTCCGTGGCGTCAGCCGCCGCCGAAGGCTATGCCCGAATTTTCTATAAATTGTCTCAAGTTTCCCCGTGCCACATGTCACCTCACGACATCAGATTTATTAGAGTAGTCGAACTTCATAACCACGCTGAATTCATCATTTGTAATAACCAGAAATATATAGCTCTGTTACTAAGTGAAGCTGCTCTCGTTGAGCTTACCTCTGAGGACCAATTACGTGCACGTGCCAAATATAGTCATCTCTCATCTACAAGAGCACTATACCTTTACAAGTTTTACAAACTGTTTAAGCAAAAGTTGCCTCGATACGCTAACTCTGACATTGAACCACAACTAGTTGATAGAAGTGATATCAAAGTGATACGGAAGAACCCTTCACGCATCCCTAGATCCATCAATACTTCTACCACGACCCTGCCTGAAACCACCGTGGTAACCGTCTCAGACGACATCCTCAACCACGTACCATCAAGTGAAGGCGAAACTGACACCGAAGGACCAACACCGGAGCCCACAACACCTCTTGGCGGATTTGCGAGTTTCAACCCCAGTAGGACCTCTACCCCTGCTGTCTCTTCTGGTCCCGCAGATAACGATTCGATCTTCATTACTACTCAATCAGTAAGTACAAGCTTTAATTTGTCTAACAATCATACTCTCACTGGCACACCCGTCGCTCCACATCCGCAACCAACATCATCTCGTCTTTTTGCCTCCCGAGACATTCTCGAAGACATCGCACAGAAGCTCGTTGATGACATCAAGACCAAGCAAGAAGTCGACTCCTCAGGGACGAGTATACTTACCTACGCTCACTACCAACAATTACTCTATGATCTACAACTAACAACAGACGTTACAACCGACGGTACCTTCCTCAACACCAGAGAAACATTTAGCAAAATTGTTGCACGAATCCTCCGCATCTTTACACTTTGGCAGACTAATTCAACTGAATTTGCATCCATCATAGACGAGATTGAAGATATACAAACATCATTACTGGCTTCCGCATTTTGTCCAACGGTCACTACTACTCTAGTCACAACAACTACTCCTTCCGTGTCCACCACTAAGACCCCTACCTTTGTTATCGAAACACACAGCTACACGCCTGTAATCCTCGCCTGGACAAACCGACTACAAGCTGAACAAAATTCCACTCAAGAAATTGCCCATCTTCTCAGTTACGCATATTACTTAGGCTTGGTACAAGAATTTAATCTCACATCCAAATATACCCACAACCATTGTCATTTTTCCTCTCAGCAAGCCTACAAAGAAGGACTCTTTCTTTTAGACCAACAATTCATTTCCATTGCTACTCAAACCTACCCGGACATTTTTTCCGCTCCCGTCACTAATCCAGACAATCACACCAGTAATCATTCTCATACAGCTCCCCAGGACAATACCGCTGTCCTCATTCCCGACGTTGACACCACCGCCGCATACGACAGTGACAATCCTATCTATAATATTAACGTCACCCCCCACCTCTTTCAGATTCAAACTCTGATTCAGGGTCACTCCACTCTGAATCTCTCCAATTCACCACTGCCACCAACAGCTCTTCCTCTTCTCGTTCCACTTCTCCTATTCCAACTTCTCCACCTATTCCTCCAACCATCCCAACACACAATCCCAAAATGGATTACACCAGATTTCTTTTCGACAAACCGGCTTATCCTTCTTCCAAAATCTACTCCGAAGAATTGTCAGAATTCCTACTACGCTGTGATGACTTTTTTAATACTTTCCAAACAGATGACAAGATGAAAAAGTCATATGTGTACAGAAAGCTCTCCGATGCCACAAAAACAGGCAAAGATTTTCTATCCCACTTCTATAATCTCACGTCCACTTCGCATCAAACATATGCCCAGTTTCGGGATGCTGTGCTCACCAAAATGCCACGGGATGTGCCCGACAGAAAAAGTAAACTTTTGGACGCGTTATCCATGTCACCATATCCACATGAACAGCCAACCAAGTTTGTATTACGAGTCAAGTCTGCTGCAAGCACAGACTGGTCCACATTTCCAGAGGCTACTACAGTGCAAACGCTGTTAGAAAAACTCGACACCACCGTCAAAAGTTTCATCACAAGCAAGAATCTGAAAATTAAAAATTTCAATCATCTCTTGGATGCCCTACGCGACTATGAATCATGCACTACTCCCCATACAGACCACAGTACAGTTACTCTTGCAACTCCAGTCCTTCCTTCATCCTTGGCAAAAACACTGGCCACGCTTCTAGAGAAGATTGAGAAATTGGAAACTAAGGACACTCCCATTATGGCAGTCACTCGACATGCTCAGCCACAGCGTTCACAGTACAACAATTTTCAACCTGGACTGGGTTCTAACATTCAACGAACCTACACGTGTTACAAGTGTAACCAAACGGGCCACACAGTAAGGTATTGCCCGACTCAACCTACTCTGTCTCAGACTTCAGCTTCTCAATCCCCAGAAATTTGCGGTCGTTGCTCTCGTCCGGGACATCATGCTAACCGTTGCAGAAAGCCAGTTGCTATACATTACCAACAATTTCCACACTATATGCAACGACGACGTGAAGAAAGACAACAGCAACTACAGAACCAGCCTTTAAACTCCAACGGGCAGGCTCCACAAGGCCTGCCCCGACGCCAGCTTCTACCTATACAAGCTGCAGACCACCAAACCTCACAAGACAGCCACTAATAATTCCTTCCGTTACTACAGAATGTACCACTAACATCAGTGTACACTCACTCTCCTGTTCACTTAAAATCATTGTAAGTATAAACGGTATAAGTCTCCCGTGTCTTATTGATACAGGAGCAGCTGCCTCCTTAATACATACCTCGTACGTACCTCACGGTACTCCAATCACAAAGAACAATCTCACCCTCATAGATGCCTCAGGAAATAGCATGTCCAATACTGGACTCGCCCTTGTAAAAATCAAGATAGGAAACTCTACATTTCTACACCCATTTATCATTGCTCCTTCCACAGCTATTCGCTGCATCCTGGGAACAGACTTTCTATACTCCAAAGGAGGTTTCATCATCAATACTCAAGATAATACCATCTTCAACAAGTTTACAGGACACATTCCGTTAATTCATACGCTCCTACAACACGATAATGCACTTAGGGAACAATGCGAAATTCCAGTAGACACCATACAACACTTACCAACCCGAACAAACCTGTCCCATCACTCTCATTATCACAAAGACCAGGATGCTAACTTCCTGCCCAACCCTTGCTTCTCATTCTCTACACCACCTGTGACCTCTTTTCCAATCTCAACGTCTACTCAAACTCTTCCCACTTTTCAAGACCAAGCTTCCCAGACTCTCACAACAACGCAAAATAAATCTCAACATGGGAATAAATATTCACAGCCTGAAAAATATTCTCCAACTCCAGACATGTCTTCTGATGAGACAGACCACGATTACTTCCATCGCTCAACCCATCCCCTTCGCCGACGTATTTCTACATCCCGCAGAATTACTCTCAAAACTACACCTACTCCCATATCGTCTGTCTCAGCTCAACCTGCTACACAGTCCAAAATTACAACATTTCCTATTCTGTGTGTTTCTAACACCATGGAAGACGATGTTCTCCGCGTCCATGGAACACAGGTCATTTCACCCAGGTCTCATGTAACCATTGCAATCATTCACTCCATTGAACAAACTTCGCCTTTATATTTCCAACCTCATGACTCCCTACATACACAATTCCATATCCTTGCTCCTCATGCAATACTCAGCCCTGACTCTAAATTCTTCCTTCTCACAAATCCAACATATATGACTATTACCTTACCAGATGGTTTGGGCCTCGGATGTTTAACCCCGTTTGACACACATGATAATTCTATGCAACCGATACATATCAATGCGATCAATACATCCCAATTGGAAACTGAAATAGCATCTTTTAAAATATATCCGAAGCTCAACCCTGCGGATCAAACTAAACTCCGTTCATTGTTAAGAGAATACAGGAACTCTTTTGCATTCAACGCCAATGAACTCGGTAAATGTTGCACAATTCCATTCCGCGTAGAACTACAGCAAGGAAGCATAGTCCACCATAAACCATACAAGACATCCTCATATCAGGACGCCATTATAGATGCAGAGGTCAAAAAACTATTGGAAAATGACATAATAGAGCACTCGACCTCCCCATTCAGTAGTCCCGTCATCATTGTTTTTAAGAAACCAAATGACCAGGGAGTCCGCAAGCCACGTATGGTCATCGATTTCAGATCCCTCAACGCTATTACTAAGGCAATGCATTGGCCGTTACCTTCCATTGATGAGATTCTCAGAAGGCTCCAGAACCAATGCTATTTTTCAACTCTAGACCTCGCGTCAGGGTTCCATCAGATAACGGTGGAACCCGCCTCCAGAGAAAAACTCAGCTTCATAACAAGAAATGGACAGTATCAGTACAAAGACATGCCTTTTGGCACCAAAAACTCCCCATCTCATTTTTGTAGTCATTGATGTTATTTTAGCCGATCTCAAGTATAATACTGCCATGGCATATGTGGACGATATTGTCATTGCTAGTCAAACCATTGACGAACATATTTCCAAACTCAGAAAAATCTTCATACGCTTCGCCCAGCATAACCTCAAGTTTGAACCAACCAAATGTAAATTTGGCTACGAACAAATAAATCTGCTCGGCTTCACCATCAATGCCTATGGAATTCAGCCCTACGATGACAATTTAAATGGATTAAGGCAGATGCCCGCTCCAACTAACATCACCACAGTCCAGTCCTTTCTTGGAATGGCTAACTTCTTTCGAAGATTTGTACCCAATTTTGCACATACAGCAGCACCATTAAGAGAACTCACAAAAAAGAACATCCCGTTCCTGTGGACTCATGAATGTGATCAAGCATTTCAAGCTCTCAAAAATCTCTTATTATGTAAACCAGTCTTAGCACACTATGATCCCCAAAAGGAAACATTTTTATACACAGACGCCTCCTACCAAGGACTTGGCGCTTACATGACACAACTTCACCCCGACGGTCTCGAACATCCAATTTTCTTCCTCAGCAGGCGTTTAAATAAATATGAGGCTAAGTATCATATACGACTTCTAGAACTTCTGGCCATTACATGGTCAGTCATGAAGCTAAAGGAGTACTTACTTGGAATACACTTTACAGTACGAACAGATCATCACAGCTTATGCTACATCATGAAGAGTAAAGATAGCTTGGACCCCAAGCTACAACGACTGCAACTTCTACTGATGCCCTACGACATTACAATAAAATATGTCAAGGGTACAACTCATAAGGTCGCCGATTGCCTCAGCCGCAATCCTTTCCAAGAGCCCACACACTCCCAGACCGACGATGAAGCATGCCTCTCCGTTCATACAATGGACATTGGTATTCTCAAAGACGAGCAGGCTAAAGATCCAACACTCATGGATATAATTAATAAACTCCCCACCAACTGGAGACTACGCTCTAACTACACCTTATACAATGATATTTTGTATAAACATAACCAAAAACTTGGAGAAAAATCTCTACTGATGATCCCTCACCAGATGATACCAGATATAATTAAACGTCATCACAATCCAGTGTCCCACACAGGACACACCAAAGCTCTGAAGGAAATAGCACAGAGCTACTACTGGAAAACCATGAGTAAAGACATCAAGGAATTTATACAATCATGTACATTTTGTCAAGAAAGGAAGTCTCCCCGTGGACAAAAACAGCCAGGCGAGTTCCAGTTTCTTCCCATCCCACTTAGACCATTCGAACGGATTCAAATGGACGTCCAAGGGCCACTTACTAATAATGAAGGACGCCCTAGATATATAATCACTGCCATCTGCTACCTAACTAAATTCCTGGTAGCTGATGTCGTGGCCACAGCAGACGCTAACGCCATTGCAAAATTTATTTTTAACAAAATCGCATCCGTATATTCCCTCCCCGAAATCATACAGTCAGATCAAGGGACCGAATTTAACAATGCCGTCATTACAGAACTTTCCAAAATATTTGATTTTAAAATGAAATATAGCACTGCTTTCCACCCCAAGAGCCAGGGGCTCATAGAGAGAACACATCAGACATTTGGCCACTGTATTGCGATGTACAGAGCTGAAAACAAGGCCGACTGGCCTCAAGCAATCCCGGCTATTACTTTCTACCTCAATACCACTCAACATAGTTCACACGGTTTTACCCCCTTCTATGTGCTGCATGGTTTTCATGCACGTACCCCGTTGAGAAATGCATTTCCTACGTTTACTCCAGAAAACCGGAATGTCCAAGACATGAATGCACTATGGAAGACTACCCGTGAAATTTTAACCCGTCACAGAGAAAAGTACGCTGAACGCGTAAATAAGTCTAAACGAACAGTAAAATACAACATCGGAGATAACGTTCTACTTGAACACACGTCCGTACAACCGGGAACTAGTACTAAATTACTACCCAGATGGAAAGGCCCCTTTTCTGTTATTGATCAACCCTCTGACGTTAACTACACTATTAGAGGATCCGTTGGTAACACTGTTAAAACCCTTACAGTTCATGTTTCCAGATTGAAACTATTCCATAAACGCCCTAATGTGTTCAACATTAAATCTCTGCTCAATAATGAGTATGAGCCTCCAGAGCAGGAACCTTCTACAAATCTACAGGACATTCCTAAGGAATTCACTAAATCTACAGAAGACCTGCACTCACCTGAACCTGACACTATTCCTGAAGTTATTTCTGAAAAGCCCTCAAATCAGCCTGACATTATTCTTGAAACAGATTTACCTACACATGAACATCATGCATTCCCATTACGGGATACAGTACCTCCATTTCCCGTCCAATCAACTCCTACAATTATTCCAACAACACAGGAGCAACCTCATAAACCTACATATAAGGACGCGCTATTGTCCATGCCAAAAGAATCCCCTGTTGAAATTCCTCATTCCTCCTCTATAACAATCCCTAATAAACGTGTCCGCAGGACACAGCAACAATTATTGGAACATGAGTCTCAGCAGATATTACCAACTGATTTTTTCGCACGTACGGACTCAGAATTCCGACGGAGTACGCGAACTAACGTTCACGCCATGGAAAATTTGTTAAACCACACGATGGTTCAACCCTCATCTACCCATAGTTATCAACTATAACATAACCTTCAGCTTCATTTAAAATACATACAATATGATCGGCAAATCTTAAGAACAACCCTTCTGTTGCAACAGCAATTTAATTCCACCCCACAACCCTAACTCCTGTTTCGGAGTCGTTTACAAATCACAACTTCAAAACACTACATGATGCTACTATAGGGTCACTGACCTCTCTCACCCTCAAAATTTTCAAAGTATTTATTCCAGAAAACATTTGGCGTGACCCCTCTACGACAGGCTCACTCATTCCGCAATGTCAAGCATCCTGTCCAAAGACTGGATCCTCAACTACCTTATGCATCTTATAACTATCAATGTCAAGCATCCTGTCCAAAGACTGGATCCTCAACTACCTTATGCATCTTAATAACTATCAATGTCAAGCATCCTATCCAAAGACTGGATCCTCAACTACCTTATGCATCTTATAACTATCAACGTCAAGCATCCTGTCCGACAATTGGATCCTCAACAACTATATGAACCTTAACCTATGCAATGTCAAACATCTCATCCCAGGACATGATCTTCAACAAACTTATGACTTTATTATATTATACCGTGTCAAACATCCCATCCGAAGACGTGATCTTCAACTAACCATATGATTTACACACATTTGTTAATACGCAAAGATAATCACGACATGCAAGGAAATTCAAGTCTACACATCAACATGTTTTTCCGGAAAATTGTATCATGCACCCTATACAATAACTATCTTAGTTAAATATCTTGCTCTGATATCTTGACTAGTTCTGCGACACGGACCCCATCTGCAATAACAGTGAAATTGCACAAAAACATTATATTGCTGGCTAATTCACTAATATGTATTTATTCTGAGTTCCAGAACAAATTTCCACTGACTATAGCAGACTTCACAACATGACCCACATTCACGGACGTTCAGGTCAGCACCCTCTATGATGACAACTCCAACTGCAACCACACATGGGACGCCATGACATTTGCAAGTCATCTACACTCAAGAAATTTACAAAAAAAAATTTATATTTCATTACTAACAATTTTTCCTAGCTTCACAAACACTTTCACATAATTCTCACACATCACACTCTTATATTACACACTTAGCAATTTTTGTCTTAATTCTATACCTATGTACTATGAGCTGCAGCTCCCGCCACATTTTTCCTCATTTCTAGAAATTGTAATTGATCACTACATTTCGCCACTTCCCATTAGACACCCTGTATAACCCCAAAAATTCTTTTTATTCTATATTACACACATTGTACTAACACATTTATTATATTTACTTCATTTCAATTACTTACGAACGAACAAAAATTGTTACTCACCTCGTATACACTCTCCATCTTGCGAATTCCCTCTCCAAAGTTTACTCAATTCTATCTTAGTAATTCTGGGGACAGAATTTTCTGCCACTCCCGGAAGTTTATACTACATTTTATGCTAATATTGAGCACTTTTGATGTTATTTTAAAGAAATATTACAGTTTTATGTAAATTCTACATGTTAAAATGATATTACTAGAGCTAATAATATTGCAGAGCTAAAAGATTTTGTATTCAACTACAGTGGAAAGACTACAAGTAACGAAAACGCAAGGAAAAAGAAACTACGTCGTCCCAGTTCAAAACAGAGCGGCCTAAAATACCCTCAACAGCAAAAAATTCCACGCCAAAGTTCGACAATTTACAGTTTCTACCCTTTTAAACAATGGGGACATTGTTTTCTCTTCGCCGTAGAATGTTAACCGATATTTAGTTTTATGATTTTCAATACATGTAATAATTACATCAGCATACATATCTATACTACTTACTTGTAAAGTTTCCATGAAAAACGTGTTAGGTACTATCTTAACTAAATATTATTGGTTAAAATGAACAACTAAAATGAATACTGGAGGTGGGTACTTTTGTTCCCACCTCCGTATAAAACCTCGTGCCTCCAAAGGTACGAGAGAGGAGAGCAACGTCAGATCTTGAGCTAAGCAGAGCAAGGGAACGCGTATGAGACCAACTAAGTGTATCAATTCACGCACTATAGTAAAATAAAGCATATCTTGTGAGTAACTACATATATGCACATACACATCTTATTTTCGTATCTTCCATATGTTGAGACTAACTCCCGAAATCCCTCACTCAAAGCAAGTGCTTCTCTACCTTCTACACTATTCCCCATCATTTTCATCTCTCACTCTCAATTCCATTAAAATTCCCTATTTATTTCCATAATCGGCTCATCCTTATATTTTCACCATTACGAACCATTAACCACCACAAAAAACAACTTAACAGGAGTTAGTGATTAAGAATTAAGTGTGGAGTTCAGGAGTAAGGATTAAGTGTGGAGTTAAGTCGTTAGGATTATGTTTGTAATTTATAAGTAAGGATTATTGTGTGGAGTTAAGGAGTGGGGATTAAGTGTGGAGTTAAGTAATTAGGATTATGTTTGGAGTTTATAAGTAAGGATTATTGTGTGGAGTTAAGGAATAGTAATTAAGTGTAGAGTTAAGGAGCAAGGATTAGGTGTGGAGTTTGTAAGTAAGGATTATTTTGTGGAGTTAGTGATTAAGAATTAAGTGTGGAGTTAAGGAGTTAGGATTAAGCGTGAAGTTAACAAGTAAGAATTAAGTGAGGAGTTTAAGACTAAGGATTAATGTGTCGAGTTTATAAGTAAGGATAATTGTGTGGAGTTAAGGAGTAAGGATTAAGTGTGGAGTTAAGGAGTAAGGATTAAGTGTGGAGTTAAGGAGTAAGGATTAAGTGTGGAGTTAAGGAGTAAGGATTAAGTGTGGAGTTAAGGACTAAGGATTAAGTGTGGAGTTAAGGAGTAAGGATTAAGCGTGGAGTTAAGGAGTAAGGATTAAGTGTGGAGTTAAGGAGTAAGGATTAAGTGTGGAGTTAAGGAGTAAGGATTAAGTGTGGAGTTAAGGAGTAAGCATTAAGTGTGGAGTTAAGGAGTAAGGATTAAGTGTGGAGTTGAGGAGTATAATTTATGTGTCGAGTCAAAGAGTAAACATTATGTGTGGAGTTTAAGAGTAAGGACTATTGTTTGGAGTTTAAGGGTTAGGATTATTGTTTGAGTTAAGGAGTTAGGATTAAGCGTGGAGTTAACAAGTAAGGATTATGTGTGGAGTTTAAGAGTAAGGATTATTTGTGGAGTAGAAGAGTAAGGAGTATTGTGTGGAGTTAAGGAGTAAGGATTAGGTGTGGAGTTAAGTAATTAGGATTATGTGTGGAGTTTATAAGTAAGGATTATTTTGTGGAGTAATTGATTAATAATTAAGTGTGGAGTTATGGAGTAAGGATTAGGTGTGGAGTTTGTAAGTAAGGATTATTTTGTGGAGTTAGAGATTAAGAATTAAGTGTGGAGTTAAGGAGTTAGGATTAAGCGTGGAGTTAACAAGTAAGGATTATGTGAGGAGTTTAAGACTAAGGATTAATGTGTCGAGTTTAAAAGTAAGGATTATTGAGTGGAGTTAAGGAGTAAGGATTAAGTGTGAAGTTTAGTAATTCGGATTATGTGTGGAGTTTATAAGTAAGGATTATTGTGTGTAGTTTATGAGTCGTAATTAAGTGTGGAGTTAAGGAGTAAGGATTAGGCGTGGAGTTAAGGAGAAAATATTATGTGTGGAGTTAAGGAGAAAATATTATGTGTGGAGTTTAAGAGTAAGGATTAATGTGTGGAGTTAAGGGGTAAGGATTAATGTTTGGAGTTAAGGAGTAAGGATTATGTGAGGAGTTAAAGATTAAGGATTATGTGTGGAGTTAAAGTTTAAGGATTATGTGTGGAGTTAAAGAGTAAGGATTAAATGTGGAGTTTAAGAGTAGGGATTATTGTGTGGAGTTAAGGAGTAAGGATTAAGTGTGGAGTTAAGTAATTAGGATTATGTGTGGAATTCATAAGTAAGGAATATTGTGTGGAATTAAGGAGAAATGATTAAGTGTGGAGTTAAGTCGTTAGGATTATTTGTGTAATTTATAAGTAAGGATTATTGTGTGGAGTTAAAGTGTAAGGATTAAGTGTGGAGTTAAGTAATTAGGATTATGTGTGGAGTTTATAAGTAAGGATTATTGTGTGGAATTAAGGAGTAAAGATTAAGTGTGGAGTTAAGGAGTAAGGATTAGGTGTGGAGTTAAGGAGTAAGCATTAGGTGTGGAGTTAAGGAGTAAATATTTTGTATGGAGAGAAAGAGTAAAGATTATGTGCCGAGTTTAAGAGTAAACATTATGTGTGGAGTTTAAGAGTAAGGATTGATGTTTGAGTTAAGCAGTTAGGATTAAGCGTGGAGTTAACAAGTAAGGATTATGTGTGGAGTTTAAGAGTAAGGATTATTGTTTGGAGTTTAAGAGTAAGGATTATTGTTTGAGTTAAGCAGTTAGGATTAAGCGTGGAGTTAACAAGTAAGGATTATGTGTGGAGTTTAAGAGTAAGGATTATGTGTGGAGTAGACGAGTAAGGATTATTGTGTGGAGTTAAGTAATTAGGATTATGTGTGGAGTTTATAAGTAAGGATTATTTTGTGGAGTTATTGGTTAAGAATTAAGTGTGGAGTTATGGAGTAAGGATTAGGTGTGGAGCTAAAGTTTACAGATTATGTGAGTATATAAATAGTAAGGATTATATGTGGAGTTAAAGAGTAAGGATTATGTGTGGAGTTGAGGAGTAAAGATTATGTGTTGAGTTAAAGAGTAAGGATTATGTGTGGAGCTTAAGGATAAGGATTATTGTATAGAGTTAAGGAGTAATGATTAAGTGTGGAGTTAAGTCGTTAGGATTATTTGTGTAATTTATAAGTAAGGATTATTGTGTGGAGTTAAAGTGTAAGGATTAAGTGTGGAGTTAAGGAGTAAGGATTAGGTGTGGAGTTAACAAGTAAGGATTATGTGAGGAGTTTAAGACTAAGGATTAATGTGTCGAGTTTAAAAGTAAGGATTATTGAGTGGAGTTAAGGAGTAAGGATTAAGTGTGAAGTTTAGTAATTCGGATTATGTGTGGAGTTTATAAGTAAGGATTATTGTGTGTAGTTTATGAGTCGTAATTAAGTGTGGAGTTAAGGAGTAAGGATTAGGCGTGGAGTTAAGGAGAAAATATTATGTGTGGAGTTAAGGAGAAAATATTATGTGTGGAGTTTAAGAGTAAGGATTAATGTGTGGAGTTAAGGGGTAAGGATTAATGTTTGGAGTTAAGGAGTAAGGATTATGTGAGGAGTTAAAGATTAAGGATTATGTGTGGAGTTAAAGTTTAAGGATTATGTGTGGAGTTAAAGAGTAAGGATTAAATGTGGAGTTTAAGAGTAAGGATTATTGTGTGGAGTTAAGGAGTAAGGATTAAGTGTGGAGTTAAGTAATTAGGATTATGTGTGGAATTCATAAGTAAGGAATATTGTGTGGAATTAAGGAGAAATGATTATGTGTGGAGTTGAGGAGTAAAGATTATGTGTTGAGTTAAAGAGTAAGGATTATGTGTGGAGCTTAAGGATAAGGATTATTGTATAGAGTTAAGGAGTAATGATTAAGTGTGGAGTTAAGTCGTTAGGATTATTTGTGTAATTTATAAGTAAGGATTATTGTGTGGAGTTAAAGTGTAAGGATTAAGTGTGGAGTTAAGTAATTAGGATTATGTGTGGAGTTTATAAGTAAGGATTATTGTGTGGAATTAAGGAGTAAAGATTAAGTGTGGAGTTAAGGAGTAAGGATTAGGTGTGGAGTTAAGGAGTAAGCATTAGGTGTGGAGTTAAGGAGTAAATATTTTGTATGGAGAGAAAGAGTAAAGATTATGTGCCGAGTTTAAGAGTAAACATTATGTGTGGAGTTTAAGAGTAAGGATTGATGTTTGAGTTAAGCAGTTAGGATTAAGCGTGGAGTTAACAAGTAAGGATTATGTGTGGAGTTTAAGAGTAAGGATTATTGTTTGGAGTTTAAGAGTAAGGATTATTGTTTGAGTTAAGCAGTTAGGATTAAGCGTGGAGTTAACAAGTAAGGATTATGTGTGGAGTTTAAGAGTAAGGATTATGTGTGGAGTAGACGAGTAAGGATTATTGTGTGGAGTTAAGTAATTAGGATTATGTGTGGAGTTTATAAGTAAGGATTATTTTGTGGAGTTATTGGTTAAGAATTAAGTGTGGAGTTATGGAGTAAGGATTAGGTGTGGAGCTAAAGTTTACAGATTATGTGAGTATATAAATAGTAAGGATTATATGTGGAGTTAAAGAGTAAGGATTATGTGTGGAGTTGAGGAGTAAAGATTATGTGTTGAGTTAAAGAGTAAGGATTATGTGTGGAGCTTAAGGATAAGGATTATTGTATAGAGTTAAGGAGTAATGATTAAGTGTGGAGTTAAGTCGTTAGGATTATTTGTGTAATTTATAAGTAAGGATTATTGTGTGGAGTTAAAGTGTAAGGATTAAGTGTGGAGTTAAGTAATTAGGATTATGTGTGGAGTTTATAAGTAAGGATTATTGTGTGGAATTAAGGAGTAAAGATTAAGTGTGGAGTTAAGGAGTAAGGATTAGGTGTGGAGTTAAGGAGTAAGCATTAGGTGTGGAGTTAAGGAGTAAATATTTTGTATGGAGTTAAAGAGTAAAGATTATGTGCCGAGTTTAAGAGTAAACATTATGTGTGGAGTTTAAGAGTAAGGATTATTGTTTGAGTTAAGCAGTTAGGATTAAGCGTGGAGTTAACAAGTAAGGATTATGTGTGGAGTTTAAGAGTAAGGATTATTGTTTGGAGTTTAAGAGTAAGGATTATTGTTTGAGTTAAGCAGTTAGGATTAAGCGTGGAGTTAACAAGTAAGGATTATGTGTGGAGTTTAAGAGTTAGGATTATGTGTGGAGTAGACGAGTAAGGATTATTGTGTGGAGTTAAGTAATTAGGATTATGTGTGGAGTTTATAAGTAAGGATTATTTTGTGGAGTTATTGGTTAAGAATTAAGTGTGGAGTTATGGAGTAAGGATTAGGTGTGGAGCTAAAGTTTACAGATTATGTGAGTATATAAATAGTAAGGATTATATGTGGAGTTAAAGAGTAAGGATTATGTGTGGAGTTGAGGAGTAAAGATTATGTGTTGAGTTAAAGAGTAAGGATTATGTGTGGAGCTTAAGGATAAGGATTATTGTATAGAGTTAAGGAGTAATGATTAAGTGTGGAGTTAAGTCGTTAGGATTATTTGTGTAATTTATAAGTAAGGATTATTGTGTGGAGTTAAAGTGTAAGGATTAAGTGTGGAGTTAAGTAATTAGGATTATGTGTGGAGTTTATAAGTAAGGATTATTGTGTGGAATTAAGGAGTAAAGATTAAGTGTGGAGTTAAGGAGTAAGGATTAGGTGTGGAGTTAAGGAGTAAGCATTAGGTGTGGAGTTAAGGAGTAAATATTTTGTATGGAGTTAAAGAGTAAAGATTATGTGCCGAGTTTAAGAGTAAACATTATGTGTGGAGTTTAAGAGTAAGGATTATTGTTTGAGTTAAGCAGTTAGGATTAAGCGTGGAGTTAACAAGTAAGGATTATGTGTGGAGTTTAAGAGTAAGGATTATTGTTTGGAGTTTAAGAGTAAGGATTATTGTTTGAGTTAAGCAGTTAGGATTAAGCGTGGAGTTAACAAGTAAGGATTATGTGTGGAGTTTAAGAGTTAGGATTATGTGTGGAGTAGACGAGTAAGGATTATTGTGTGGAGTTAAGTAATTAGGATTATGTGTGGAGTTTATAAGTAAGGATTATTTTGTGGAGTTATTGGTTAAGAATTAAGTGTGGAGTTATGGAGTAAGGATTAGGTGTGGAGCTAAAGTTTACAGATTATGTGAGTATATAAATAGTAAGGATTATATGTGGAGTTTATAAGTAAGGATTATTTTGTGGAGTTATTGGTTAAGAATTAAGTGTGGAGTTATGGAGTAAGGATTAGGTGTGGAGCTAAAGTTTACAGATTATGTGAGTATATAAATAGTAAGGATTATATGTGGAGTTAAAGAGTAAGGATTATGTGTGGAGTTGAGGAGTAAAGATTATGTGTTGAGTTAAAGAGTAAGGATTATGTGTGGAGCTTAAGGATAAGGATTATTGTATAGAGTTAAGGAGTAATGATTAAGTGTGGAGTTAAGTCGTTAGGATTATTTGTGTAATTTATAAGTAAGGATTATTGTGTGGAGTTAAAGTGTAAGGATTAAGTGTGGAGTTAAGGAGTAAGGATTAGGTGTGGAGTTAACAAGTAAGGATTATGTGAGGAGTTTAAGACTAAGGATTAATGTGTCGAGTTTAAAAGTAAGGATTATTGAGTGGAGTTAAGGAGTAAGGATTAAGTGTGAAGTTTAGTAATTCGGATTATGTGTGGAGTTTATAAGTAAGGATTATTGTGTGTAGTTTATGAGTCGTAATTAAGTGTGGAGTTAAGGAGTAAGGATTAGGCGTGGAGTTAAGGAGAAAATATTATGTGTGGAGTTAAGGAGAAAATATTATGTGTGGAGTTTAAGAGTAAGGATTAATGTGTGGAGTTAAGGGGTAAGGATTAATGTTTGGAGTTAAGGAGTAAGGATTATGTGAGGAGTTAAAGATTAAGGATTATGTGTGGAGTTAAAGTTTAAGGATTATGTGTGGAGTTAAAGAGTAAGGATTAAATGTGGAGTTTAAGAGTAAGGATTATTGTGTGGAGTTAAGGAGTAAGGATTAAGTGTGGAGTTAAGTAATTAGGATTATGTGTGGAATTCATAAGTAAGGAATATTGTGTGGAATTAAGGAGAAATGATTAAGTGTGGAGTTAAGTCGTTAGGATTATTTGTGTAATTTATAAGTAAGGATTATTGTGTGGAGTTAAAGTGTAAGGATTAAGTGTGGAGTTAAGTAATTAGGATTATGTGTGGAGTTTATAAGTAAGGATTATTGTGTGGAATTAAGGAGTAAAGATTAAGTGTGGAGTTAAGGAGTAAGGATTAGGTGTGGAGTTAAGGAGTAAGCATTAGGTGTGGAGTTAAGGAGTAAATATTTTGTATGGAGAGAAAGAGTAAAGATTATGTGCCGAGTTTAAGAGTAAACATTATGTGTGGAGTTTAAGAGTAAGGATTGATGTTTGAGTTAAGCAGTTAGGATTAAGCGTGGAGTTAACAAGTAAGGATTATGTGTGGAGTTTAAGAGTAAGGATTATTGTTTGGAGTTTAAGAGTAAGGATTATTGTTTGAGTTAAGCAGTTAGGATTAAGCGTGGAGTTAACAAGTAAGGATTATGTGTGGAGTTTAAGAGTAAGGATTATGTGTGGAGTAGACGAGCAAGGATTATTGTGTGGAGTGAAGTAATTAGGATTATGTGTGGAGTTTATAAGTAAGGATTATTTTGTGGAGTTATTGGTTAAGAATTAAGTGTGGAGTTATGGACTAAGGATTAGGTGTGGAGCTAAAGTTTACAGATTATGTGAGTATATAAATAGTAAGGATTATATGTGGAGTTAAAGAGTAAGGATTATGTGTGAAGTTGAGGAGTAAAGATTATTTGTTGAGTTAAAGAGTAAGGATTATGTGTGGAGCTTAAGGGTAAGGATTATTGTATAGAGTTAAGGAGTAATGATTAAGTGTGGAGTTAAGTCGTTAGGATTATTTGTGTAATTTATAAGTAAGGATTATTGTGTGGAGTTAAAGTGTAAGGATTAAGTGTGGAGTTAAGTAATTAGGATTATGTGTGGAGTTTATAAGTAAGGATTATTGTGTGGAATTAAGGAGTAAAGATTAAGTGTGGAGTTAAGGAGTAAGGATTAGGTGTGGAGTTAAGGAGTAAGCATTAGGTGTGGAGTTAAGGAGTAAATATTTTGTATGGAGTTAAAGAGTAAAGATTATGTGCCGAGTTTAAGAGTAAACATTATGTGTGGAGTTAAAGAGTAAAGATTATGTGCCGAGTTTAAGAGTAAGGATTATGTGTGGAGTTGAGAAGTAAAGATTATGTATTGAGTTAAAGAGTAAGGATTAGGTGTGGAGCTTAAGTGTAAGGATTGTTGTATGGAACTAAGGAGTAAGGATTAGGTGTGGAGTTAAGTCGTTAGGATTATGTTTGTAATTTATAAGTAAGGAATATTGTGTGGAGTTAGTGATTAAGAATTAAGTGTGGAGTTAAGGAGTAAGGATTAAGTGTGGAGCTAAGTAGTAAGCATTAAGTGTGGAGTTAAGGATTATATTTTATGTGTGGAGTCAAAGAGTAAACATTATGTGTCGAGTTAAAGAGTAAATATTATGTGTGGAGTTTAAGAGTGGGGATTATTGTTTGGAGTTTAAGAGTAAGGATTATTGTTTGGAAATTATGAGTAAGGATTATTGTTTGGAGTTTAAGAGTAAGGATTATTGTTTGGAGTTTAGGAGTAAGGATTATTGTTTGAGTTAAGCAGTTAGGATTAAGCGTGGAGTTAACAAGTAAGGATTATGTGTGGAGTTTAAGAGTAAGGATTATGTGTGGAGTAGACGAGCAAGGATTATTGTGTGGAGTGAAGTAATTAGGATTATGTGTGGAGTTTATAAGTAAGGATTATTTTGTGGAGTTATTGGTTAAGAATTAAGTGTGGAGTTATGGACTAAGGATTAGGTGTGGAGCTAAAGTTTACAGATTATGTGAGTATATAAATAGTAAGGATTATATGTGGAGTTAAAGAGTAAGGATTATGTGTGAAGTTGAGGAGTAAAGATTATTTGTTGAGTTAAAGAGTAAGGATTATGTGTGGAGCTTAAGGGTAAGGATTATTGTATAGAGTTAAGGAGTAATGATTAAGTGTGGAGTTAAGTCGTTAGGATTATTTGTGTAATTTATAAGTAAGGATTATTGTGTGGAGTTAAAGTGTAAGGATTAAGTGTGGAGTTAAGTAATTAGGATTATGTGTGGAGTTTATAAGTAAGGATTATTGTGTGGAATTAAGGAGTAAAGATTAAGTGTGGAGTTAAGGAGTAAGGATTAGGTGTGGAGTTAAGGAGTAAGCATTAGGTGTGGAGTTAAGAAGTAAATATTTTGTATGGAGTTAAAGAGTAAAGATTATGTGCCGAGTTTAAGAGTAAACATTATGTGTGGAGTTAAAGAGTAAAGATTATGTGCCGAGTTTAAGAGTAAGGATTATGTGTGGAGTTGAGAAGTAAAGATTATGTATTGAGTTAAAGAGTAAGGATTAGGTGTGGAGCTTAAGTGTAAGGATTATTGTATGGAACTAAGGAGTAAGGATTAGGTGTGGAGTTAAGTCGTTAGGATTATGTTTGTAATTTATAAGTAAGGAATATTGTGTGGAGTTAGTGATTAAGAATTAAGTGTGGAGTTAAGGAGTAAGGATTAAGTGTGGAGCTAAGTAGTAAGCATTAAGTGTGGAGTTAAGGATTATATTTTATGTGTGGAGTCAAAGAGTAAACATTATGTGTCGAGTTAAAGAGTAAATATTATGTGTGGAGTTTAAGAGTGGGGATTATTGTTTGGAGTTTAAGAGTAAGGATTATTGTTTGGAGTTTATGAGTAACGATTATTGTTTGGAGTTTAAGAGTAAGGATTATTGTTTGCAGTTAAGGAGTTAGGATTAAGCGTGGAGTTAACAAGTAAGGATTATGTGTGGAGTTTAAGAGTAAGGATTAATGTGTCGAGTTTATAAGTAAGGATAATTATGTGGAGTTAAGGAGTAAGGATTAAGTGTGGAGTTAAGGAGTTAGGATTAAGTGTGGAGTTAAGGAGTAAGGATTAAGTGTGGAGTAAAGGAGTAAGCATTAAGTGTGGAGGTTAGGAGTAAGCATTAAGTGTGGAGTTAAGGAGTAAGAATTAAGTGTTGAGTTAAGGAGTATATTTTATGAGTCGAGTCAAAGAGTCAACATTATGTGTGGAGTTTAACAGTAAGGACTATTGTTTGGAGTTTAAGAGTAAGGATTATTGTTTGAGTTAAGGAGTTAGGATTAAGCGTGGAGTTAACAAGTAAGGATTATGTGTGGAGTTTAAGAGTAAGGATTATTTGTGGAGTAAAAGAGTAAGGATTATTGTGTGCAGTTAAGGAGTAAAGATTAGGTGTGGAGTTAAGGAGTAAGGATTAGGTGTGGAGTTAAGTATTTAGGATTATGTGTGGAGTTTATAAGTAAGGATTATTTTGTGGAGTTATTGATTAAGACTTAAGTCTGGAGTTATGGAGTAAGGATTAGGTGTGGAGTTTGTAAGTAAGGATTATTTTGTGGAATTAGAGATTAAGAAATAAGTGTGGAGTTAAGGAGTTAGGATTAAGCGTGGAGTTAACAAGTAAGGATTATGTGTGGAGTTTAAGACTAAGGATTAATGTGTCGAGTTTATAAGTAAGGATTATTGTGTGGAGTTAAGGAGTAAGGATTAAGTGTGGAGTTTAGTAATTCGGATTATGTGTGGAGTTTATAAGTAAGGATTATTGTGTGGAGTTTAGGATTCTTAATTATGTGTGGAGTTAAGGAGTAAGGATTAGGCGTGGAGTTAAGGAGAAAATATTATGTGTGGAGTTTCAGAGTAAGGATTAATGTGTGGAGTTAAGGGGTACGGATTAATGTGTGGAGTTAAGGGGTACGGATTAATGTGTGGAGTTAAGGAGTAAGGATTATGTGAGGAGTTAAAGATTAAGGATTATGTGTGGAGTTAAAGCTTAAGGATTATGTGTGGAGTTAAAGAGTAAGGATTAAATGTAGAATTAAGGAGTAAGGATTATCTGTTGAGTTAAGGAGTAAAGATTATGTGTTGAGTTAAAGCGTAAGGATTATATGTGGAGTTTAAGTGTAAGGATTATTGTGTGGAGTTAAGGAGTAAGGATTAGGTGTGGAGTTAAGGAGTAAATATTTTGTATGGAGTTAAAGATTAAAGATTATGTGTATAGTTTAAGAGTAAACATTATGTGTGGAGTTTACAAGTAAGGATTATTGTTTGGAGTTTAAGAGTAAGGATTATTGTTTGAGTTAAGCACTTAGGATTAAGCGTGGAGTTAAGGAGTTAGGATTAAGCGTGGAGTTAACAAGTAAGGATTATGTGTGGAGTTTAAGAGTAAGGATTATGTGTGGAGTAGAAGAGTAAGGATTATTGTGTGGAGTTAAGGAGTAAGGATTAGGTGTGGAGTTAAGTAATTAGGATTATGTGTGGAGTTTATAAGTAAGGATTATTTTGTGGAGTTATTGATTAAGAATTAAGTGTGGAGATATGGAGTAATGATTAGTTGTGGAGTTAAAGTTTACAGATTATGTGAGTATATAAATAGTAAGGATTATATGTGGAGTTAAAGAGTAAGGATTATGTGTGGAGTTGAGGAGTAAAGATTATGTATTGAGTTAAAGAGTGAGGATTATGTTTGGAGCTTAAGGGTAAGGATTATTGTATGGAGTTTAAGAGTAAGGATTATTGTTTGGAGTTTAAGAGTAAGGATTATTGTTTGGGGTTTAAGAGTAAGGATTATTGTTTGGAGTTTAAGAGTAAGGATTATTGTTTGGAGTTAAGGAGTTAGGATTAAGCGTGGAGTTAACAAGTAAGGATTATGTGTGGAGTTTAAGAGTAAGGATTATTGTTTGGAGTTAAGGAGTAAGGATTATTGTGTTTAGTTAAGGAGTAAGGATTAAGTGTGGAGTTTAGTAATTCGGATTATGTGTCGAGTTTATAATTTAGGATTATTGTGTGGAGTTTAGGAGTAAGGATTATTTTTTGGAGTTTGGGATTAATAATTAAGTGTGGAGTTATGGAGTAAGGATTAGGTGTTGAGTTAAGGAGTAAATATTACGTGTGGAGTTAAAGAGTAAAGATTATGTGGGGAGTTAAAGAGCAAAGATTATGTGTGGAGTTTAAGAGTAAGGATTAATGTGTGGAGTTAAGGAATAAGGATTATGTGAGGAGTTAAATAGTAAGGATTATGTGAGGGGTTTAGGAATAACAATTGTGTGGAGTAAAGGAATGAGAATAATTGTGAAGTTAAGGAATAAGGCTTATGTGTGGAGTTTAAGGGTAACGATTATTGTGTGGAGTTAAGGAGTAAGGATTAAGTGGTTAGTTAAGGAGTAAGAACTATGTGTGGAGTTAAAGAGTAATTATTATATGCGTAGTTTAAGAGTAAGGATTAAGTGTGGAGTTAAGGAGTGAAGATTATGTGTGGAGTTTAAGAGTAAGGATTATTGTGTGGAGATAACAAGTAAGGATTAAGTGTGGAGTTAAGTCGTTAGGATTATGTGTGTAATTTATAAGTAATGATTATTCTCCTGATGGTTGCCTCAGTGTGAGTGAGAACCAAGGAAATCATATGCACTCACAGAGTCTGGTATAACAAATTACGGAAAAGGGATGTACTTCAACTTCTCTCTTGTTTATTATTACATTGATTACAAACTTCTTTCAAAATTCGAACATTTTTTTTCATCCTAACTAGTAAAAAATATTTACATTGAATTGAATTATAAAGACTTACAGCAGTCCGTTATCTATAATACTGATATATAAATAAAATAGAGTAGCCAGCAGCCCACAAATAGTGCCCATGGAGCTAAACGTACCAACTAGAAAGAATCATTGACAACAGCTATTCCTTACAATTAGTGTGTGACTGTGCTCCTTATCATCAGTTTACACATTGTTTGACTATAGTGAATTAAAACCTTTACTCAGATACTGGCTGGTTTCCCCCACTGACCTCCTTTTAGACCCAAGCGCGATTTTCTGGTGGAGGAGCTGGGAGCTGGTGAGTGAAGAGCAGAAATGGATTGGCACTGGGATTTAATTCCTCGTGACTACTCCAATTTCCCTTCGACGGGACCACTCACGGAGCCATTGCAACCCGGTTCTTGCTAGAACATCACATAAATTGAAAACAAGCTTAACCTAGACTTTCTATTAACTTCTCCCTAATTATGTACATCTTTATTTACCAAATGAGTTGATTGAGGGTGAATAAGTCTTACGTTCGTGTCCCATTCCCATTCCAAAACCCTATCCAAAGTAGCTTGCAATTCGTGGACACAATTCCGAGAAAGTAAATAATTTCGTCGAAGCAGGCCCATCTCCCGTTTATTCTGAAGCAAGACAGTGGCCGCTCATTGGGAAACCTTAGAACTGATTTCATGAATTATATGTTCTTGGTCTGTAACTTTATTTTCAGATGAAACAGTTTGCATTGAAATTCCAACACAGCTGTCCCAAGCTTATCCGTGCACATTCTCAAGCTCTCCTCCGCCTTTTCCATCGATGTGCGTATCGATGTTAAACCCTGGTTTTTTGTGAGTATGCAGCGTGAGTATGCATTCTTATGCACGCTAGTGTTACTGAGTATGCATATTCACTTGCATATTAAGCATACATACTCCAATGAGCGGCCACTGCCTTACTTCAGCCCCCGTTTCAGCTTCTCATTCTGCAAAAATGGAATGAAAGCTTACTACTACACTTCATTAAAATAATTTCTAGGTGCAAAAATTAAAAGCAATAAAATCAACTTTTAATTTTTTCAAAAGCTTGCTTCCTCTTCCAATTGAGCGTTTGATTTCCTTTCAGAATTGAGATCCACCATCAATGACATAATTTTTTCAAGATGGGAAACAGTCTTGACCATTTGATCTACTTGCGATTCCAAACTGGAATCACTCGCTTCTTCCATGAATTCGTAATTCAATGCCTTTGCTTCTTCAGCCTTAAACTGGGCCTGGGAAAATAATAATGCTGATTGCAAGTTGCCAACTTTTTGACCCTCTGATTGTAAGTTACCCTCCGCATTCACTAACTGTTCTTGAAGGCACTGCACTTGGTAAGAGTATGCTACAATTGTAGTTTCTAGCTGGGAAACCTTAGAACTGATTTCATGAATTATATGTTCTTGGTCTGTAACTTTATTTTCAGATGAAACCAGTTTGCATTGAAATTCCAACACAGCTGCCCCAAGCTTACCCGTGCACACTCTCAAGCTCTCCTCCGGCTTTTCCATCGATGTGCGTATCGATGTTAAACCCTGGTTTTTTGTGAGTATTAGGGTTGAAAATTGGAATCGGAATTGGAATCAGAAAAGAATCCAAAAATTTCAAGTATTAGAATTGGAATCGGAATTAAAAATACTGTAAAATTAGGTATTGGAATTCTAATCAGAATTGGAAAGTAAGTATCGGTATTGGTATTAGAATTTAATGATATTCCAATGAATTCCGATTCCATTTCTGATATTTCATTATACAGCCATACAGAGACCTTTAATGACCTTTTATATAGTACCTTTACATTTTATACTTCTACATGGTTTTTTGCGTAAATAGTTCTTTATCGTAGTAATGAAAATGGAAAGAGAAGCAGAATCATTTGTTTATGATTACTACGGCTACAATAAAAATCTAGAAATACAACAAAAAATGAAAGACATGTTCCAACGTATTCTGTGGAACAACTATGGACCGCACAAGGGACTAATGAATTAATTTGTTCAAGTGGTGGAATGATTCCGAATTTTCTGAAATTCTCCAGCAAGTAACATTTGTAATCTTGACCATTCCAGCAACTTACAATTAGGTTCTGTTGGAAGCAAAGGTGTCCGCCTATCCTACATATAGGCCTATTTGTAGGCTATTTATAGGGTACGAGGATTTTATTAAACGGGCTTGTTGGCAAAATAGGGTGCAAGAATATATCCTATCCTACAAAATAGGTAGGCTCAGCCGTTGTAGAATTATAGGCGTATATGTAGGCTATTGAAGCATGTCATCTTCATTTAATGGCATGTTGAATGAACAAAATGAAAACTAAAGAATAATCCGAAAATAAAACTTCTAAATATTCGTGGGAAGTGAGAACTTAAGGAAATCTTAAGTGCGACATCCGTTTTGACCAAGGTTAAAATTTCGGAACTATTTCCGGCGTAAACCAAATCAATATTCATATTACTTTGCTCTTAGGGCTTTGGCCAAGGTGACTAAACTTAAACTTTTATTTCAATCCCATTTACTTGAAAAAGGATTTTTAATTTATTAGAGTAGAATGCTCTTAAATAGTCTGTCAGTTACGAAAAGCACATGAGATTTAGGAAGGGTGTAGAATTCGTTGAGCTAATTTGTCAGTGAAATGTAGGCTAATATGAAGGTTTGGTGGTCCCCATATAGGAAGGATGTAGGATAGGCTGATCTATTCGGCGGTTAAAATGTAGGCATAAGTATATGTTGGTTCGGATCAAATTTTATTAACAGGAAGGATATAGGATAGGCTGAGTTATTTGGACACCTTTGGTGGGAAGACTTTTCTCTGCATTACGTTTAATTTAAAACTATAACCTAGGTCGACTACCGGAGTAATCCCGGCAAAATATGTTGTTTGTTCGAGTAAACAAACAGTTTAAACATTAAATGACGTGGTCGAATGACAAAAATAAAATAAATTATAGGTTACATCCATAGAATCGGAATTGGAATCGGAATTATTTAAAAGTATTTGAATTAATTGGTATCGGAATTCAAAATTAATTATATGGATACATCGGAATCGGAATCTAAATCGGAAATAAATATAAGCAGGTATTGTAATTGGAATCGGAATTTGTATTTTTCCGATATTTCATCCCTGGTGAGTATGCAGCGTGAGTATGCATTCGTATGTACGCTAGTGTTACTGAGTATGCATACTAACTTGCATATTAAGCATACATACTCCAATGAGCGGCCACTGCCTTACTTCAGCCCCCGTTTCAGCTTCTCATTCTGCAAAAATGGAATGAAAGCTTACTACTACACTTCATTGAAATAATTTCTAGTTGCAAAAATTAAAAGCAATAAAATCAACTTTTAATTTTTTCAAAAGCTTGCTTCCTCTTTCAATTGAGCGTTTGATTTCCTTTCAGAATTGAGATCCACCATCAATGACATAATTTTTTCAAGATGGGAAACAGTCTTGACCATTTGATCTACTTGCGATTCCAAACTGGAATCACTCGCTTCTTCCATGAATTCGTAATTCAATGCCTTTGCTTCTTCAGCCTTAAACTGGGCCTGGGAAAATAATAATGCTGAATGCAAGTTGCCAACTTTTTGACCCTCTGATTGTAAGTTACCCTCCGCATTCACTAACTGTTCTTGAAGGCACTGCACTTGGTAAGAGTATGCTACAATTGTAGTTTCTAGCTGGGAAACCTTAGAACTGATTTCATGAATTATATGTTCTTGGTCTGTAACTTTATTTTCAGATGAAACCAGTTTGCATTGAAATTCCAACACAGCTGCCCCAAGCTTACCCGTGCACATTCTCAAGCTCTCCTCCGCCTTTTCCATCGATGTGCGTATCGATGTTAAACCCTGGTTTTTTGTGAGTATGCAGCGTGAGTATGCATTCTTATGCACGCTAGTGTTACTGAGTATGCATATTCACTTGCATACTCAGCATACATACTCCAATGAGCGGCCACTGCCTTACTTCAGCCCCCGTTTCAGCTTCTCATTCTGCAAAAATGGAATGAAAGCTTACTACTACACTTCATTGAAATAATTTCTAGTTGCAAAAATTAAAAGCAATAAAATCAACTTTTAATTTTTTCAAAAGCTTGCTTCCTCTTCCAATTGAGCGTTTGATTTCCTTTCAGAATTGAGATCCACCATCAATGACATAATTTTTTCAAGATGGGAAACAGTCTTGACCATTTGATCTACTTGCGATTCCAAACTGGAATCACTCGCTTCTTCCATGAATTCGTAATTCAATGCCTCTGCTTCTTCAGCCTTAAACTGGTCCTGGGAAATCAATAATGCTGATTGCAGGTTGCCAACTTTTTGACGCTCTGATTGTAAGTTACCCTCCGCATTCACTAACTGTTCTTGAAGGCACTGAACTCGGTTAGAGTATGCTACAATTGTAGTTTCTAGCTGGGAAACCTTAGAACTGATTTCATGAATTATATGTTCTTGGTCTGTAACTTTATTTTCAGATGAAACCAGTTTGCATTGAAATTCCAACACAGCTGTCCCAAGCTTATCCGTGCACATTCTCAAGCTCTCCTCCGCCTTTTCCAGTGCTTTTTTCGTTTCTTGCCACCGGATATCAATAATTTCCTCCCCAAGATCTAGAATAGCAATTAATTTAATCATCACAATAAAATATTTATTCAAAATCAAGCAAAATAATAAATATGAATAATTTTATTATAATTTGTTCGTAAACTAATTGTGTTTTTTAATCAAATGAAGTAATCCCACATACCCATCGCTTCCTCAATGATGCTGACTGATTAGCCGTTGAGATGAGAATCAAAAAAATTAGTAAAAGTTGAGAGAAGGTGACAGGTGCAGTTCTGCAAAGCCACTGGCCATTATTTTTCTTTACAATTAAAACAACGCTCTTTTGAGCAGTAACTTATTTTTAGAAGATAAAATGCAGGTTAGCAAAAACAAAGGAGCTCCGAGGCGAACTGGACAAGGAGGCTCCTTTACGAAAATAAAGTCAAAGATAAGAGCTAAGGTCAAAGCATCAGTAAGTACAATTAACATAAATATGGACTTCCAACTTTTACAAGTCCAGACTATAAATACTTCTATAAAAACAACCGTTGTTGTAATCTGATATAGTAGTGAGCATCAATGACTTTTCTAGTCAATGCAGTACTACAATGTTATATACTTACCTAAATAAATGTATTCATTATTACCTTTACTTATTTATGGCAATTATAAATTATGATGTAGGATTATAATAACCAGATACTTTTTTTATCAATTATACGTTTATTTGGACTATTAAAATTGATCAGTACGATAAAATATACATAGTTACAAATATAAAAACATGTAAAATGTCTCTAACAAATTATGACATGTGTGTGGCGATCAGGATACACTGTTATGCTATAACTGGGCAATGAAATACAGCAATATATTTTGTTAATTTTGCTTAGGCAATATTGGTACAACAACAATGTGAACAGAAAAATACAGCCCCGTCGTTTCGACAAACTTGATCAAGTGTTTTGCAAGAACAATTATGATGTTGTCAACTACTTTAAATTCATTAAGCAACAACACACTTCCAACCTTGTACTCCAATTCCAAGTGGGTGGGTGCAGATGAACGAGAACCTAGCTTTTTTTACCATCATTGCTACATATTTTATCCACCTTAAAATGATGTTGTATTGTTGAATGTAAAAGACGATCCCAAAAATAAATGAGACAACAGTCCCCACTCATGCGGTCCATTTCAGACATCGGGTATCTTGGTGAGTGCTGTAACACCGGATTTGGCAGTACTTGGCTCCACAATTAACACAAGTGTAAGGGGCTGGGAATCCACAAACTGTACAAAAATGTCTTTGCGGTAGGTTTGAAGGAGCTTCCGCTGTTAAGTAATTGGGACCGTTAGGTTTCAAAACTTGTTCGTCCTCAATCAACTGTGCCATCGTTTTTCGGTACCTGTGGAAGATCATTCCAATCGATTTTTTTAAGGTTCTACATGTGTAAATTATTACACAGCTAAATATAACATACGATCAATTTAAACTTTTATGTACACTTTACTTCTGTTTGTAATACTCCACCGTCCTTGATCTCTTCTTCTTAGAAGGACCACTTTGGCTCGCATCCAAACTTTCATGAAATTTTGGTGCTTTCTTGCTCATAACTAAATTAAAAGTAAGTAATTCGTAAAAGTAGAGTCCAATTTCGTAGAAATAAATAACCAGATATAGATATATCTATAGACATAACGGCTAGAAATATAATCGTATAATTATATGAGCTTTCTTCCCCCGAAATCACGCACGACCTGGATTTTATCAAAAAACGGTCAGGACAAGCCCACAGGCCAAGAGTATTCAATCGGATCGAAGTTTGAGGCCTGCGTGACCTATGTCACGCAGGCCTCAAACTTCGATCCGATTGAATACTCTTGGCCTGTGGGCTTGTCCTGACCGTTTTTGGATAAAATCCAGGTCGTGCGTGATTTCGGCGGAATGAATCTCATAGAGTTATACAATCAAGGTGTCAATTTGTAAAATGTTCAATTTTTTTGTATATATATATATATTCCATTTATATATATAATCCATATATATATATTTCCATTCACTGGTGCCCTAGTCTAGTCCGACTTGACTAGGAAAATAGGGAATAGACTAGAATAGTGGATACGGCGGAACGAAATGAATCTTAGAATAGACTAGCGATACGCGAGATTTAGAAGGACTAGACTAGACTAGACTAGTCAGATAATGAAAGCACATAAAATAGAATAGACCAGTGGTGGGCAAGTGGATCGCCTATCCTTCAGCCTTGCCTATAAAATATTGGAAAAACGTCCCTACCTTCTGGGCTATAGGGATGCCCATTCCCTATAGCCCAAAACTAGGCTCATAGATCGCCTACCTTTTCCTTCCCTATTTTTCTCCGATCGCCTAGGTAACACCTTGCCTAGTTTTGAAGTGCATTGGATTTGTGCTACTTAAGTTGTTTATTTATCAACGGTACAACTAAATACTTCTATTATTCCTTATTCTGTATTTACCAACAACCCCAAAACCAGATTCCAATCATACGTTTAGTCAGCATATATGCATTGATGCATGAATTTGCTCTTACTCATTGCCTTGTAAAATCACCGATAGGTACCCTTCAACATCTTATTCTGACATGATCGGAAACTCTTGATACCCTTCCTTTTCCTTGCCTATATAATTGGTGTTATATTTGCCTTCCTATCCCCTAGCCTAGTACTTATTAAACGCCTACCCTTTTTTGTCAACCTCGCCTACATTTTTTCAGCATTTTCCAGCCCGCCTATACTATCGCCTATTTATAGGGCCTATATATAGGCGAGGTGCCCACCACTGGAATAGACTTGACTAGGAAAACAGAACTATTCGTCCTCACATAGTTCTCTCAAATTATGCTGCAGAGTGCAATCACAAACTTTCGTTTTCATAAAATACTCCATATTATTTTATGATAAAAATGTACACGACATTAACGCATGGAAACGAAAGGATAGCCTTGTGTTTTGGACTACAGCAACACCTAGGGCTTCTATTCGGGACGGGACGTCCCGAGGTTGTCGGGACGGGACCGGGATCGGGACAGTTTCGGGACAAAATTTTTGTCCCCATGTAATTTCGGGACTGAATCGGGACCATTTTTTTGTTCCGAAGATTTCGGGACGGGACGGAACAATAGATCGGGACAGAAAAATATACCTATACAGTATACTATTGCTGTAAAAATGAATATGTATGGGAATCGTTCCGTTTAAAATTTGTTATTCTATATATAAATATGTTTTAAAGCAAAATTTCGCTTTTATTTGGGGTATTCTTGTAGAAATAAAGGAATTTGGAGCATTTCATAAGACTGGGATTAAAACCGGGACGTCCCGTCCCGAGGTTTTCGGAACGGGATCGGGACAGTTTCGGGACAAATTTTTTGCCCCCATGTAATTTCGGGACTGAATCGGGACGATTTGTTTTGTCCCGAGGATTTCGGGACGGGACAGAATTGCCACCGGGACAAAAATATTGTCCCCAGTAGAAGCCTTAGGCAACACCTATATACCAAGTAATATTTCATCGTTGAAGAGGTAAAGTAAACTAAATTCATTTTCGATTAAAAGTAAACGCTATACAGATACATTTACGTGTAGATCATTATGATTTTGGTGAAACCGGTTGAAGATAATTTGGCTTTTAATCGAGAATGCATATAATTGATTTTACCTTTTCACCTACCTCATTTATAATTTTGTACAAGAATTGTATAGCTCTTTAGGCAAAAATGTAAATATTACTGCATGAAAGCATGATTTTTAGTTTAGTTTAGTAAATTCTCACTTGTTTTGACAAAAGTTGGTACTCATGCAATATTTCAGTAGTAGATTACGAAAATGGAAGAAATTTTGTCACAAATTTCTAGTTTCCGAGATATGAGAGGTCAAAGGATACATTCGCTACTAAATCATAATTTTTGGATTTAGCTTATAAAAATGAATCTAACCGTCAAAACTTGAATATCAACGTGGTGCGATCCGTGAATAAAATTAAAAACCTTGGCAGAAATAGAAGAACTTTGAAGTGATTATTCAGTGAAAAGGGATTAATAGGTAAATATTATGGTTGAACAAGTGCAGGCTTGCTGACAGAAATGAAATTTGCTGCTCTCTTATATCGGGAACTAGAAGTTTGCTGACAAAACCACAATTTTTAATCTACTACTGAATTATTGTCTGTGTACCAACTTATTAAAAATTGGACATACTATTTTAAACTTAAGCTATTAATTTCAGTTTTCATAGTTTTTTTAGTTCATGTGAGGTGTCACTTGTACTCATTTTTGGGCCGCACAAGTGAGTTCACTCAATCGGAGAGGAGAGTGCCACAAGTGTTGAGCAAATGTTTAAATGTTTAATTTGTGACAGTTAGTCGTTAATTTTTATGTTAAAAATAATTGTGCGAACATTCTTTGGAAGGAGTGCAATGCATGCACTCGCAATCGTTTTTAGCTCGTGAGTGCTTGACGTGGTACTCGCACACATATTTTTGGGCCGCACTGGTAAGTGCGCTGATTTAGGGAGTATGCCTGGCAGTACCGAAAAATCTAATTGTTAATTTATGAGGATTTGTTGTTAGTTTGGTTCACCAAATATTGGGGGATATCTTTTGTTACAAATTGTAATGATTAACTGCGAGCATATACCGTCTTCCGGTCGCTGATTATATCGCCTCATGCAGCTATCTTGCAGATCCTGCATTTTATCTCATGATCCCGACTCCCGACCTCCCTCATTTTATTTATGAAATACTGAGTCCAAGACCACGATCAGGGCATACACTCGTATATTACATTTGGGCAATTCATGGGAATGTTTTAGTTTTAGTCTTGAATAGGTATGGACTAGGAATTGACTAGGAATAGACTAGGAGTTTTAGGAAAACGTGTGAATAGGACTAGACTAGACTAGTGCGAAGAAATTCGTAGAAGAATATACTAGAATTGAATAGGCAAGGACAATCCTCCGAAAGAATAGAATAGACTAGACTAGTCAAGCTCGCGGGCACCAGTGTATACATTATGTATATATTTCTTCCAATATATTCATATTACCCAGGTCTGCATGAGGTTCATCTTGGAAATTATCTTGTTCAAGCGCTTCCAATGCTTTCTTTTGTCTTCGAAACCTCGCAGCTGAATCCAACACACGTTTAGACTCCCTTGTAGCTCGTTCTACCCGATTTGACATAATGCTAGTTACAAGAAACAACCAACACAGCTTTTATCCCTGTTCCACAAAGCCTCACAACAAATACACTTCGGATAATTTTATTGTATATTCAACCTACGCAAAAAAAGTTTGTAATCATTACGCATTCAATATAAATTATTTACCATGTGCTTACGTACCTTTGGAATACCTACCGACCTATACCTTCACTTATTTATGTAAAATATCTGTTTCTTGTTTCTTATTTTATGAAAACTGCATTACTGCTTTAAGGTTAAACTTTGTACGAAATTTTATCGACATTTACCATTTACAACACTTATGTTTGGGCAGATGTACAGATACCAAGACTGCAACTTGACTTTCCTTTCTAGCTATACTTTCTTCTAATTTGAACGAGTGGGACGCCGTAGTGATTTATTCAAATTTACGCGCTATGGAGGTTTAAAGCACAGAACCATAGATGGGCCTTTTTTCTCCTTCTGCCTCTTTGTACGAGGGATGGAATATGATCTTCTCGAACTCTACCTCGTCATCAATCGTTCGACACGCTACGGATTGTCCTCGTCCTCACCCTCGTGCATAGATGGGCGTTTTTTAATCCCTCGCCCTCACCTCACGAGGTATGTAAAAAAATCTTGTCGGGCTCGCTCTCATCCGTAACCCTCACGATACTTCGCGCTGGAACTCGCACTCAGACTCGTGAGGGCCTCATCTAAATCATAAGGACTCTCCCTCGGCCTCATGAGTCCATAAGTACGGCCTAATTGCCAGTGCATTGCAATCTTGCTATCACGGACCCGTGACGATCTACTCTTAACAACAAGCACTCACTCTCGCCCCTCGAGTCTGAGAGCGAGTAGAAGCGTCGCTTATCTTGAAGGTTTAGGCCATGGCGAGTGCAATAGACTTATCTGCTTACCTCGTGATGTGAGAGCTAGGTGTAACTAATTACCCACCAATGGCGTGAGAAGTGCGAAAAGTCCTATCACGTGAAATCTTGTCCTGATCAGAGCTGCGTTCAAGTCAAGTTATTTTAGACAACTTGACTTGAACTTGACTTGAACTTGAAAAAATTGTCTAAGCGAGGTATCCGCACTTGTACTTGATGAATCAAGTTTCTCAAGCAACTTGAGTATTCAAGTACTCGATTTTCAAGTTCATTTTATTGAACTTGAACTTGATCATAACTTGACGTTCAAGTTGGGCACATAACTTGACTTGAACGTGAACTTGAACTTGTACTTGAACTTGATTATTCAAGTAATTTTTTCGTAAATGAATAAACAATACTAAAAATTTCGTCCACAACTATTATAGCTAATAATGGCTAGGTCGTGATTAGGATGAACTAAACGGCATGCAGGTGATATTCTTTGCTTTAAAATTGCTTAAAAATTTAAAATACTTGATCAAATAACTGTAAACATTGTAGTCCAATCTAATTTACTAATTTGCACTATTAAGAGTTTAGAAATCACAATACTGGAAGGTTGACATTAGTGTTGCACTCATCTGGTGAGTGTAACCAGCAGTTATATTCATAAATATTTGTCGTCGTTAATTTTGTTTAACCAATCTTGATTTATAAGATTGTTGGTTGTCCGTCTGCGCCATCATGTTTAATATCAGCAAAAAATATTTTTACATGAAATAATAAATTATTCTTAAACTTCTTAGCTTGAGAACAGGTGAAGTGAACAATCACTTCATTTTTATAATGGAACAAGAACCCCGAGTATCAAGAACATTTTTACAAAACAATAAGACGGAAATTGTAATTATTCAAAATTCAAAGCATGGAAACAGGACACAAGAATTATTCTCGACCACCATCGTGGAGGCGACTTTAATGTCGATGGAATGAAAACAAATGCAAAGATGACATTATTATGATGATTGACGCCCAATATTATTTTTAGTGGGATGCAATTCGGCATTGCTTACATTGCTTTTCAGTTCAAGTTATACTCAAGTTTTATTCAAGTACTTCCATTCATTGTACTTGAACTTGACTTGATTTTACAATCAAGTAATAAATTGTTAACTTGAACTTGATCGAACTTGAACTTGAAAATTCAAGTTAAAATTATAATTTCACTTGAACTTGATGTTCAAGTGTCAAGTTACAAAATTGTCTGCACTTGACTTGACTTGAACTTGATACGCACTTGAACTATTCAAGTTATACTTGAACTTGAACGCAGCTCTGGTCCTGATCCGTGGAAAAGTTGTGCTGTGAATTATTTGTCCCGTCTCGTCAAAAAGTTGCCCAGTTAATTATTTGTCCCTTGAAAAATGTATTCCATTTGGTTTAGTCGCTTAAAATAGTTATCCCATCCAGTCCAGTCCCTTAGTTCAGTATCACCCAGTTAAGACCTTCAAACATTCACTTAATTCTTGAGACCTTTAGCTAATTCTTAAGATCTTAAACTAATTCTACAGACTCGATTATGGAAAAAGAAACAGCAAAGAGGAAATGTGAGAATTATCTCGCGGGATTTAATACTGCTGTTCGAACTTCGTGAGGGCTAGCTTTTAGTACTCACCCTCGCCCTCGTTTTAGTACGTACATTTTACTATGCCTCGCCCAGAGCTATGCAAAATACTTGGTCTAAGATTACAAAATACCAAATAAAATACCTGAAGTGAAATATAGAAAATACAAAATACAAAGTAAAATACCTCAGGGTACATTACTAAAATACAAATAAAAATACAATACATGGTCGGTAATTAAAAATACTCAAATACAAAATACTGTATTTTAAATACAATACTTTTCTTAAAATACCCAAATAATGCTCACTATTTTCAGTTTCTTGGACTATGTGATCGTGATGTACAAAAGCATGCGCGCGTAGAATATTTTGCCCTTTCAGTGACGTTATGTAATACTGAAAATGGAGAACCTGAAAATGTTTGATGCATCCAGTAAAAAGGATTCATTCCGTCGCATGTTATTGCATTGCTAAAATGGAATTCGCACAGATATTGAACATCATGTAAACTACAAACAATGTCAAAGTTGTAATCATGCTGGTGAAAAGTATTTTGAGCCAAATATTTATTTGAAATACATTTTCCAGGCCCTTGAAAGTAAGCAAATACAAAATACTTTTGTACTTACAGGCTCTTAAAATACTAAGTACAAAATACTTGCCCACTGCTTGCTAACTTGAAAATACCAAATACAAAATACTTTGTGGCCTGAAAATACGTATTTTAAAATACTGTATTTGAAAATACTGCATAGCTCTGGCCTCGCCCTCACTTGCTGAGGGCCTTCTTTTATGATGGGAACTCGCCCTCATCCCTCAAAAATTGAGGGCGAGGGAAGAACTAATACCTCGTGAGGGTGCCCATCAATGCCCTCGTGAGGTGCTAATTTTAAAATGCACCTCTCTCCCTCGCCCTCGTGAGTGACCTCGTTATTTTATATTACGCGTAAATAACCCCCTTACTATTTCCTATGATCCGTCTGCTTTCTAGTAACTTTTTCGCCTACGCTTGGTTAAAATTTGAAACTTTGAAATGTATCATCCTCAATGTTGAATATTTCGCTTCTTAAGTAATTGCTTCAACTTTGCTTAGTATCTTGTTTGGTCCTGTCCACAATCTCGAAGTATATTAAGTAGCTCACTGAATAGCCCAATCAAGACAAGACGCTACAAGCGATTGCAAAATATTTTTTAAAATGCGAGGGTGTAATGGGAGTAAGGGATGTCAATTCCCTGTAAAATACGAAAATGTTTGCACTTGTCTATGAGACTATACTAGGCAGACATTGCTAATTTTTGCGGTCACAAATATGTCACGAACGCGAACCGAAGTCGGAAATATTTACGGATTTTGAATTCAGCAGTCGTTTATTTCAGCAATTTTTTCTCAAATCTGTTTTGACGTTGTTGTTTGGAAATTTTATCAACTTTCTAGGAAGCTACCACACATGTCTCTAGATTGGATATACCAGGTCATATACACATAGAACAGAGCAAGATTGGGGAAATTCGTCTTCAGGAACCACAAATTTGCGTAAAGGAGCGTTTCTGACCTTGCTATTTTCTCACGGCTGTCTTAAAAGTATTTCAAATTGCTGTGCTTATAGCAAATTTAATGGGAACCTTTGAGCCCAGCACCGTCTTCTAAAGTCAAAAACTACGATCAGGAGATCCGACATGACAATTGAAACAAAGAAAAATATTTACTCTTTAAATTAATTGAAAAATATTATTTAACATTTTCAGTTTTGGAGATCACAATTTGTGGGCTGAAAATGTTTTCTAAATGTCTAATTTAAATGTCTAAAACCGTCTTCCAAGACACAATGGGTGACGTAAAATAATTAATGAAAGTAGAAGTATGAGTAATCATATGTAGGTCTTTAAATCACATATAATCTATATTTACAAGTTCTCAAATTATGTACACTTACACGTATCAAAAATTTTAATTAGTCACACAAAACTAAGTATATATATGAGCTTTAGTCTGTCAACTCCAGATTATGAAACTTTTCTAGATCATAGTATGAGGCTCGAACTTGTCTTCCACCAAAAAATCGCCCGTTGAGATCTTGAATTGCTGGAAGAATTCAATAAATATGACTTTTGTAAATATGTAAAATCAAAAAATATTTTCACACTTTATAAAACTTAAAATTTCAAAGACAGAAAATTATTGCATTAGAAAACATACCTTTAGAGGCGTCATCGACTTTTTTAAAATCAACGAATATCCGTATCGCGTCGTCACTGTCCACATCCGGCATTTGGAATACAGTAACGCTTTCTACATCTCCATATTTGGTTTGACACTCGTCCTTTACCTCAGGTTCCAGATCATCATCTACTTCTCCAGGGCCAACCATGTTCTACATAGACAAAGTTTTGAAAATCAATTACAATATGTAGCTAGCTATACAAGATGTGTTAGGTCAGTGTTATAAATACGTGAAAAACAGCGCTGGATAAAGGACACCAAAACTTTTGATGGTTTTTCACTGGAATTTTGATTTGATAGAATTAACATTATTTTTCTGGCATTTTATTCTATTAAATCACCAAGTGCCAGAAGAAGATTAATGGTCAAAGTGCCACATATAGAAAAAAATTTAAACCGTGCCAAACAAACCTATAGTCAAAATTCATCGAAAATGTTCGTGTGTTTTACCTATCATAGTTTGTCTTTTCATACAACTCTTATAAATGAAAACATTTCACCCACCTTCAATAAAATCACTTTCGACGGCGTCCCAATGTCATCCAAATCATTCTCGAGTATATCATCTGCGTCAGTATACTGCACTAATGATGTCGGCATAATTCCTCCGGAGGTAAAAGAATTCAGTAAAATACCTTTGGGCTCGTTTTTCTCATGAATAATACGACCAGTTCGGTGGCTAGTTTTTTCCACCTGAGAAGTTGAAAAAACATTTAAATATTTTAAAATGGGCAATTATTGACTACTTTAAAATATCCTGTTGCACAAAAACAAACTTTGGCACCTAAAAAATTATTACTTGTAAGGCCGTGGCCATTCCTTGCTGCATCTTTCCTAAACCTTGACCTTCCTTGTAACCATACTTGGCCATAATTCTCGCCGCTGCAGACGCGCCCGAACCCACCCCAACAGCAAAATTTCCACTCCCCATATTTCCAGTTCCAGATGTATCCATTGGTTCCGATAATTCTGACAATCCATAGGAAGACGGAGGGGCAATAGCAACTCCTCCAACAGTGGATTTTGTGCTGGCAGGTGGAGGTACATATTCATCTTCATCTCTAACAATTGAATGAAAGCTTACATCCAAAAAATAAAGGACACCGCACAATCCTTACGAGAATATGCCCCCTGTTTGATCTCGATAAGAAAATTACTGGAGGGTGCACCTTGAAGAGTAGATCATTTTTGATAATTGGCCCAAAGAAATCGTAATGCAGGATTCGGAGATATCCCGGGTTAAAGTTACCGAACAATGAGGGGGGGCTCAAGGGGTCCCAAAAATTTCAAACCGTGAAAATTAGCGATTAGAACATTTAGAACTTCAAAAATGACAAGAATAAAAATTAATATTTATAATAATAATATATTAAATTAAATTAATACCGGTTTCATATTCTAAACGCTGATGAAACTGGCCCAGATTAGAACTAGGGCTTTCATTAGACATATATTCATCGTGTGCCGAGTTTGGTTCCATTTAGTGACACGATGACCAAGCTGTGACCTCCGAGGTCAATATCTTGTCCATACCGGATTTGGTGCCTTAAAATCATTCGAATTGGCCGCAAATAGACTAGAACTTTTAGTTTAAGCCCACATAAGCTGCTTGTCAAGTTTGGTTCCATTTAGTGACACGATGACCAAGCTGTGACCTCCGAAGTCAATACCTTATCCGTACCGGATTTAGTGTCTACAAATCATTTGAATTGCCCGCAAATAGACTAGAACTTTTAGTTTAAGCCCACATAGGCTGCTTGTCAAGTTTGGTTCCATTTAGTGACACGATGACCAAGCTGTGACCTCCGAAGTCAATACCTTATCCGTACCGGATTTAGTGTCTACAAATCATTTGAATTGCCCGAAAATAGACTAGAACTTTTAGTTTAAGCCCAGATACGTTTCCTGGCAAGTTTGGTTCCATTTGGTGCCACGATGACCCAGATGTGACCTGCGAGGTCAATACCTTATCCATACCGGATTCGGTTCCTAAAAATTATTCGAGTTACCAGCAAATAGACTAGAACGTTTAGTTCAAGTCCAGATAAGTTTCCTGTCAAGATTGGTTCCATTTGGTGACACGATGACCCAGATGTGACCTCCGAGGGCAATATCACACACATACCGGTGTTATTGCCTAAACATCATTCTAATTTCCAGTAAATATGCTAGAAGATTCGGTTTAAGCCCAGATGAGCTGCCTGTCACGTTTGGTTACAGTTAGTGACCTTGTGAAGCATCAGTGACATTGTATACAAACAGCGCATCTATACCGGTTTCCCGCCCCTAACCTTAATGAAATCGGCCCGGAATAGATCTTTCTCATGTTGTACCAGTAAGTCGCCTGCCAAGTTTGGTTCCAGTTGGTGACCTCTGGGCGTTGCAGAGAACTGATGGGTTCATAAATATATTACTTATACTTAGATAAAACGTGTTTGAGTGGTCTCAAAATTACCTCAATCCTTTTGAATATGTACAATTTTTGTAGTTTCTGAGTTTGGTTCCTTTTTGAATTTGGTCAGTGACCACGTGGGTAGCTTTAAAGTATCGTTTTTTCTACATCGTAGTCGACGACTTTGAGATTATACTATACGTTTCTCATATGCTCCATTCACTATGATGGTATTTATGTTTACACTGTTGACGTAATATCCCGGCAATGACATCGTATGTCAGCATAATTTTATACCTGTTGTCGTAAGAACAAGTATAGCAATTGTTCCAAAATTGCTTAAAACTTTGCCATTATGTTTATTTTAGTTTCCCGCAACGTTTTGTTGGACTTCATATACGTGCTTGTTGACTCAGTAATAGCTTTGCCCCAACGGTTATCTTCATGAACGGTCGGCGGCATTCTGGTTAATTAGTTTGACCGATCTATTTTTATGCCTACAAATTATTGAAATTGCCGTGAATTAACCTATACGTTGGAAACAGATAGAACGCATCCAAACATAGGTTTCACTTGGGGACTAATAACACATCAGTTAACGTGTTTCACATTCATACACATTTGCTGACCAAAGTTTCGACCTGCATTCGTTCAAAAATTATTGTGGATGTACAACGCAACGAGGACTCATCGGTTTAGTCAATTGCTGAAATAGTCCCCATACTTGCTTTTTGCACAATTTGTTTTGAAGAATGCATGCCAAATAAACGCAGTTATAGTTTTTCGTGAGGTCTAGTTTTGCAGAAACTACTAACGTTATGGACTTTCTTAACTCCACATAAATATCAATTACGATTGATTCCCTTTCTATTTTCCGACAAAGTAAATAAACATTCCTTGTAACATGTGTGTGCTAATAAGCGACCACAGGTTCTTCATTTCCTTGTATCAAACTTGTATGATGATGATTGTATCCTGCCCAATTTCAATTATAACCGATAAAATTTACAAATGTAAAAGCATTTTTGAGGCTTGAACGACAAAGCGTCTCGCCCCCGCCTTCTCTTGATTCGCGGTGTCGGCACGGGGTTTCGGCTTGCGCCTAACGAGGGCGGCCTCCTTCCCGTGCCACAGCGAATCAGTCATTGAAGGAATTGCTTTAGCTAAACATCTTCTATTATACTTGGCATGTTGCGACCTCCGGCGTCCTGAATGTGTTCAAGTAACGAATCAGCTGGAGTTGGAATCACAGACAAATGCCTAGCGTACCCAAGATACCACATGATGCTTGCAACGTGCGCGCAACAACCAAGTATTCTTGCTCCGGCTTTACATGTACAGTACCATCCTTTAATTTTATCGTCGCCTTGATCTGGGTAATCTCGTTCAGCATACCAAACCCAAGTGTCATACTTTTTGGTTTTTGTGTGACGGGAATATATAAGACCGCGCAGAATTCCTTCTGTATTTAACTGTACTTGAATATTGTACTCCGTTTCACGCTTCATTTTATCGTGAACATAGCTTTTTGCTAGCTTTATTTGGTAAACTCCGAATGTTAAGTCTCTTAATTCGTCAATATCTAATTTCGGAAACCCCGGCAGAAATTCCATTGCATTCAGTTCAAACCAAGGATTGTCTTTATTTTTGTCACCAAGTTTCTCAGTATTTATTTTTTCGAGAAGTTTATTAGGCTCCGCTAGTTTCTGCAACATTTTGTCCGCCTGTTCTGGTGTAGCTGATAGCATATTTATTGTTTCGTGATATGCATTTATTAGTGCACATGCTATGCGGAAATAATCCGATACATGAATGATCTGACTTGCAGGGACTACATCACGAAACAATTTAAAAATAGACTTTATATGACTGTTACGCGATTCAACGACCCATCGAGATTTCGTTACTAGTCTAGATTTATTCGCTTCCTCAACGGTGTGCTGATTTAATGTCTTGCTTAAGTAATCTGGCATTTTGGTTTTTAAACCGATGCCGTGAAGGTAATCCAGACAGTCTCGGTAGCCGCGATCGAGAAGTAACACATCGTTATTTTGCAACCAATTCATTAACTTGCTCCCATCTTGCTGTAATTGATCCCGTAATAATGCAGCATCGTTAGTTTTGCCATCAGCAAAATACGGGCCATGTACATCTAGTATGTAACCATCTGGTGCTACAACCATTACAAGTTTTATCAAATGTCTGGACTTGTGTACACTGAAGGACTGTCTTGCAACAGTATAGTTGTTAAGTTTGGGAATATATATATAAGTTCCGTCAACTATAAGAATTGCTCCTTTAATTTGAATGTCTTCGTAATCATCAATGTAAAGCTTGCAGGCAAACTCCGAAACATGTTCAGCAACAAATTGATCTCGTGTAATGTGGCCCGGCCCCAAATGCTTTGGAACAAAGTTCTCCATTAAAATTTTACAAACTGTTGAAATTTTCATACAGACGTTTTGTCGGGATGATATGCCAAACATAACTTTAAGGAACTCATCTGATAGTCCCTGACGAAGTTTAACGAGAAATAATATCAAGTCCTGTTTGGTTACATGTCGAGGAACACCTTCAATCTGATGGCAATGGCCGAATAAATCTAAGAAATTTTCCTTGTTGAGGCTCGTTAATACTTTGAAATCGTCATCATTAAATACAGACTCCTCATCAAATCTCGTCGTGGCATACTCCCGTATCAAAGTTGGAATTCTATCAAACCATTGTTGTAGTTCGATGCTATCCAAGAACACTTTTCGTTCAACGGAAATTATTGAATTATAAAAGGCAGGGAGAATAAACCCATCGTCTCGCAAATGGACGCTGCAAACACGTGCGCTTTTTATAATAAATTTTCCGCTATCTCCATAAACTTTCACCCTGGCATCGAAAGACATTATAACCGCACCTTTCCTATTTCCGCATATAAAACAAGCCCTTTGACCTCTAGTGCATACTACTTTAAATTTCAGCATTCTTTTGTCACTGTCAGCCTGAATCATAGACATTGCTTGGTGATGACAATTTGCACATAATTTGTCTGCTTCAGTTATTCCAATATCTAACTCCCCCGGTCTCCCTTCCCGAATCGCTTCCGCTGCAGCTCGCAAATCTTCACGTTCTTGACCTTCAACAGGTCGTAGTAATTGAGGCATGAACTTAGTCCCACAGACATAACAACTCAATTTGATTTTCCGGCGTTCGCAGAGGTTGCCTGATCCAGACGTTGAGGCGGCTTTCGGGTTTTCTGTGGAGCCAGAAAGGGGGCACCGCTGACCCCCTCTCCCCTCTAGCTCAGCCTCCGCCGGCCGCGGCACCGACGGATTGCCCCCAGAAGTGTGGGCTAGACCCTCCTGAGGCAAAGACACATGAGACTTGTACGACCTCATGGTCTCGCCCCCACCTTCTCATGATTTACTGTTTGGGCATGGGGTTTCAGCTTACGCCTAACGAGGGTGGTCTCCTTCCCATGCCACAGTCAATCAATCATTGAAGAAACAGGTGGCATTTTTATGATTTCGACAAGCATGTTGTCATACTGTTGTACAGTTCTGGGGCCTCTTTTCTTCTGAAAACAGAGGTAGTGGTAGAAATAGAGTATGGTCGTTTAACTCAACAAAAAATTAGTAGAGGTATGCAAATATATTAGCATAATCGAGGTAGAGGAACATAGTATGTTCGCATAAAATTAAGTGAGACGAGGAGCTTTGTTTAGGATCCCAATTTCGATACCTGTAGTACGAGTAGAGGTCGAACCAGTGCTCTTAATATTATTCACTTCTAGATTTTTCATAATGTGAGTAAGTGGGTATTGCACTCCCTTCCGCGAGTATGATCTGTAAAAAAATCTTTATTTTAGATTCTGACGAAAGCTTTAAATTTCACTTTTGATTTTTGCGTATAGCCGTTATTTGTAACAGTTCTTTAATAACTGCTAAATGTATAATAATGTAATACTAATAGATATGTATATAATTACTATTCATACGATTTCCAAAGAACCGGGCAGTCCGGAGCTTTAAATAACGATGTTATGCGTTTTAGGATGCTCGGAAATGTACACAGCCATTAGGGGTTCCAATAATAATAATAACTGTGAAGATATATATGTATATATACACATTGTTTCATTCCCTTTATATTCGGGTAATTGTTTAGCTGTACTGATGGGGTACCGATCTTATTGTATTCAATAATACCTCAAAAGCTCTTAACGTGAAATTAGCAGAAATTGAATTATAATTCAGATTCTTAATGACCATTTATAGCCACCAGTGACGACTATTGGATCTAACTTCATTACTGTTTGTATTAAATTCTACTACTTTATTCTAAAACACCATGAATTTCTCTTTAAACATTGTATTTTTGTGGTAGAGGCAGTAGTAGCTAGCAGAGTTAACACAAATTTAGAGAGTAAAATAGAGTAAGTGTAGCGCCAATAACTTTAACTTATAATTGAATAAAATAATTGCTAGCAAGTCAGCAAATCATAATAGCAGTAGAGCTCGTCTATTCTATCCAAACCCGCTGGTGGAGTAGTTTGATAGTGGCGGCACCCGTGGAAAATATATAAATAAATATAAGTATAATAGAATAGAGCTTGCTAAAATGCCCATCACTGCTGTTGTGAGGAAATAAATTGATTTCACAAATTTTGTATATATATTTATATGAATATTTACGGGCAAATAGAATGATTTTTAGGCACCAAATCCGGTATGGATGTAATATTGACCTCCGACGTCACAGCTGGGTCATCGTGTCACCAAATGGAACCAAACTTGACAGGAAACTTATCTGGGTTTCAACTAAAAGTTCTAGTCTATTTGCGGGCAATTCGAATGATTTTCAGGCACCAAATTCGGTATGGATAAGGTATTGACTTCGGAGGTCACAGCTAGGTCATCGTGTCACTAAATGGGACCAAACTTGACAGGCAACTTATGTGGGCTTAAACGAAAAGTTGTAGTCTATTTGCGGGCAATTCGAATGATTTTAGGGCACCAAATCCGGTATGGACAAGATATTGACCTCGGAGGTCACAGCTTGGTCATCGAGTCACTAAATGGAACCAAACTTGACAAGCAGCTTATTTGGGCTTAAACTAAAAGTTCTAGTCTATTTGCGGGCAATTCGAATGATTTTTAGGCACCAAATCCGGTATGGATAAGGTATTGACTTCGGAGGTCACAGCTAGGTCATCGTGTCACTAAATGGGACCAAACTTGACAGGCAGCTTATTTGGGCTTAAACGAAAAGTTCTACTCTATTTGCGGGCGATTCGAATGATTTTAGGGCACCAAATCCGGTATGGATAAGGTATTGACTTCGGAGGTCCAACTAGGTCATCGTGTCACTAAATGGAACCAAACTTGACAAGCAGCATTTGTGGGCTTAAACTAAAAGTTTTAGTCTATTTGCGGGCAATTCGAATGATTTTAAGGCACCAAATCCGGTATGGACAAGATATTGACCTCGGAGGTCACAGCTAGGTCATCGTGTCACTAAATGGAACCAAACTTGACAAGCAGCTTATTTGGGCTTAAACTAAAAGTTCTAGTCTATTTGCGGGCGATTCGAATGATTTTAGGGCACCAAATCCGGTATGGATAAGGTATTGACTTCGGAGGTCACAGCTAGGTCATCGTGTCACTAAATGGAACCAAACTTGACAGGCAGCTTATGTAGGCTTAAACGAAAAGTTCTACTCTATTTGCGGGCAATTCGAATGATTTTAAGGCACCAAATCCGGTATGGATAAGGTATTGACTTCGGAGGTCACAGCTAGGTCATCGTGTCACTAAATGGGACCAAACTTGACAGGCAACTTATGTGGGCTTAAACGAAAAGTTGTAGTCTATTTGCGGGCAATTCGAATGATTTTAGGGCACCAAATCCGGTATGGACAAGATATTGACCTCGGAGGTCACAGCTTGGTCATCGTGTCACTAAATGGAACCAAACTTGACAAGCAGCTTATTTGGGCTTAAACTAAAAGTTCTAGTCTATTTGCGGGCAATTCGAATGATTTTAAGGCACCAAATTCGGTATGGATAAGGTATTGACCTCGGAGGTCACAGCTTGCCCATTGTGTCACTAAATGAAACCAAACTTGACAGGCAGCTTATTTGGGCTTAAACGAAAAGTTCTACTCTATTTGCGGGCGATTCGAATGATTTTAGGGCACCAAATCCGGTATGGACAAGATATTGGCCTCGGAGGTCACAGCTTGGTCATCGTGTCACTAAATGGAACCAAACTTGACAGGCAGCTTATTTGGGCTTAAACTAAAATTTCTAGTCTATTTGCGGGCAATTCGAATGATTTTAAGGCACCAAATCCTGTATGGACAAGATATTGACCTCGGAGGTCACAGCTTGGTCATCGTGTCACTAAATGGAACCAAACTTGACAAGCAGCTTATTTGGGCTTAAACTAAAAGTTCTAGTCTATTTGCGGGCAATTCGAATGATTTTAAGGCACCAAATCCGGTATGGACAAGATATTGACCTCGGAGGTCACAGCTAGGTCATCGTGTCACTAAATGGAACCAAACTTGACAGGCAGCTTATGTGGGCTTAAACTAAAAGTTCTAGTCTATTTGCGGGCAATTTGAATGATTTTTAGGCACCAAATCCGGTATGGACAAGATATTGACCTCGGAGGTCACAGCTTGGTCATCGTGTCACTAAATGGAACCAAACTCGGCACACGTTGAATATATGTCTAATGAAAGGTTTAGTTCTAATCTGGGCCAGTTTCATCAGCGTTTAGAATATGAAACCGGTATCGACGTTCTTTGACCTCCCTAGGTCAGTATCTTGGAAAGTTGAGGTCATATCTGGCTGAATTTTTTTTTACACGTTATTTAAATTTTATTCTTGTCATTTTTGAAGTTCTAAATGTTCTATTCGCTAATTTTCACGGTTTGAAATTTTTGGGACCCCTTGAGCCCCCCCGTCATTTTTCGGTAACTTTAACCCGGGATATCTCCGAATCCTGCATTACGATTTCTTTGGGCCAATTATCAAAAATGATCTACTCTTCAAGATGCACCCTCCAGTAATTTTCTTATCGAGATCAAACAGGGGGCATATTCTCGTAAGGATTGTGCGGCGTCCTTCCAAACAATTATCCTTATATATGACCTAATCATCATAAAGTAATTCAATTTTCATGTAAAATATGATGATACTAAAAATAATTGTTATACTTAATTTCCTCTTGCTTCCTCTTATTCTCCTCTTCTTCAGCCTCCTTATCTCTGCGCTCTCGAAGGTCCTTTAAGGCTTTCTCGTAGTCATTCGGACACATGGGATCATACTAATTTTCAAATTGCCATTGGGGATCAGTGGATAGGTAAGGGGAACGAAACTTGCCCGCTTTCTTCCGTGTTTCTTTGGTTGGCGTAGTTATTGAGTATGGCAAAGTAAAGCTAGGTCCACCCGGTCCAACATTATCATCCAAATCATCTTTCAATGCAGAAATTATCTTTGACTTATTCAAGTCTACCACGGGAGCAAGTATTGTATTTTTTCTAACTTGATCTCTTTTCGGGTATAAGGACAGACAAAAACTTTTCTTCGCAAACAATAGCCAAGATTTCCTTGCACTTTTACATTTTTATTATAATACAAATACAATACACATCATGATTCAAAAATGTGTTCGTGTCAATAATCCTTACCGCTGTCACTCCAGCCTTTTTCAAGTGCATGTGGTTTTGCAGAAACTTAATTCCTGAAGCCCAGCCAGACACATTTTCGGATTTTTTATCAGTGTCCAAATCATCATACAAGGACATGATGATTCGATTCCAAGTTAACTATTTTCTGTGTCTTGAAATCCCGTAACATTCACTTCGCTTTCACTGTTCTAAACCTGTTGAAAAGTCTTAAAATTACAATTTCGAACGTACGAACAAACACCAGTGCTGCCCAAAAGTTTTATATTCTATTCAATTCTATTCACTACAGAGCGAATGCGTGACTACTCTATTCATATTCTATTCACAGCTTGTGGTGGTGAGGCTATTCAAGTCAATTCCTATTCCCACATTTTCCCCAGAAACCTATTCTATTACTATTCTATTCTTCTATTCCATCGTAGCCATCGGTTTTTTAAGCCACGTCATAGAACACGTTTGTTACTGAAGCTGAGATGATTACGAGAACGTTGTTCGCTTCGAAATTCTTGGGGTTTAAAATCAGTCAGTATTGCATTACTTTTCGGACTTTAGTTTTTGGTAAAATATTTGTGGCCTGTTTATAAACGCATAGTTGATAATCGGGGCTGAAGGCAAGTACTTTGAATTTAAAATCGAGAACTTTCGCTTTAGGAGATTTTGTTTCCACTAATTGTGCTAAGGATTTTTGTATTGTTTTTTTACGTTTTACCAACAAAGGGGATGTTGATCAAGCTACGAACGTTTTTAAATATAGTCCCTGAAGAGCCGCCGGAGTTAAAGTTTGTGCTGGGTAAACTGGAATCAGAATTATGAACTGTTTAAGTTTTTGTAGGTTTTATGTCGAGTTTTCCTCCCAGCTCTACCCATTTCACACTTAATAACAAAAATCTAGTTTTGTGTGTATTTCATGCGCACTTATAACTTATAAGGTAGTTCTACAATACGAAAAAAGCTGAAAAATGTCGCTGCAGCACAGCCAATAATGGTATGGCCAATAAGAGGTTACGATTATTCGATTTAACACAGGGAGTAAAGTAATGCGAAAAAAGCTTCATTATTTAGTAGTATCACTCTTTTATATCGTTCACTTTCTCATCTCTGTGTGCATTCAAACTATGCCACGCTTACACTCGCATAAATTAGTCTTCAGGATAAGCAAACACGCACGTGGTGTATACACCAAGCAAGCTGAGACCGAGAAGCACAGTTTAGCAGATCGAGCTGAAGCTGAAAGCTGAAACTCTGTCGCAGAGGAGAGCTTTTTCAGCTCGCTGTGCTTCAAGCGGCTTGCGCTTGATTGCTTGGTTGATGTATATACCACCGACTTGATTCGCTATATAGCGAAATAATATGAAGGGTATAATACATACAGAAATCCGCTTAATTACACCTCATCTTACAACTTCACTCTAATTGTTGTAAAATGGACTTAGCTCGTACGACTAAAGACAGGAATTCCCCTTTGAAAAGACAGTCAAAACCAATGTTTATTAGCAAGATGTTTTATTTTCCGTGAAAACCGAAATCTTTACAGAGATTACATTTCGTTACTCACTCGTACTCTATCTTTTCACGAATGACCTCATCATAAGGATTTTCGCCTCACGAATATGAACTTTGTAGGTAAAGTTCAACAGCCATTGCTATTCTACGAACTAAACGACAAACTTATTGCTAGTCATGTGACAATAAAGTTCTCCCAACCGTCTCATCTCATTGCCTCTCTTGCACTCCAGTAGACTATCCAATGCACACATAAATAGCTCACAATCAGCATTTTACATCAATTCATACATACATAAGTACATTTCTAACACTAATTTTAGGGAAATCCCGAGCAGCTCACAAGACGGACTAACAAAAACATCAGTCCGGACGGATTGGGATTGACTATTTGAATGTACAGACGGATTGAGACGGAGTGGGATTGACGTAAATATGTAGAAAACTGAGTGGGATTGATGATCACAAATTATTCCACATTCATTTAGTTAATTAAATTAAATTAAATAGAGGCGCTTTTTAAAATTGGCGCGGTATGTACTCATGCGCGCGCAGCTCGTGAGATTGAGTGGGATTGACTATCAGGAGTGTGTGTGTGTGTGCATGAGAGGGATTTCTCTATGGTGCATAGAGTGATTGGGACGGAGTGTGAAATGAGGTATCGAGATTGAATAGGGATTGGGAGTGTAAGAAGAGGGATTTCCCTAACATTACTTCATGGTCATGGTCAGTTGTGCGTGACATTTTCCAGGGCTACGGCTACATCCGGGAGAAAAGTAAAAGTCAAAATAGCAGATACTCATGAGCAAGGCAAACTGATAGAAGGTAGTAACGCCACCTTTATTACCAACGTTGTCTTTAAAGAAGTGTTTAATGCTTAAGTGGTAACTTGCAAGCATGCGGAACTAAAACTCGTAGCCGCGATCTACGGATCAAACATTTGGCATGGGCAGGGCCTTGGTGGTAAGTTTGTCAAGTGCGCTCAACCATGACATTTTTGGTAGATTTGAAATTCACCAAACAAAATCATTGAAACCACTGGCTTAGCAAATGGAAAGCACAGTTGCACTATATATGCATTATGTAAGTACCTGATTTTATCCTACTGAGAGCTGATAATTAATATTTAATAAAATGATAATTTATTAATGTTGTTAGAATGTGTACATCCTCGCCCGGCGAAGCGGGCTTCCCTCTAGTCAACCATAATCCTGGGATGGGAATTGAAAATTGAAGTTCTGCAGAGACTTTCACGTGTTATGCTGTCGTTGTGACTCTTCAACAAGTTGGTGGGAATGCTGCATTTTTGAATAGGGTCTGATCCGAATTTCCTATTCTATCACTAATACAATAATTTGACCGTGGCATAAACTTTAAATTTCCCTCCGCCCGCGTCACAAGACTTACTGAAGTCTACAGCAGAACTGACTAACTGCTTACACGCTGTGCATTCTGCATTCAGTTCAGCCATATAGCAAGCTATATGTAAGTAATGCGATGGGAGAGCAGTGAGCGGTGAGGTGAGAGCCCGCTTCATCTATATACACTCACAATTCCGCGTGCTCTCATTCATTAAACTCCCCCATTGCGTTGTACACATTGCGCTACAGTACAGCTTATAAGCTAATGAGCTGACCATGTCCTGCCGCTGACGCTCCGCGTCCGCTGTCCTAATGTTAGGGAAATCCCGAGCAGCTCACAGGACGGACTGACAAAAATATCAGTCCGGACGGATTGGGATTGGCTATTTGAATGTACAGAGGGATTGAGACGGAGTGGGATTGACGCAAAAATGTAGAAAACTGAGTGGGATTGATGATCAGAAATTATACCACATTAATTTAATTAATTTAGTTAATTAAATTAAATTAAATTAATTAGAGGCGCTTTTTAAAATTGGCGCGGTATTTACGCATGCGCGCGCAGCGCCTGAGATTGAGTGGGATTGACTATCGGGAGTGTGTGTGCATGAGAGGGATTGGGAGTTTTCTCTATGGTACATAGAGTGTTTGGGACGGAGTGTGAAATGAGGTATCGAGATTGAATAGGGATTGGGATTGTAAGAAGAGGGATTTCCCTAACATTACTCTGTCCTCTCCCAGTCTCTCATACATACACACGTTGCATATATAGCATGCTATATGTAATGCAATGGGAGAGCACGCTTCAGCTCAATACAGTTATCATTCGCAAAACGCCGGGTTGAGTAGTTGAGCTCCGCGTGCTTTCCCATTGCATTACGTAGCATTCTATGGGAGAGCACGCCGTTCCTCACTCAGCGCCTCATTTTTCCATTGGAAGTGGTTGAGATAGGGTGTGTGGAAGCGCAACTGTCTTTTTCAGCATAACTTTAATTTATATTTTGCCAACTGTCTTTTTCAAGACAACTTTAATTTACATTTTACCAACTGTCTTTTTAAAGACGATTACCTGTCTTTATAAAGACAAATACCTGTCTTTTTAAAGACAAATACCAGTCTATATATAGACAAATACCTGTCTTTTTAAAGACAAATACCAGTCTATATATAGACAAATACCTGTCTTTTTAAAGACAAATACCAGTCTATATATAGACAAATACCTGTCTTTTTAAAGACAAATACCCGTCTATTTATAGACAAATACCTGTCTTTTTAAAGAAAAATACCCGTGTATTTATAGACAAATACCCGTCTATTTATAGACAAATACCTGTCTTTTTAAAGACAAATACCCGTCTATTTATAGACAAATACCTGTATTTTTAGACAAATGCCACACTAATCTGTGCATTGAGACACTACTCTGTCAATTGAGACAATAATCTGAAAATTGAGACAATAATCTGAAAATTGAGACAATAATCTGAAAATTGAGACAATAATCTGAAAATTGAGACAATAATCTGAAAATTGAGACAATAATCTGAAAATTGAGACAATAATCTGAAAATTGCGACAATAATCTGAAAATTGAGACAATCTGTCAATTGAGACAATAATCTGTCAATTGAGACAATAATCTGTCAATTGAGACAATAATCTGTCAATTGAGACAGCAATCTGTCAATTACGACAAAAAACTGTCAATCAAGTCAAATATATATTTGCCTAAAGAGAGCAATAAGGACGATCATCAATCTAAGATTTCACGTTGCTGTAAAAATATCCTTTTAAACAGGAATAGTAATTCTAAAAATGAGAATCAAACAAGATTTTAAGAACATACTACCGGAACTTCCTGATGAAGTTCCCATACCTTCAACTACTGTTCATGAACCGGGCATGGCACAAGAACAGAATGATAGAGAAGCTCAAACAGAAGCTCTCAATGCATACCATCGTCAATATAGAAAGGGGCACCGTGAAGTGTTAAATGAGAACCGGCGAGAAAATCGCCAAAAAGCTAGAGCTACAACATCGAAAACAACCGCATTTTCTGCTTTAATCACCAATTCGGAAAACGAAAATGTTGCTCAGCATTTTATTGCTTCGATGGACACTGAATGCAACTTCTGTGGGGCTTTGCATTTTGCTGTCGAAGGAACGAGTAGAGGCTCGGGTGAAATGAAAGTACACAGTTTTAGCAACTGTTGCAACAGTGGAAAGATTGAATGCCTGCAACCATTCGCAGATCTACCGCAGGATTTTCAGAAACTATTTGATAATAAACATTTCATGCAAAACATACGCTCATACAATAGTTCAATTGCAATGGCGTCTCTCGGAGGCAAAATAGATAATGTTGCTCCTGGACCATTTGTTTTTAGAGTTCATGGTCAGTTGTACCACCGAAGTGGACCATTGCATCCTAACGATAAAGTTAGTCCCACTTATGCACAACTTTAGGTGTTTGATAGTGAGCAAGCAGCGGATATACGAATGCAAAATCCTGCCAATGAACAATGCGATCCTGAAATATTAAAGTTTCTTCATGAGTATATGATACAAAATAACAAATTGGTACGTATCTACAAAATGTTAAAGGAGGTCGAAGATGAAATGATCGTACGGGGTGTAGAAACCAAAAATCTGAAAATGCAAATCTCAATTAAAAACAACTTTGATCCCAGACGATATAATATTGCAAGGACAAATGAAATCGCTATGGTTTTTACTGACGACGATGGATGTGCTCCTCATGATCGCAATATACGCGTTTATCTGAGGCATGAAAGTAAAACAAAACGTTAGCATACTTGAGCCGTTTCTTGACTCGCTTACATATCCTCTCTTTTTCCCTAAAGGTGACCATGGATGGCACACAGATTTGAATAGATCTGACGGGAAACGAATAACAGAAATGGGCTATTTTAGTTACCATCTCCAAGTTCGAAAAAATCGAACAGACTATATCCTTAAGGGAGGGAAGTTGGCACACCAATTAATCGTGGATTGGTATACAAGAATGGAAGCTAATAGACTTTATTTCTTACGTGTTAACCAAAAAAGCTCAAGGCCGAAAACTATGCCGCATTGCACGAATACGTTCAGCAGAGAGCAAATGAAACTGGTCGAGATGTTGGCAGAACAATTATCCTTCCAGCTACTTACATTGGAAGTCCTAGAAATATGCAACAGAGATATCAAGACGCGATGGCTATTGTAAGAGATTTTGGAAATCCGATTTGTTTATCACAATTACATGCAATCCAAACTGCCAAACAAGAACAGTTTGGCATTCCTCTAAATGCTAATCGCGAAAGTACATCGAATTTGCGAACGCACTCGGCAGAGGCTGATCGAATTCGTAAGTCCCAAGTCATTATTTGGGATGAATGTACAATGGTTAGTAAGTTCAGTCTTGATGTAGTTGACTTCTTCAAGAAATCGTGGGTAGTAATAAACCCTTTGGTGGGAAATTAATCATTTTAGGGGGAGACTTTCGACAAATTCTGAATGTTGTTAGACGTGGAAATAGAGTTTCGACAGTACAAACCAATTTAAAAAGCAGCTAGGTTTGGAAAATTTTTAAAACATTTAAGCTTACGGTCAACATGAGAGCAAGAAATGACGAAAGTTTTGCAAACTGGGTTTTGAAACTTGGTAATGGCGAATTAAATATGACTGTTGATAGCCGAAACGATACGGTTGAGATACCCAACCATTTTATTATCGCAAGCAACTTAGTTAACGAAGTTTATGGCGGAATAACTGAAACAAACGTACAAGATTACGCCAACAGGGCAATCTTATGCCCACTTAACGAAGATTCATTTAAAATCAATAATGATGTACTTGAATTGCTTCCGACGGATGAAGAAGTTTACAAAAGTGCAGATTCCATTGACTGTGCAACCAGGGATGATTCAAGCTATTATCCAATTGAATATTTAAATACAATAACACCGGCAGGACTGCCGAATCATATTTTGAAACTTAAAGTCGGGGCAATTGTAATGCTATTACGAAACCTTAATACAAAGCGGGGTTTATGCAATGGAACCCGTCTAATTATAACCCAACTACAAGAAAATGTAATATTCGCGACTGTTCTGACAGGCAGAGCTGCTGGAGAAGCATTATTTATTCCCCGGATAACGCTAACCTCGAGTGATGGTGACTACCATCGAGTGACCTAACCTCGAGTGTTTTGTTTTAAAGCGAAGGCAGTTTCCTATTAGAGTAAGCTTTGCTATGACCATTAACAAATCTCAAGGACAAAGTTTTGAGAAAGTTAGTATTTATTTGCCAAAACCTGTTTTTTCGCATGGTCAACTGTATGTTGCTTTTTCCAGAGGCAAGTCTAAAGAAAATATAAAGGTGGTTGTAACGGGCACGGCAGAACAGACCGAAATGATGGTCAAAGGTGAAGGAACATACACAAGCAATTGCGTATTTACGGTAAGTTTTGTAACGTGTAACGTTCCAATTTTTAATAAAAATAAAAAATAAATTCAAAATCATGAGGAATATCTAACCAGAGTTCAATTAGAAAAAAATTACAAGCACAAATTTGTTATTACTAGCGGTAAAGCCACTAGCCTGCGTCGTACTCTTTTTGAGAGAAACCCTGCAAACCACCGACGCAGGCGGTGGCTATACCGCTATCCTCTCTTCTAAGTTGAAAGAGTGGATAGTCTCCGTCTCCGTGATGGTAAGAATCCAATATTCGCGCGCTCTTGATGCATCCACGACCATAGCACTGCGCCGCTAGCTATTGTATGTACCATAAACTTATATTTGCCTTGCTTAGCCAACAATAGTTGGCTGTGCAGTGCTAGTTCCATTTGGTATTGGGTCAACGGCTATTCAAGTCTATTCTATTCATTTTCGCTTAAATACCCTGCTATTCTATTCAATTCCCCAGTTTCTTATTCTATTCGGAATAGAATAGGGCAGCACTGACAAACACAACACAACGCAAAACTTCGGAATTCAAAATTGGCGCCTAAAGGTAAAAAAATTCTCTCAATCTCACAAATGGAAAATTTGTGACTATAACTTTCGAATCTTCCTGTGGAGGATCGAGGATTCTTTCCTTGTTTACTACGTGATTGTGTCAGTCCTGGACACCTACCTTACTACTTGTCCTTCATAGCCTTTAACCAAATTATTTTAAAGTTGCCAAATTCACATAATCACTAATGAGTTTAAGCAAATTAAAATGGTGCTTTAGAGATTTTTACACTACTTTCCATGAACTTAAATTTGTATACCTAATATCTCTGTACACGATAAAAGTTTAAGAATTGTTCCTAAAATTGAGAAACAATATACACCCACAGGAGTAAATCCCTAAACAATCTCCAAGAAAATTGGTGCTTCAAGGAAACCTCGTGGTAGTTAAAAATGATATCGGAATTATGTTTTGTGAACTGTTAGTACTCAGTCAGGCCCAATGTCCAAACACGCACTAAAGTTTGCGACCGTTGGACCAGATTAGACCGCTAGAAGTCGCCTACTTTTAATATTCCAACATGAATTGTTAGGGTTCCCCTGCCTAAGCTAAAAGTCTGCATTTTCCATAAGAAATGAAATTTTGTGCAATTTTGACGAAACATGAATTTTCACTGCGAGTCCATTAGATGACTTCAGGCAGCACTTTGAAGGTGTTCTCGCTATAATGGGTGGCTACGTAACATAAGGGTAAGACATGTTCATACCGTGTTTTGTTTAAAACACCGTAATTATCGTTACCGTAAAGTGGAAAAACTCCGGTAATATTTTTAAGGTACTGTATCGTAAATTAATCCAATTATGGTAAAAACACGAATATAAGTCGATTTTTATGGTATGTGTGTAAAGATACGAAGTAAAAAATCCAACATCAGTTATTCAACAATCAGTTTAGCGTCTTTGATGTCAATTAATGTGAGAGTATTAAATGTGCAGAAATTCCTTATCAAATAAGGTAGTTTGAAAAAAAATCTAATTTCCTTTTTTACATTCGTATGAAAAATATGAAAATCATAAAATATAGAAAACGATACCGAATTCTTCGATCTAACTTCTAGTAATTTTTCCTAAACTAAATCTTTACCGAGTTCTGCCGTACTTATATTAATTTAGGAAGTGACTTCCCATCTCTTTCTCATAACAGGTGAAGTGACATCATGCCGTCAGACCGACTCAAAAAATGACTCCAAACACTTGAATTACTAGATGCACTACTTGGTTTAGATTCTAAATAATCAGTTCGAGTAAGTTTTTTCCATGTTGACACTACACACAATCTTTATTGTCGAACGAATTCCTTTAATTTTTGAGTTTAACTCTTTTTAATGAAAATTCGAGTATGTAACACCACAATTTTATGAGCCTTCCGCTAGACTGACGATATCGTATGGCTTTAGGATATCGCTTCAAAAAACCGAGAATTATCGTACCTAAACCGTACCTAAATTTGTTACGGTAATTACGGTATTACCGTACTACGATACCGTAGTCGACATGTCTAATAAGGGTACAATATGTTTACATTTTCATTTATGTTTTTTACGTTAAGCACAAGGACGGGCTAAACGCCACCCTTATATAATTATCCGATCTATAGCAGCATTATTTTAATTGAAGATCAAGACCAGCAAAGAGTTTGTCAGTTGGATTCAAGCAGGAGTTTAATAAATATTTCGGCCAGAATATTTGACCAGGAAAAGAAATTGAAAGTCTGGATTAATTTATTGTATTGGCGTTATTAAAACAACAAGTCACTAAGAGGGAAGCACCAAAATGTGTTGTAACAAAAAGAGCTCGCAGCAATAATACCCTAAATCGTTTTTAGATAATACCAGCAACTTTTAACTACTGTACATAAAAATATTTATTCAAACCGGTCTGCATTAAAAATTGTTCATCATTTTCTGAGTTCAGACAGGTGATCCAATTTTCAAAAATAATAGGCTTCTTTCTTTTACTTAAATTATCCCTGCAAAAAAAAAGTGAATTTCAGGGTGTCCTTGGTTTGGCAAATATTGTCCATACGGACAAGCAGACATCGCAACATCCAAAGTATAGTAGGAACTTTCAACTTTGATTCGCTCCTAAAAACATATTATACAGATTACTTGGGTTCTGTAGTATATGCGAAACTACATTTTACCAGGACAAAATTATTTCGGATTTGCAATCTCCCAGCCTTGATTACCCATTACATCAGTTTTTATCGAAATTGAAAAATGGCTAGTAAACTGACTTTTCCGTGTCCCAGTCAATTGCTGAAATGGAAGCACCTCTGGAGGTTTTTATGATCAACTCTTAGTATGTTCTGACAAATGGGGTAGGTGGCTGGTATTGCACAACCTTTCCTTCCTTTTGGGCCTAATTGTAAATCCCACGGTCGGTCTTATTATGTGTATACATACAGAGTGAGTCCACGCACGTTCACCCGTTCCCCGGTTCTCATACTCAACAACTCAACTACCGAATTCAATTATTGATTATGAACTTGACTTGAAGTGTGGTTCCGTTCCAAAAGTTGAAGTTGTATTTTGCATTACAATTTGCACCTGCACTTCTGATCAAATAGATTGGAAGTACTTACCAAATTAAAAATACTCTCCATCTCCATATCTCCATTATCATAATAAACCCAACTATAAAATGAGTTTCAAATAATATGGCAACCGAAGCCGTGGAAGGAATACTAAATCACATTAAATCTGATCCGGAATTGACTGCAGTAGAGTTTCAAAATCAGATTAGAAAATTGGTTCACTCAACTCAAGAAGATTCAGCGAATGGGAGAAGATTTACGCGATTCAGCAAATCTGCAATTAACCAAATAGCGTTACCTGAAGGTCTGGAGGAACTCTTCTTTCAGAGTAATTTGCCTGCTGAAGGACTGAATGCTGTCACGGAATTAACCAAGTCAGCCCAGAAGATAGTAAAAGATTCTGAGAAGGAATTTGTACAGAAAATTACGAAATTGTTGGTTGAGCGTTGGATGATCCAAAATTGTTGTTCTGAAGCACTTGTTCGGTTTTGTATCCGTTCGTCCGTTCAAGCAGAGGTAATAATTATTTTAACTTCCCGTTCTAGAATAATTTTAATATTATAGTCAATAGTATAGGTAATTGTTTCAGATATAATAAGTCTGGCAAGGTGAACCAACTTTAAAAAGTATTCAAACTGAAAATACTTTTAGTTGTTGCATTTGGAATAGCTCTCGTTACTTCGATGGCATGTTCATGTTTTGTTGCTGGTGGCAGATATTCTTTTATTGCAAATACTTATTATTATTAATATTATTTAAACGTAATTACCATTATTCATCATGTAATGGTGGTGATAACTGAAATTTGAAGACGGCCAACTTTAGCCGGAACCTGTTCTCCATTGCTGATAATTTCCAATTGAATCATCAAGAATTCCCAAGATTCATCTTGCAGCAAGTTCTGCTGACCGTGTCCGTACTGTCAAGACTGATCCGTTTGGAAGAAGCTAATTATGAGGTGCAGACGTATACATTATCCTCAGCTTTGGACAGACTATTACTTCGTCTTTTCATAGAGGAAGAAAGATTTTATCCCTATTTTGACTCGGAGGGAGAAATTATGGTCAGTTTTAACACTGATGGAGATGAGGACCTTGATCCGTTTCACCATTTTATCCTCACTGCGACGGAAATGTCTCAGGAAGATTTTATTGCGAGGAGGCTGATCGGCAAGATTCTTCTTGGGTTGGGACTCAATTCTGGGAGTAAAATGGGCAAGATTATTTTTCTCGTGGAAGGTGCGACGAATAGTGGAAGGTGAGGGAAGTTGAAAAATTACGTTCACCAAGTATGTTTATGAAATTTTTTTTAAAATTAAAACTTATATCTCAAATAAAAAATACTCTTTAGTTCAAGTTTGGATCATCATCAACTTGGAAAATTTAAATTACATCACTTACCCTTCCCTGTTATTAGTACATGTTTTTTTATCAGTGTACAATTTTTGTCCTTACTTCATTTCGAAATGAGTTTTTAATACTTACTTTTACTTATTTTAGTCCTGCAACGAGGTTGCTGTACCCCCCGCAAGACTTTATGACAAAGAGTCAAGTTTGGAGTCGGAATTTAACAACAACAATTCCTTTAAGTCCAGAGTAACAAGTTTCCAGTTTTTCACTCCGTGGTAAGGTTCTCAACGGATCGGATATATCCGAACGGATACGGATCGGATACGGATACGGATAGGATAAAACTGAAGATTATCCGATCCGATATTTATCCGAACGGATCGGTTATGTCATTCCCATCCGAAAAAAATCCCGGATAGGATCGGATACTACTACATAAAATATCCGAACGGATCGGATGGCGACTTTTTGTTTTACGGATAATCCGACGGATATCCGAGGATATCCGCGGATAAACGAATTTTTGAAAACATGACAACCACTCTAATAATTACTATCTGCTGCAATCACCGACAGGACATTTGTTCGGTAATTTCTCAAAACTTTCGTAAATTTTTCAGTTGGTGTAGCTTTTATAGCAAACCTAAAACCGAACTTCACGAATATAAGCATTCAAGTATTTATGTTATGACCAGAAATTCAGTCATATTTTGAATTTCAGCTGCTTATTCTAGTTACCTGTTCTTATAGGCTTCAAATTGTTAAAGGTTTGCAGCAAGTTAATTTTTGAGAACATCTGATATTCAAAACAAAAATCTCTCAATTCTTAAATTAGTTATATTAAATATTTTGCCAAGCAAACATACGTATATACGTATATGCACGGTTTCTTCTGTCATTACAATACGTTATAAGTTAACAGTATATTGTATTTAAAACTAAAAGCCACACTCTAGGTTCAATTTCAACTTCTACAATAATTGATTCGTGTATCCGCAGATAGGATCGGATATCCGCGGATAGGATCGGATAGCTCCTTTTTCTTATCCGATGGCTTCGGATAGGATAAATACGTCATCCGAAAATTTACGGATAAGCTTCGGATAAGATTATCTTTAATCCGATGGAAGCGGATAGGATCGGATACGCTTCAGTTTTATCGGTAAAAATTCGGATCGGATAGGATACGGATAGGATAAGGGAATTATCCTATCCGTTGAGAACCTTACTCCGTGGGCACAGTTTCTGACTGAAGAAATGTCAGCAGCAGAACTTTTTTCCCTGTGGAAAACCTTAACAAAATTATGGACCCAGCTGTTGTCAGCCACAGCGACAGATTCCAAAACAATGACTTCTGCAACCTGTGCCTTAATAGCTTTGGCTAAGTCTTTAAAATTACACCAGCAGCAAATAAGTGAAAGTTTACGAATCAGTTCAGACATACTGTCAATGTACTCAGTTTTCCAAGGAGTTCAGAAATGCTTAGGAACTACAGATCAGATTAAACATGGTTGTGGGATGGCCTTGGGGCAGATAATGTCAGACTTGGTTGGCGTATTTCTCAGTAAATCCTCAGTTTCGACTCCTCAACCGGAAAATACTGGAAATATCGAGAATCCGACTAGTGGCGAAGGCAATGAAAAAGATATCCTAAAATTTGATTCGGATAATCCTTTCTTTCTGAAATGTTGTGGGTACTATGAAAATCAACAGACAAAAGATATGTTGCCGGTGAAGCGTCACAAAGAGCTTTATGCTAGAAACTTTTATACAAGTTTTCACAACTTAGATAGCGACGATGATGATGACGAAGGTACTGGAGCAAATCCAGTCGATGAAGATGATGAAGAATCGGAATTTCAACCTTACGACATGTCAAATGATACTCCATTGAATGAGTCTATTCTAAATTTGCATTCGATTGGGAAGAAAATACCAAATTATTTTAGTGAGGTCTGCGAGGTTCTTATGGAAGCTCATGGGAGTAAGGATGAGGCAACGTTGGAGGTTCTCAAGAGAATTGCTGTCATGAAGATTTCGATTCTACTGTTTCACAAAGTTTCAATTGAACCTTCCGTTGCACGGGATTTGACTCGGTATGCAACATTATATGTTTATGTTACATTTTGTAAAAAGTAACTTTACCCTGATGGCTGTTTGAAACTTTGGAAACGTTTCTTAAATCGAAAGTATAAAGAGTACTTTTGATGTGATATCTGTATGTACTAATGAGCGTGTAGGTATGTAAATAAGAAGAAAGTGGACAATTCGTAAAACTGTTCATAGTTTCTGTTCCAAATGGGAACAAGTGACGTAGCACAAAAAGTCTACAGAACATTCTAAATACCTTTGGGGCCGGAGTCCCAAGGTCCGAAATTCGGATTGAGGAGTAAGCTAGGTTACAGATATTTATGACAACAAAAGCTACGCCCGGTTAGTTTCCAAACTAATTAAACACAAGAGGAAATACTGAATTCCGCATTTTGAATTTTTACAGGAGTAAAAATTTTTCGACATTTACGAACCTATTCGACACTTAAAACGATTTCACATATTGGCTTTTTCAGGATTTCACAATATTTTGAAACTTTCACTGAATAAAAATCTCTTTTTCACCATGAATAATATGAAGTCAATGAAGTGCTAGAGGAATTTTCTCAGGACTTACGCCCTCGATTTTGACATTGTAAGACTGGCTCAAACGGAAGCTACAGGGTTTAACATTGTTGAGAGTTAGATTAATTAGCCTAACATAGAGTACGAAGGCAAGTTGTGACCTATTCGACCGCTTGTCGGTCCTTGCGACCCCGCCCCCATTATTTGGGGGAAAGTGCGTTCGGCAAGTTCTATATAGCTCAAATTGGTACATTTGGAGCCCCCTAACCGAAACTAGGAACAGTTTTACAACTACTCGTTGTCAACTGTTTATCTTATTTATCTGTATTTTATACGATGGAGCTATACAAATGTACAGAAATATGGATTATAAATTCGATTCCCATTGAATCACTTACAAGCATCTTTTTTGTTAATAAAACCGAAATAATGACACCATCTGAATTGCGTAAAACCAACAGTTTCGATAAGTGTTGTAACTTTTAACCATCAGAATGTTCCTTCAACTCCCCCCCCCTTTATTATGGGATGTAATACGTATTCCTACCAAGAGTCCTTTAGGTGGTGGGGCTTTAAAGTTAGAAAATGGGACTCGTCTTTCACGACCATAACGCCCACTAAAGTTAGCCGATTTTGATAAACTTTGGTGTGGTTAAGACTGTTAAAAAGACTTCACCATTCAGGTCAAAATTCGAAAGGTTTTCACTAATAAAATTATTAAAAATTCACAGTAGTTTGCACATGTATGTATGTATTTTAGTTTGCACATACTTATGAGTGCGATATTTGTGTGTGAATTTATTTTTTTTAAATTAAAAACGTGATGGGAGGGGATTGAAGGAACATCATGGTGATCAAAAGTTACAAACCTTAGTGATTTCAGAAACAATCGTATGTTTTATAAAATTCACACATCAGTATTTTTTTGGTTCTATCAACAAAAATCATTCTCATTATGAAATATAATTTTGTGTTTCAGTGTGTTGTCTGAACTGGAAGGCAATGGAATATTAGAAATCCCAATAATTTGTGGGCTCTTTGAACTTTCAAATGTCCACTGGGACCTGGGACAGTGTTTTTCCAACAATGGCGCGAATAGCTTTTGATAAAGATCATCACTCCGCTGGCCATCGAATGGTAGTTCTAGCCCGCTATAGTGAAGTTATCCAGCTACTATCAAGACAGAAGTGTTTCAGTTGTTTCTCTGAGAAAACTGGGAAATTAGCCAAGATCCTTGAAAATATCCATGCACCTTTTTTAAAGGATTACGATTACCTTCAAAAGAAACAATCGTTTAACAAATGTAAACAGTGTACAAAATTGGATGGTCAGCCGCTCAGTCCCAATAAAGCGCCCATCGAGCCTGAAAAAGAACTGGACCGGCCATTTACGTGGAGGGAAATTATTGAACGACGAGTTGCTGCAAAAACTCGAAGATTCGCAAGTTCTTCAAAAGGTCAAGGAATTGTGGAAACAGTGGATGTGTACTCAGCAACACTAGTTCCTATAATTTGGGCCTCATTAGCAAACAAGTTGGGTGACTATGAAAGGCCTCTACTCTCAGGGGAAAACACTCAATTTTTATCATCTGCTCTTTTCACTGCTCAAGTCTTCCGAACGCTAGGACTTGTAGTTTTGGGAACTGCGGGGATTATGTGTCCCCATTTTAGAAATTTGGCTGCTCAAAGTAAAGACTTTCTAAATTCCCATTTAAGAATTTGTGTACTATTATATATTTTCCTAAAGTAGTAAACATAGTTTAGCTAATTATAAGTACAATACCTCGTTTGAACCCCGAATACTCCGAAGTAATTTTTATTATAGTTAGACGTAAAAGTGCGATATGTTTAAAAAAAAGTATTTTCTTGTATAATTACTTCAATGGATTTTTTTCTTTCAATGGTTCAAGTTTACAAAGCAAACCCCGAGTAACCTTGATTACTTGACTTTTGTAATTTTCGCGTAATTGAAATGATTGAATTTTTAATTAATAATTTGTACCTATATGTTTACAGCTGCTGATCTAGCTTCCGTCTATAGTCACCACCAGGATGCTCAAGTTCGTCGATCTGTGTTGGCCCTTTTGGCAATGGTTATATCCTCGTCAGAGGGAAAACCATTTGTTTTGGAGATATTTTTAAACAAAAATAGCTTGTTTGAAGAATTGAAAGCAATTTTTGAGAAAGACCCGGATACGGAAAATCGACGCTTGTTTTCCAGCCTGTATCAGCTTGTCTCTGCCTCAGCATTGGTTCAGATGGGACATTTGCTCTCGGAGTAGCCATTATTTAATATTGTGTACTCGCGTGTTGACATTATTTTCTGGCAATTATTTATTATTCGTTTAATATTTTTTGAGATTATTGTAGCTTACATGAAGCAAGCATACTATTGAATAAAGCTGGAATAATTATTATTATTTATTTTATCTGTGTTGGACGATTCATTAATCATTTATATACTTATACATACACTGAGCTTATACTTCTAAAATATACTTTCTAAAACGTAACACTAATTTATTGTAAAGTAGTTTCTACGCAATTTCATGTTTACTTTGAACTTAACAGGTGAATCATCTAGTCACGAGGTGCTAAAACATCCGGTAGGGTAACAATGTCGATCCAGCGGTTGTTCTGCAGGAAGAATGCAAGGCTTTATGAATTGCTCAAACTCTCTTTCCCAGTGGTTTCCTACGTCAACACTAGCAATAGTAGAAGTCCTTCAGCGCTGTATCCACGAGTGAAGTACGAGTGGCCATATTCTAGTGATTTCAGGAAACCTTCGCTACTTTGGAAACTCAAAAGTACCATTACTTGTTTCGCTGTAGGACTTTGGGGCAAGTCTGTTTTATGTAAGTACTTTTCACTCTGTAAGTTCTGCGTATCCAATCATTTAATATGATAAGTGTATTCAGTGTAAGTGATAGTAGCTGTCATTATAATCAATGGTAATTTCACATGATTTATTTTAGGTCTTTTAAACACAACAAAGTTTAACAATTTAAGCGTTCTAACGGACGCAATTTTTCGACGACCGCCAGGAGTTCCACTGGTAACCCTCGCCAACCATGAATCTTGCGTGGACGATCCTTGTTTAATAGGTTGGTACCTTTACAAGTTACGCTAATCAATATAGTATAAAATAGATTGAATGTATAATTGCTTGACTGTTCAGTGTATTAAATTCATTTTCACGTTACTGGGTGAGACCAATTCTTATTTGCTGCCTGGAACTAGGTTTTTAATAAAATGCAGAATTGAATTGAATCACGTCGCAAAGCTTGCCTTAATGTTTTGATTTTGAATCCAGGTGCTGTAATGACCAATGGGCAACTGCTGAAGCACTCGACAATGCGGTGGTCTCTGGTAGCCAGTGATATTTGTTATAGGAAACCTTGGCATGGTTGGATAATGGGTTTGGGAAAGTGCCCTCCTGTAGTGCGAGGAGATGGCGTTTACCAAAAGGCAGTGGACTTTGTCATTGACAGGCTCAATGAAGGTGACTGGCTCCATGTTTTTCCTGAAGGTAAAGTTAATATGGAGCGTGAAGAGCTAAGTAGGCTAAAATGGGGCATTGGAAGAATGGTAGCAGATTTGGAGCGTCCACCTATCATTATTCCCTTTTGGCATGTTGGTATGTATTATTTCTACATTATGATTCACTGCCAGTTGCTGTGGCACCAATTTCTTAATTAATTTGTAGATACTTGTAGAGTTGTACTACATCAATTTTCTCGATTAGTGTTAATTTTAGCATGTTTATCAAAGTCGTAATAAATCGTTCTAGGCATCCAAAACATCATGCCAAACTACCGTCCTTACTATCCCAGAATAGGCAAAAAGTTGTTTGTGAACATTGGCAAGCCTATAGATGTCTCTGTTGTTCTTAAGAACGTAGAAGATAAGAAAGCCTCAGAGAAACGCAAGATTATCACAGATTACATACAAGCAGAGATGGAAGTTCTCCGGAGAGAAACAATAGCCTTAGCAAAAATTGAAGGTATCACAAGCGAAAGTGACAGTGAGGCTCCAACCAGCGATAAACACAATGGGTTGATTTAAGGGCGATTTCAAATTATTACTCTATGCGTACATGAGCACGGAATGTACCTTCAAAAAGGTATTTTAGTAAGCAAGCTGATTTTATATAGCTGAAGCAACTTGAATGTATACTCATACATTTTATTAGAAGAATCAATAAATTCTTATATGTGTTATAAACATCGTACAAGCTATGTCTTGGCAACGCAAGTGTGTGTTTATGAAGTTCATTTACAGTGCTACAATTACATATGTATAAGATGTGGTGTGGTGTTGATAATAATCTTGCGTAAGGTTCACCTTTCACCTCTCCTTCCTTTGCACTCTTCCAATAACCTCGTACATTGATATCGATTAAACAAGATAGAAGTTTCGAATGCATTCATAAATAGTTAACACAATTATCTCTACATAAAAAGTGAAGTCTTTGGAAGTATTTACTCGAGCTGATACTCATATCTCTGCTGTTGAGTGGACCTAACTGCTTTTACTATGGAAATAAAGTACTACATGTACTAGGTTTGATTCATAATTATTCAAAATTATAACTTCACTGTGTTTAGCTCTAGTTCCCAATCCTAAGTTCTACTTTATTTTATCAAAACCATACTCTTGCTAGTGTTTGAAACTTAAATAATTATATAAATGGTAGTTATTGAACTCGTATTGCACTTGAAACCGGAGATTATTACCGAAATTCAAAATCTGGATTAAAAGATTTTATCAATGCTTTACAAATTGGAACGCTAATGTATGAACCCAGGACCACATGTACCTTTTAACACTGAACCCCAATTCACACAGGATATCCTTGAGGAACTGTGTTAATAACGGTAGGGAGTAAGTTCATGTGCTACAATAGAATTTCCCTGTTTCTGCTCGTAGATATCATTACCAGGAGTTCACATGAAGGAAGATGAATGCTTTGACGTAAAGAAGTTAGAACCTTGAATGACAATTTCAAAGGCAGTATGAGCCGGAAAGACATTGAAGGGGGATATGAAGGTTGGGAGTCAACCTTCCTACAACTCCAGTCCCAGAAATATAGGTCGTGTTGTAGATTTCAAAGTCAAACCGTTCCACATTGCTGCCACAAAGTTTGCCAGAATCCCCTCGATTAAATATACTTACAATGCCCCATGCATTGATGGAACTGGAACATGGTAAACATTCCTTCCCTACTCCTTACCTTGCTTATGGTAAACGTCCGTAGCATTCGCAGTACACTCACATTAAAGCTCATTTCGGAGTAGGTTAATAAGGTAGCATTGATATGGACTGCAACCTGCAACCTTGCAAGGCCAACTTCACCTGTGGATAAGCCTGAATGACACACTTTGGTAACCTTCCTCCTCACACTTCACACTGTCCACATTTTATTTAGTGGATCCTGTAGCACGCAAGAACTTTGAGAATCATTTTAACCTAATGCTCTTCCTTACTGTAGTATACGCATGTAACTTGCAAAAGTGGGCTCGTCCATTCACCTTCAGTTTCTAATATAATAAGCAGTCTGCTTAGGATGCTGAAGCTCGACTTTTCCTGTCTGACAAAATCCTGACTTCCTCCCAGTTAAATGGACGAGTTCAATACCAAAACCAAAGTACCCAAAATTTGTATGCTTTAATTTTTTTAGGAAATCGGCATGAACCTAGTATTTATGCATAAGGGTAAAATTAAACTTATGCAAAAGTAAAAGTGAGAAATAAGTGTGCCTTTTTGCGTACACGCAGGCGCGTAGCCAAGGGGGGGGCAAAGGGGGCAATTGCCCCCCCCCATTCGAAATAAAATACTCTCAAATCACTCAAAAAGTTAAAAATAAATCAGTCCATACCGAGACATGCAAACCTTTTTAGTGATTTGATAGTACAATTTTTTTTATTTGTAAAAAAAATCACTTCGAAACTCAACATATGCAGTATTCCATGTAAATATCTGTGTATAAACAGCATAACTCTAGAATCACCCATAAAATTTGCATGTTTCGTGTGAATGATTTATTACCCACGGCTCCTCCCGTCATTAATTGACCCATCCATACGCGCGAAAATCGTATCGCAATGTTTGTCCATTGCGAGAGCAAAGGATTTCTAGATCAATAAATTTCTATCGAAATGGAAAAGCATTTCGATACGATTTTCGCGAGTATGGATGGGTACAGGAAACTTTTGACGGAAAGAAGCCGTTGGTAATAAACCATTCAATAAAGAGACGTTTTGGGCGATTCTAGAGTATATTTTTATTGTGTTCATCCTTGCTTAGCGGGTGATTTGAATGCATTGCGAAATCCCGATTTCACTTTGACCTTTGCCTCGTCGATTTGACTTCAACCTTCAATGGCAACAAAAGTATTCAAAGAAACATTCCACTCCTGGACAAGGTCTAGGCAGGTTCTCTATTGAGCCTACTCCAAGCCCCTTGTCCAGTGTAGTGTTTTCTGTCCTTTTCCTTATTTTCCCCGTCCTTATCATCCTTGCTTATTTTGTGACTGTATAATGGCTGTCAGTGCTCAAATCTGTATCATTTGTGCTCAAAAGATAAGAGCTCGTGCACTTTGCTTATCTTGTTGTACATGTGGCTGCTTTTATCATCGTACCTGTGTGAATCTGAGTCTGAGTGTTTACAGATCAATTAATCGTGACTTGTGGATTTGTGTAACCTGTTTAAGTAAAACTGCAGACTCGGGCACAATACTTGAATGCCCAATTGAAGCTAACACAGTACCTTTGTCCTTACCAACGACACACAAGGTACATACTCTCTCCTATAAACATATTGGTCTATTATGTCTTAACATTAATAACTTTGCACTACACAAAGCAGAAGAACTTAAAACCATTATATGTAATCTAATTCTTGACTTCGTAGCAATCATTGAAACTTTTTTTAATGAGGAAACCAATATTGATATGTATAACATTTCTGGGTATAACATGCTGTGTAAACATCGTCCCCATAAAAAAGGTGGCGGCCTGCTTATCTATCTCCATAATAGGCTAAGATATCGAGTCATTGAGCTTAATGTTGAATATTTTAACTCGGATGTAGAACTATTGGCATGTAAAATTGGTCTAACCGAATTTCAGTCAATAGTAGTTGTTACTATCTACAGACCCCCCAAAAGCTCGGTATCTAACTTCTTACTTTTTATGGATGGATTGCTACGTTATATTACTAGTCTAAGACAATTGTTCATAATTGTAGGGGATGTAAATATAGACCTTTCGAATATGTCAACAGATGTAATTAAGCTTTTATCAATCCTGCGCATGTATAACTATAAGCAGGTAGTTAATGTACAAACAAGAAGGGACTTTGGGAAGAGACAATCTAGCTCACTTATTGACCACTTATACGTACCTGTAAACCTATCTCTGGACTGGAATAGTAATGTTACTGGCCTCTCTGACCATGATTACATTACCTTTAAGTATAGTTTTAAGAAACCTGCATCTCATAATGTAAAAGAAATCCAGTACCGTAAACTTGATGACATAGACTGGGTGACTTTCAATACAGAGCTGTGTAAAATTAAGTGGGACTTTCTTGTCAATGCTAAGTATAATATTGATTTTGTGTACAATGTAATCAGTACAACTATAAAGGTACTTCTTGATCAGCATGCAGCTCTTATGAGAAAACGTGTAAAGTTTAAAACTCAGTTTAGGATTTCCTGTGATATACGTTCTATGATCCTATATAGGGATAAGCTAAAGAAGCTGGCGTGCACAGATAGGTCGTCGTCTCTATGGGCTGAATATAAATGGTATAGAGCTAAAGTGAAACATGACATTTATGAAGCTAAAAGACTACTTTACAAATCAACTACATGTCAATAACACAAGTGATGGAGTATGGAAAGTTGTGGACAAGTTATTGGGGGAAAGCAAACATAGTGGTACAACTATTGATGAACTTTATGTTAATGGCAACGTTATAACTAACCTTAATAGTGTATGTGATAGTCTTGCAGACTCATTTACAGTTCCTTGTAACTATACAGACGAAGATATACTAGCCTTCAAGCAATCAATAACCACTGGCATGGACTGCGCTTCTATATCTGCTAAAGAAATCTGGACGGCAGCTCGTCAACTGAAATGCAAATCTAGTACATACGAATGCATCAACCGCAAGCTATTCTGTAAAGCCTCTATTGTGACTCCTATTATGTTACTGTTTAACTTAATGTTGATAAACGGCACGATACCCTCACATTTTAAGACAGCCATCATCACTCCAATATATAAGGCGAAAGGAAGCAAGACAAGTCCTGACTCGTTCCGTCCTATACACTGCTTGCCCTTTTTGAACAAGCTCTTTGAGAAGATTATATATTCACGACTTCTATATGAATATAAAGCCAACTTGGACGAACGTCAGCATGGATTTCGTAAGGGTCGCTCCTGCTTTACGGCTATATTCTGCTTTGTACATCAAATATGTATGTACCTTGGTGCTCCCTCTGTTAAAGTACTAGCTGTATTTATCGACTTGAAAAAGGCATTTAACTCAGTATCGCGCCTGCTACTGCTGCAGAAAATTAAAAGGAACTTCAGATGTAACCCGATGCTTCTACGTTTACTATGTGACTATCTGTATAACAGGAAATTTAAAATCTATATCAATGACAACTTGTCAAAACAATATGATGACATAAATAGTGTTGCGCAAGGCTCTATTCTGGGACCATTTCTTTTTACACTCTTTTTGTCGGATATTGGAGACCTACTAACCATTGACTATGTTGCATACGCGGATGATCTAGTATTATATATTGCTGATAAGTGTATTTCTAGTTTGTTTGCAGGAATGCAAGTCTGGCTTGACAAACTTAATTTGTGGATGCGTAATAATTCTCTTGTAATCAGTACACAAAAAACTAAGTAAGTTATTTTTAACAAGTTGACCAGGGCAGTGGACGTGAGTGAAACCCTTGTTATTGGTAATGAGCCTATCGAGAGGTTATGGTCATTCAAATATCTCGGGATTATAATTGATGATAAATTAAACTATAAGGAACATTGTAACTATGTACTCAAAAAGGTAACCAAAAGTATGGGGATCATTACCCATGTACGTAGATATCTTAATCTCAACACGCAGTGTATGCTTATAAATGCATTTGTTCTGTCACATGTTGACTTTTGTCTGCTTATATGGAGTAATGCCTGTAAGTCAAATTTAGACCTCATACAAGCTAAAATTGACAGATTTCTACTAACATTGTACTCCAAGAGGAACCGCTGCAAATTAAAACGAACTACCCTTGCCATGTTGTATGAAACCTTTAATGTTTTAACTTTACAGGAACGCATTGTATTTTTCAGTAACAAGTTCACATTTTCATTAATACATTATGGACACTGCATAAGGTATATAAATGGACTTGTGTTGGCTAAGACAAATCACTCAAGACTGCGATCTGGAAATAGTGTAACACTTTATCATCCTTTGACTAAACTTTGTATTGTTCAAAAAAATGTTATTTATTCACTTATAAAAATTTGGAATAATTTACCAATTGAACTGAGGCTTCGCGATTGCTTACCAAATGTGTTCCAGAAAATGTTAACTAAGCACATTCTTATGAAACGGGACTCAGACAACGTAGCGTATTAACTTTGATATTGATTGGTATAATGTTTTACTAACTCGGCTTGCACTTTGAAAGTATTTATGTATGTATGTGACCATGTAGTGTCTGGAATGAAAACCAATACCTGTATTGATCTCCTTGACACTGAAATAAAGACTAATAATAATAATAATAATAAGTATGGTAACAGCGGCTTTAAATATTTTCATATTAAAAGCTTTTAGCTTCTGTAACTTACACGCATCGCTTCGAGGGAATTTTTAAGCTGGATAGAATTATTAAATTAGTGAATTGTATTTAATTCTTCATTATGAAAAGGTCAAGCACGCCTGATATCCGCAGTTTCTTTTCGAAGCAAAGACGTGTGTCACAGGAACAGTAGGTTAACCACTAGCTGAAACGATAGAAGCGAACCCAGGTCTCGAAATTCTTCGAAATCGGATCAAGCCCAATTAAAAATCTGGTCCAAAATTATTCAAATTTGATGAAATCGTAAAACGTGGAGAATTTTAAAATCTGAAATTCAGTTTGCAAAATTTGATGCGTTTTACATTCGTGAATTGGATTTCCCATAGAATGTGTCAGTTTACATATGTACGTCCTAATTAATGTTGCCCCCCCCTTGGCCAATTCCTGGCTACGCGCCTGCGTACACGTCCATACATTGTATTTAATTGTATGCACATCAAAGATGGGCCCCCAGCCTAGATCTAGGATGGAATCTAGGCACAAATGCTAGGGGGGCTGCCTTCTAATGTTAGTCAAACGGGACTCAGCTCTTTGGGACTGAGCGAAAACATAGGGAGTGGAGTGGGATTGGAGTGAGAGTGACTAGGACGTAAAACCTGACTTTGCAGGCTGGCAGTGGCTGGGAACTTAGGCGATTTCTCGCTATGCCATACCAGCCGTACTATTACTTATCAATGCATTTCCATGATGGAACTCTATGCTCTTGACTACCCGATTGAAAAAGCTGACAGTGTGCACTAGCTTTTGACCAAATAAGTTACAGGTCCTTATCAGTGCATGATTGTGTTAAATTTACTACTCTCGTTCAATCCCTTGAGCTCTGGTAATTGTAACCAGTGCTGCGATCGGGTCAAGTAATTTCAAAACTTGACCATGAACTTGACTTGACCCCGAAACTTCAAGTAAGTTTCAAGACACAACCAGAACTTGATAACTCGCGTTCGTGTAATTACTTGACTTGTCAAGTTCAAGTAATCAAGTAACTTTATAAGACCCGAACTTGATCAAGTAGTTAAAGTTCCAAACTTGACTTGAACTTGACTTGACCATGACTTGAACGCGACTTGAACTTGATAATTCAAGTTAAGTATCACAAAAATTAAAACATGACCACAATAACTTGTCGAACTTGTTTCGGCAAATTATTTCCTTTAGACGGAAAACCAAAACGCATTCAGAAAACAATTTTACTAAAATTGTTTATTTAAAACAATTCGAGGACAACTTTGAGCGCATATTGAATACAGTAAAAGATCGATATAATTGACTACAATTTATAAAGGATTTTCCCTTATAAAAACGTCTAAAGCATTGTATAAATGAAAGTTGGGGTCAAACAAATGCATCCCTGATATCGATACATTCCTTATAAGCTGAGCCCTTAAAACGGACTTTCACTGTATATCTGACAAGTTTTATTTAATGTTCATATATGCATATACCTATTTGAGTATTACCAGTACTCTTAACTTAATATTTAATAAACTAGTATTTACTTATTTATTAAACGCTTTTCGTAAAGGGCCATCCAAGTACATTTTATATTGTAATTTATTTACACAAGTTGAACTAATATTTCTAATTGTAAGCAACAATATGAATTATCAAGATAATTCTTTCTTTTCATGAAGAGGCCTCTGCAAAAACTAACAATAACGTCTGATAAACAAGACCTTCATAAAACTGACTCTGATTTTGAACTTTGTCGCTTAATTTATGACAAAATACTCTGAACACGACATGAAATTGGATTGTGATTTTGAAATTGCGTCCGTCCTTTATGGCATGCGCAATCTAAAATTACTTGAACTTGACCATGAAATCTCAAGTTCATGGTCAAGTTTTTTCTTTCCATTACTTGACCCTGAACTTGACTTGAGGTTTAAGTAAATTTCCCTTACTTGTACTTGAACCTGACTTGTCTTAAAATGTCATGGTCAAGCCGAGTACGTACTTGAACTTGACCCGAAAGATTCAAGTAAAAAAATTTGCATACTTGAACTTGACCCGAACTTGAACTTGACTCGAAAACTCAAGTATTACTTGAACTTGTCCGCAGCACTGATTGTAACCGAAGAAACGATAATCTGGGGAAATGTTCCAATGGTTCGATAATATACTGCGACGTGAACATTACTGTTACCCCGGTGTCGTTTCTTCGAATTGAATGCTGATGTCCTTTATCGAAGGTAGAGCTTCCTTCGGGTTTCCGAAAACCGGAAGTTCCGTGTTCGGAAACGGAACGGAACAATTTCGGAACATACTTTTTGTTCCGTCATTGAATCGGGACAAAACCGGAACATGAGAACTTGTACCGACGATATTGGGACCGGGACAGGTCACAGCATCGGTACGAAAACTGGCACATATAATTTATGTCAACGGAAAGCGGAATTGTTCTGTTCCGTTCCGTTCCGATCCCGGTACACTTTATGAAGTGTCCTTACTATTTTAAAATACAGAAAGGAAATATTTACAATCAAATACCAAACTTGAACATAATTATTGTTGTAGAAATATTCTAGGTAGTGTAAATTGCATTTCATGTACATGTAATAAAACATTCCGGGATGCTTCGGAACGGAACGGGTTCGGAACAGAAAAACCAGCATAATCCGGAACGGAACACGAACTGTGACGGAAATAAAAAACTTGTTTGTTCCGAACGATTTCATTTAAATTATTCCGATGTCCCGACAGTCGGAACGGAACCGGGAACAATATTATTGGTAGGTTTCGGAACGGAACGGAGTTTTCTACGGAACAAAAATGTTGAACACATTGGAAGCTCTAATCGAAGGTCACACGAGCCAACAAAGTAAACCTGGTGTTACTATCTGCTTCCATATTTCTACAGTTGTACTCCTGTTAATATGACCCATAAATAAAGCTGACAGATCCTCACGAAGGAAATAGTAGGCTTCCAAATTTTCATTGAAATATGTATTCCTGCTTGTAAAAAAACCAATACAGTCAAACAAGTGGCAGTTTTTAAGACTACCCCATATTAGGGGCAATGGTCAAAATTTCAATTCACCTATATTTCAGCTTTTTCCGAAGGGCACCGCACAATCCTTACGAGAATATGCCCCCTGTTCGATCTCGATAAGAAAATTCCTGGAGGGTGCACTGAAGAGTAGATCATTTTTGATAATTGGCCCAAAGAAATCGTAATGCAGGATTCGGAGATATCCCGGGTTAAAGTTAGTGAAAAATGAGGGGGGGCTCTTGGGGTACGAAAAATGGGCTCGTTCCATTTTGCGAAAAACAAAAAAAAATATGCAGCCGCTGTACCAACAATAAATTGTCGCCCAGCATCGTAGTAGTTAGCTCTTAACTAATGTTTACTATATTATAATTAATTAATCTTATTCTCTAAGTGTTTACTAATGAAAATATTATTGTGGTTCTGGTAAATTAAATACTTACATCGGAAATTCCTCGGACAAATGCACAAAATTACTGTAGAATAAAGAAACCCCTTACGTAAAACAATTAAGACTACTTCATACAAACAGTTTAAGTTCAATTTAAGAAGAAAATTAATGAAAACAAGCCAAAACACTAAACTCAACTCAATTCGAAACTCCTTTGACGAAACGGAAAGATTCGCGCGAGACTAAATGCATCGATGATAGAAACATTGCAGTGTGAATCATCTTAACAATAAATTCAACATATTATTTTCATTACGGTGCTTTTAATAAATTATTCATTTTAATCGTTTTAATACCATTATGTGTGAGAAATTAATTCTCATGTACATTATTAAGTACTCAAGGGACCAGATAAGGACCAGTAACTTATTTGGTCAAAGGCTAGTGCACACTGTCAGCTTTTTCAATCGCGGAGTCAAGAGCATAGAGTTCCATCATGGAAATGCATTGATAAGTAATAGTACGGCTGGTATGGCATAGCGAGAAATCGCCTAAGTTCCCAGCCACTGCCAGCCTGCAAAGTCAGGTTTTACGTCCTAGTGTGAGAGTGGGACTGATATGTATGAAAACCGTTGGGACTGAGACTGAGTGGGACTGACGGATTGAACTGATTCAAGTGCATGGACTGAGCGGGACTTCGACTGATGCGCGTACAATATTAGGCAATTTTTAAATTTTCGCGCCATATATTTATTATTATTATTATTATCATCTTTATTAGAAAGTGTCAAGGATGTCAACATAAATGCTGGTTTTCACTCCAGACACACATGAGTTTCAATTCAGTATTCAAAATTAGCCAAAGGAACAAAATAGTCAATTATTACCAGGTTACACCAGATCAAGTTTCATTGTAGTCACTACGCTTAACAAGAATGTGCTTAATTATCATTTTGTCAAATACAGCATACAAACACTCGCGGAGACGTAAGCTACTAGGGAGTTCATTGAATAATTTAACACAATGAAATAGTACATTTTTGGAGGCAACACTACCTTTACATAATGGGTGGAAAATAACAATATCAGAAGAACAGCGAAGACGTGATAGAATTGTTTTGAACAGGAAAACACCATTTAAATAATTCACACAATGGCCAAAATGCGACACTGAAAAAACAAATCTGCAACCATAATAGTTAATACGCTCATTTACAGTAAGTACATTGAAGGTTTCGTATAAATAAGAGAGGGAGCAAAGTGATTTGGGCCCACGCTTATTGTTAGGGGCATATAATAAATTCAAGAACTTATCTATTTTAAGTTGCAGTAGCTCTAATCTGGATTTACAGACGCTGCACCAAATAAGGAGACAATAATCAATATGTGTAAATACAAACGAGTTGATGACCTGGCGAAGAGTTTTTTCACAGAGGCTTCGTTTTGCTCTCAGGATAGCACCCATGGATTTTGTAACTTTTGAACAGACATAGTCAAAATGATCATGAAAGTTTAGTTTATCATCAATATGTACACCAAGATATTTAAAACTCCAAACCCTAGTTATCTCAGTATTGTAGAAATGTAGACGGCATTCAGTCTCAGGGTTCGACCGGGCCTTATTATATATTACATACATTGTTTTATCCACATTTATACGAAGGGAATTCTCCTCCAGCCATATACTTAATTTGTTTAGCCAGGTTTGCATGCCAGCAAAAAGTCTATCAAGGCAAACATCGTACATAAATAGTACCAGATCATCAGCATATGCAACATAATCTAGTGCTAAACAAGTACTGATATCCGGGAAAAACATTATAAACAAAAGCGGTCCCAAGATAGAGCCCTGCGGAACACCATTGAGGTCATTATAAGCCTTGGACGACATATTATTTACAGATATTTTAAATTTTCTTGCATGTAGGTAATCAGCTAATAGCCTTAATATTAGAATATCACATTTAAAATTGGATTCTAATTTACGTAATAATAATATGCGAGATACAGAGTTAAAAGCCTTCCGTAGATCCACGAACACAGCAAGGACCTTAACAAGTGGCATACCCAGATAAGAACAAATTTTATGCAAAAATACAAAAACCGCAGTAAAGCACGAGCGTCCACGTCGGAAACCATGCTGGTTTTCATCTATGAGATGTCCATACTGCTTAATAAGTCTACGATAAATTATTCTCTCAAGCAATTTGTTTAGGAACGGGAGGGAGTGAATAGGACGATAAGAGTCCGCATTATGTCGACTGCCTTTACCTTTATATACAGGGGTTACAGTTGCAGTTTTAAAATAAATCGGAAGGGTACCTTGCAATAATATAAGATTAAATAGTAGGAGTACAGGAGTCATAATTGAAGCCCCTGCAAATACTTTGTAGCTAATAGCATCCTGACTACTGCACTTGGCTTTCAGACCCCTAAACGCATTCCAAACCTCAGTATTATTAATTTCAACAAAGTTACTAACCAAAGGTAATGAGTCTTTAAACAAAGATATGTCACTGTCATCATAGGAGCAAGGTACCATAAAAGATTCAGCAAGTACATCACAAATATCTGGGGTGTTATCTACATATTTGCAATTGGTTGGACCTATATACAGTTTATCAATATTTAAATGGGACTTCCGTGGAATACCGAGTACAGAATCAATAACATTCCAGACACATTTAGGATTATGTTCATTTTTACTTAGCTCGTTACGAAAGTAATTACGCTTTGCAACATATATTTCTCGTTTCACGACAGCACGTAGTCTTATATATTCAGCCCAATGTATAGAGTCATTATACAGAATTGCTGTCTGTTTATACGAGTCTCTCCTTTTGATACATTCACGAATATTCTTAATATATATAATGTATAATGTGTAATAATATATATTAATGCCCAAGGATGAAAATTAGCGCCATTTTGTATCCTTGAGGACTGAGTGGGAGTTTGACCAAAGAGTTTCATTGGGACTGAGTTGGACTTACACTGTAGATAGCATAGGAGTGAGTGGAGTGAGTGTACCACAGCGCTTCTGGGACTGATCGGGAGTGGGACTGACGAACTGGGAGTTTGACTAACATTACTGCCTTCTAGGCAAGGGTTCGCTTGATTGCCTTTCCTATACACCATTCTGGGTAGGCTAAGCGCTCTTTGATGACATAAATGGGCGATGGTATAATTGTACAAGCTCGGCTTATAGGCTGAGGTGGGGCCGACGATGATTTTTGAATCTGGTGTTATGTAGGGGGATGGGGATGAGGGATGATTTGTGTGTGTGTGAGTAACTATGTATGTATGTATAGAAGGGGAAAGGGGTGTTGGGGACTCAAGCTTGGAGTGAGAGAGTACGTGACCAAATAATGTACTGTACGTGAGAGATGATAATAATTTAGAGACTGTAAGATTTTACTAATTGTGAGTTAAGAGATAAATCAGAACTGAGGATTGCACGGTGGTTCAATCCTTTCCACTAACCTAATGTAACCTAAACCTAAAGACTAATGTTATGATCTTAGTCTAATGTGTGTTCATACGAGTTCACTCTCGTTTATATATCATTCCAGCAATGTCGAGTCAGCTTATTCTTACTTACATGATTACACAATATCCGATGGATCATACCAAATAATATTTGATTATCATGCACATTACAAAGAGTGACTTCATGTCAGTTTCTCAACAGTACTATGTCGTAACATTCCCCTCCGACAGTAAATGATGTCCGCATCATTTCAAATCATATAACAAACAATAGGAAGATCTCATAACATTTCAATTTGCACAGAATCATAATTATAATTACATACTAAATTTCTTATAAGTAATAATCAACAAATAATTTTACACATGAATCATTCACTGCATATCTCTCTCTGTATTTAAAAAATTGTCGTCCCGAAAAAACTATAAACAAGGGGTCAAATTACATTGTGGTGATTGGGCAAAACTGTTGATGTGGCGAAAATTGAAGTTAGGCTCGTTGTCAGCATACCAGGTCGTGGACTTAGGAGTTGAACTGGGAATGATGAAATTCTTGAACTTAACACGGGGCTTCGTCCTCAGCAATTTACGGGGTGAATCTCGGGCAATGATTCCAATGTTAGGAATTTTCATATGACGACACAATCGTGAGTGCTCATTGAGATGACGCACACTGGAGCTGTTGAATAGATGACGAAAACTTTTGCCAAAATTTTAACTTACATGTACTGGACCTTTTCTGGCGTAAGGGCGCTTCCAATTCTTACGTGATGAGATGACCTTCTTAGCTGCTTTACGTGCATGGCTGCAATTTTTTCTGAGATGTGGACGTACCTTTGGTGTGACTTTTCTTAGTTTCTGGACCGACTTTGGCTGCTTCTGTAAAACTGAGTTGCATTGTCGCTTCGGCTGGACAATTTTCTTGGACGTTTCAATACGTGCATGAGTCGCATCTTCTGTGCTGGCACTCACAGTATTCGGTAAATCTGTAGATACTTCTTCTGGTAATTCGGAGAGTCGGGTCTTTTCATTAGAATCTTCACACAAAATTTCGTCAGCAAACAAAAACGTGTTATGGTATGTTAAAAGCCAATCACGTAAAGTTTCGTAGTTGGGAGAGGTGTGGCACTGCAAAACAACCTCATGGTATTCACACAAGATCTGGTCGAGCTCTTTAAACGTAGCGCAATAGGATGTAAGAGTTTTGTACTTGGCTGAATTATGGAAGTTGTATTGATCAAAACCAATTTCTAGCTGATAAACGTCTTGCTGAAGCACTTCCGGTAACTGTGCGACGTCTATGTTGTAAACTTCGCAGATCGATAGTTTGGGTTTCCTATACTCTTGACGAATTCCTGACATTTTGACATATTGTGTAATTGGGAGTATAACTTTTTCAAAAAAAAAAAAATCTAATACGGCTGGACTGATAGAAAGTCCAGGAACCCCAGCTCCACCATGTTATGTAGGGGGATGGGGATGAGGGATGATTTGTGTGTGTGTGAGTAACTATGCATGTATGTATAGAAGGGGATAGGGGTGTTGGGGACTCAAGCTTGGAGTGAGAGAGTACGTGACCAAATAATGTACTGTACGTGAGAGATGATAATAATTTAGAGACCAGCAATGTCGAGTCAGCTTATTCTTACTTACATGATTACACAATATCCGATGGATCATACCAAATAATATTTGATTATCATGCACATTACAAAGAGTGACTTCATGTCAGTTTCTCAACAGTACTATTGTAAGGTATAAATACATAGTTGTAAAGCAGTGTAGTTTTAAGAAGTGTTCGAGCTAAGTAATAAAATTGTAATTAGTGTTAAAGGTCAGCTCTAGCTGCGTCTAGAGCAAGAAGAGAGAATCCCTGAGGGAGATCTCACGCTCCACTTATGGAGACGTCTATCATGTATGCTTATGATAATCTGATGTAATGATGTACTTATGTATGAGTCACACACGGCTGTGTCCAAGTGTGTGCTAATCTTACTTTTGAGCTCTCAGTCTTGAACTGAGAGTTATTCCCTTTCCTCTTGTTTTAAGAATCCTCCGAGATTTAATCTTTGTATTCATTTTTAATTTCAGAGTTTTTATTTGATAAAGTTATCATTTCCGTTTTCATTTCCGTGTGAATAAATAACTAAGCCTTCGGGTTATCTTGTTCACAATTGCTTGAGTTAATTATCTACGATTGTTTATTGACTACATTTCATTAATTTCATAATCAGCACGATAAGTCAAAGTTAAAGTCAGGTGAGTTGCTCAAAAGGAGTAACTTCAGCCTAGACTATTACACTATGTCGTAACACTGGGCAGGATATAGGCTGGGGTTATACAAAGGCCCATGTTTGATGCACATAAAATTACGCACATTACTACAAAATAAATCCGGACATGACTTATTATGTACGTATATTCTGCACAGAGAACGGCTCTGCACTCTGCAGTGACTTCCGTCATATCTGTAAAAGAATCTTCAAGGGATGATTAAATTGTTACCCCTGATAGAAAATTTTCCCCTTTCGGATATGCAATTCATCGCTTTGTATAATTATGATAGCTGGAACAAAATGCATACGATGGAAGATCTCCTACAATTATTTATAGGTAAAAAAATGAATGTTTTTTCGCTGTCGCATCTAACAACAAAGCAATTTAAAGACTATAAAAATAATATTTTATTTGTATTGCTTTTTTCAGAAAGGTACGGAAGAATGAATACATCCGAACGATAAATAGGATTATTATTCTTAAGTACACAAATAAATGATTGAAAGATCAAATTTGACATGCAATAGGCAAAGGGTGTAATAGGTGAGTTATTACAGGACCAAGGCAAAAGCAAATTATCCTTGATATCCGTGTCCGTGTCCATGGCCGTGAGTAGATGGAGTACGGTGAACGTTGGCACGGAATCCGTTGTAGTCAGCGACGTAAGTGACGGTTCTCAAGGCACCATCGGGCTCACGGAGGGAGTACTGTCCCTTGACAGTATCTCCGTCACGGTGCTCAGAGGCTTGCTTCACATCTCCAGTGTAGTGGTCGTTGACTCCGTAGGAGTACTTGTAGCGGGGGTAAGCCTACAAATTCTAAGTCTTGTCAAAATTCGATATTTACAATAATTCAGCTAAAAATATATAACTGAAGGTATTTATGTAATTATGTAGATACTTTTGCTAACTAGTGTCTCTCTCAAACATGTTAACCATTCCCAATAGCCAGTTTAGCCAAATACAATAAAAAATGAAGCACTGGTGAGCTTACGTTGTAGTCAGCATGACCATGTCCATGTCCGGAAATCCCAGCACAAGCAGTGGCCACAACGGCGAGGACGCAGATCTGGAGGAGAAAAATTGCTTTTAGAGACCAAATAGTAAAAATATAAAATTAAAATTTCTATACAATTCTGAAAATCTGAAAATCAAAATGTCAACACTGACCACTGATAAAGCGAATTTAGCCATGTCGGTTAGCTTGAGTTACTTGAGTGTCTTGACAATTGTTCTGAAACTGATGGAATTATGAGGAATGTCATTGAAATTTATACTGAAAATTATTCCGTGTGTAGTCAGCGATCGGCATGCTTGCATTGAAACAGATTGGAATATTGTAACAATTAGGTCAGTTACCAGAAATATCATTTCCTGAAATTATTCATATATTTTAAATGTTTTATTGCTAGCTTCCGTGGTTTACTTGTGTACTCCTGCAATGATAATTAAATAGCCAGTCCATTGACAAACTCTTTATTTAATAAGAGTACGTGCTCTTGCAAGGCTTCTCGTATAAAACTATCGTAACATCTTTGCGCCTCATGGGTCCGCTTTGAGAATTATGTGGGATTGGTGTGCCCAAATTTTTTTTGTTATGGTCTCTCGTAGATACAATGTACTGTCGATTCAAATATATAAAACTTGGGACCGATTTCTTTTAATGTTTAAGGAAACAATTTTTATGGCTAGCCATAAATACACATTATTGTATTTTCGATTAAGAAAATTATAATAATAGAGTGAGAGGCATATATTATGGTTTTTGTGTTTACCTTTTTTCACTCGTTTGGGCTAGTGACTAGTACTCACATTAGAGAACTCGCAGTTTAGTTTACAGTTACAATTAAGAAGCACGGGCGGCATTACATACTATTTATATTATTGATTTCCTTCTTAATACACGCGTATTGCCTTGAAAGTACATTCACGTCGTACTTCCTGTGGATTTGCTTAACATGCCTATAATTGTAAGTATTAAGAATTGTTGGAAATGTCATAATTTAAAGTGAAAATGAAGGGGTATGTGCCTTATTTATGTAGAGAGGTATAATTATTTTCTAGGTGGTTAAACTATACTGTGTGTATGCAAACAAGCTACCATTCTTATTATTTTGAGATGGTGCAGTGTCCTATTTAAACTGTGTATGTGATCATCACGTTGTGAGCTATTAATTTTGAATGATCCAAGTAGAGTCTGCATCTGAATTTTGCTTCCTCAAAACATATTGTATTCCTCGAGTTTAAAAAGGAAGTAACATGTATATAGTTTTTCAAAATAATTAAGTACATACATATGTACATATGTAAGTGACACTTTTTCCATCTAAATTTATACTTACCGTTGCGAATGGATTTAATTATCAGTCAGTTAAGTTTAGCATGCCACTTACACACCTGTCACTGTCATGGCTTATATTATGTATCAAGCAAATATTTTTCAAACATTTGTGTATAAAGGTAATTATATTTACGTAATTATTTAAATTCATTTGAAGGCAATTCCTCAATTCAAGCACTTCGTCTGTCTTAGATCCAGCATTAAATTCTAGTTTTGATTCTTCAAATGTAAAATATTTTTCGTGTTATCAAAATTAATGAATACATTTTCTGCAAATGTATTTCAAAAATAACAACACAAGATTGCTGCAAACTCATTCTAAATCGAAGAGTGGCTTGTTTCATTTATTGAAATTCAGTGTAGTACAGAATTGGAATTTTTAAGAGAACTTTTATGAAAGTGACATATTGTGTAACTGTAATAATTATTGTTAGATTTAACGTTTCCAGTCAATGAAGTATGAATTATGTATAGTATGGAGGTAAATATGTATTTTATTTTTATTCAACGAGTGGCCGACGAAAAATATTTGCTAGGCAATTTACAAGCAACAGTATTTGTGTATGTTAATATTTTAAGATAACCTTTTCAACTCCTAGGTTAATCAACAAATGCGTTTTATTAGACGAACAGAAATCGTCGCGGTAGAGGCAAAATGGTCTAAGTGCCGTACAAAAGCATGCGCACGTAGACCATTTTGCCTCTTCAGTGGCGAAATAGACATTAAGTGGTGCTTAAAAACACAAATACGATAATTATTCTTGGGATTTGTAAATACAGGGAACCTGCTACCACAATATGGTGAACGTAACATTAGTATCTACTAAAACAGAAATTGTTGAATGTTAGGTACTGATCGAGTAACGACTGCGAAAGATAATTTTTGCCCGTGAAGTAAGGCAGCACATAAATACGCCAATTTCTTTTGCTAAAGACGTTTAAATTCCATCAAGTATAGTTTAATTTTTACAATAGTACTCTATTGAATTACAGATTTAAAAAGCTATTTATTTTATGTACATATTATTTGCGTACATTCTTGTTGGTTTTACAGCATTGCAACACAATCATTAGTAGATCAAGATTTGACAATTAAACTCTTACAAGAACTTATCACGAAGAACGAATCAACAAACGGGTAATATTAATTATATAATTCATCAAGAATTATTTTTTTACAACATTCAGCAGAGCAGGTATCCTGATAAGTGTTTTCGATCCTATAGACGCATACTTTGTAGTTAACAAACGTGACCATCAATAATGCTAAAGCTACGTATGTATGTTCTGTAATCTCATATGAGAAGCTTCGATCTCCGTGATTACTTGATACAGGTAAACTACACTTATGGAAAGAATATTGAAAGAAATGAAATGCACACTTATAATTTGTAATGATACAAATATCCTTGAATATATATGATGCCTACATTAAACTTAAACTTCGTGGGTTATTTATTTAAAAATATTATCCCAATTTACATCAGGAAAAAATGACGGCAATTGCTTATACAATACAAGATTCTACTAGCAAATTATCAAACAGCTATATGTACTCTGATATAACTCAAGGCGAATCAACTGCTGCACGAATTTCCTGTGTTGTGGTCTGGAACCTTGTTGATTAGTTACCTGGGATGTTGTGATTTGGGAATTTTTTAAAAAATCGTTGCATATATGTAAAAAAAATATGTTGATAAATGGTTGCGAAATATCGAAATCCTTATATAAATTTTAACTGGGTAATCCCAGCTATCAGAATTTCCAATTTCGATTTAATTAAGTTCAAGGGCAATATGTGTATATTTTAGGTATATCTACATTTATTTAACTTCCTAAAAATGTGACAGTTTCGCTCATCTTCGGGTAACTTCTTAGATCCCAAACCTGTTTTACAAATAAACGTTGATGATTTTATTAGTGAAGACGACACCCCCTGCATTTCACTAAACTTATACTGTTTTACCAGATGTCAGGGATAGGGGTGTATGTACCATATGAGAGTGCAGGTTGGAAATAAAATGCAAAATGTGGTAAAGTTGAGATGATTAAGCCAAACTTAAAACTTACATTTATTTTAAAGTCAAAGTGTACTGGTGAGCTTCTGGAAGAGTGTTTTTGATACTTTTTTCGAGGCAATATCAACTAACATCGAATTTAGTCTCAAAGGGAATTATTACAAAAAGCCTGAGATCCTTTGCATAACCTCAGGCACTTTATAAGGCTAAATTCAGAATTATTACTTGAAAAACTGCTAATAACAGTCGGATGGTGGGGTAAATCAACACGTTCAGTATTTGTACAAACATTTTTAATAATTTTTATCAAGATGGTGCACCTGTACTTATGCCAGGGAAAACTGAAATGTGGGCACATTAAGTGCTTGAAATTCATATTTTAATAAATGCGCTCTATCCCACATTAGCTTTGTATTTTGCTTGTCGTATCTTATAATTAGATATTGCTAATCTCATCTTATTTCGGTTCAGTCTCGGAAAGTTTTTCTCAATAATTGGTATCATTTCCTCATAGGTCTCGAACCTTTGAATTTTGTGCTCAGAAGGATTTCCAGTAGTTATTGATCTTCCCTGAACACTTATATACTCGAAATTTTGGTGATCTTCAACGAAAGTGTGACGAAAGAGAAACGTTGTATTTAGGAAGAAACTGTACGCTGGGTCGTTGAATATCCACGTCATAGTTTGATCAAATTCTTCAAACTTACGCGGAGTTATAGTAAAATGTGCATCCAGGTACGTTTCGTCAGGGCTCTCCTGTATAAATTATACATGTAAGATTATTTTCGAAAACAGCCATATTTTAAATTACTAAAATATATTAATTCATAATGTAAAGATTATAATTAGGTAGGAAAATCGGCATACAAATTTTCCTTTGATTGGATTTCCCCCAATAAGAATGCGTTCATAGCGTTCAAGTTCGGGATTGTATCTCAGCTGGATAGTAAACCCCCCGCATTTATACGAGTGTGGCAGTTCATTTAGATTAACTTTTCCTGGTGCTGGTCTTGCAAAACCTACATCAATCATGTATAGCACAAAATCCGTTTTGTCATCAGGGCTACTGGTGACACCAGGTTCAGTTTTGGGGAAACGAACGATATTTATGATGTGACTTTTAGGATCGTTGACTGTCTGCGTTTGACCTCCCACTGCAAAAACATCATAGCCCAGAACCTCAAGAATGAGTTTCAAGAAGTAGTTCAGTTGAAGGCAGGCACCGCCACCTTCTTCGACACATTGGTAAATCACTTCCTCCACCGTGGGCGGCTTTAATTCTTCAAAAGGTTTTGCTCCCCACGAGATGTTCTATTAAATCAATGTGTAAAGTGAATTAGTACAGAAGAACTTGAGTATGACGATATGTAATATTTGTGTAGTGTGTACAAAATTTTGTTATCACGAACCTCATAGTGCATTATTTGCTTAAAGCGATTTTCCAATTTGTGCAAAAAATTGAACTTCGACTGCTCTAGTTGTTCCCGCCAATCCACGAGGACCAAAGTTCCTTCAATAAATTCTGTAACTTGTTCTTCCGTTAGCATTTTTGAATCAAAATAAGTTTTTCTGCAGGTTTAACAATTTTTCTAGCAATATTTGTAATGTGCGGATGGTTGGGGTAGGAACTTCAGACAAAGTTAATTCCCCAAAAGATTGCCATGCAGTAGTGCCAGAAACATTCACAAAGACATAATCGGCCTTGACTTGATCTCTCAGGATTATAGCACGCAATTTTACCGTGTTAAGTACGCAAGGCATGTGTATATACACTTTGTACATTGTCAGTGCTCGGCACGGGTGCGGAAAATCGGTACCCGCTTCCGTACCCGAAGTGCCGGTATTGAAAATATCTAGTATCTATACCCGTACCCATGTAATCTGAAACCACGTACCTGCACCCGCATTGTACCCTTACCCGAAAAGTACTCCAAAATTGTACTCATACTCGAATATCTCAGTGTCGTACCCGAACTCGTACCCGGGTACTTTATGCAAATTTGTTTAAATGCAATTGTACGTAATTATACGTGACGTTATATTTCTGAATAATGTATGACACCTTGATGTGGCATTTTTACTAGCTAGAGCGGTATTTGGTATTGCATAATTACTTTCATTGACGTGTAGAGAAAACTGGAAGCGTTTTCATAGTTAGAAACCAAATTAACTTGCTTACTTTTAGATTTATGAAAGCATTAGCCCCTGAGAAGTATATTATTAAAAATCAAAAGTAGAATGGACTAGATGAAGAACTTTAAAGCAAATTGAATTACTACATAGTATCACGACTAAGTATTTACAAGTTGTAGAACATATCTCTCATCAGCCCATAGGAGTAGAGGGGACATAAATATTGCATTTGCCAATTTTCTACATTTGCTTCTAAAAATAGTTTTAAGTTTAGTTTTTATTGAAATTTCAAAAGTAAAATACACCGCTGTATTTATAACAATTCACGGTCTTTCAGCGAGCTACCAAACAGGTCCCTAGACTAATAACAGTAGACATGTTACGACAGATGAGGAAATCAAAAGCTTTCCAAATTTCACTTAATACAAAACAATTATGTAAAGCAAAAACAGCAAACATGTAAGCAAAATAGTACATACATCAAAGTCATTGCTTTACTTTCTTGACCACTGCATAGTTTTGAGCTACGATCATGGAACTAATTTCGAAAAACAAAATGATTTTTCATACGGTTATTCACGGGGCTTTTTATGGTATCCAGTCCATATGTACATGCGTACAATGCTTTTGCGCATAGACAGAACAGCTTGGGATTTGGCGCTTCGACTTTTCTCTTATAATTTATTTAGTCTTTTCCACTCAATTTCTCATCCCAATACAGAGCTCAATGTAGCTCAATCAAATCTACATATAACTCATTAATATCTTTTTTCAAATGTCCAGCTTCTGGTAATCAACCACCAATGACACATAATAACTTATCATCCAACTCCCCAGAACTCTACTTTATTCATTTTATTTATCGTGGCTGACGAACTATCATTCACGAAACTTAAACCCAAACTTTTGATGTACATACTTCAGTAACATGCTACATTACGAAAACATTTTGTACAAAGTTTGAGTGAATCCTTTTCTTGACTTCTATTTTGCTATAGCAATTCCTCACCCGGTCTTATTTATACGGAGCTCAGAAATAATCCCGCCACCCTAATCCCGCCCACACAAATCCCGCATGCAATAACTTCGCGGTAAATATTAACGCCGGAATAGTGATATTCCCGCCACAATAATCCCGCTGCAATTATCACGCCACTATTATCCCGCTTCAATTATTATTCCCGGCAGCAACAATATTGCGCAAAAGTTTAAACTTGCATAGATAAATGAAGAAGGTTTTGCAAGCCAAGCATGTACATATATGTACGGATTCCGAGATTCACAACCAGTTACTTGTGCTTCGCATCTTCTGTTCAATTGTTTCACCAATTAAACAACTTTTATTGACACGGAAAACTACTAATTTTCATAGTTTTCAGTATGGAAATCAGTGGGGCGAAACTACTTGGACACATCACTTGTCTTGCACTATTTATAGAAATAGATTCCCAGAAAACACAAGTTGCTTTCAAACTCATTAAGGGAAATCGTAAACATGATCTTTTAGAAATTGAAGGCTACTTATTTGAGAGAAATAAGGTCATCGTATGTGGAACTTCGTACAGATGAATCAAATACTCGAGTTGTGGCGCAAGGGCTCATCGATTAGAAAATGGCACGTTCCAGATTGGTGAACACACTCATCCACCCGATCAGGTTTCGTAAGTTAAACTTAATTCAAAGTACTAATAAGTTAAGTATAACTGAAAAGACAAAAAAATCTGTAAAGCTAGATATTAAAATATAAAAACAGTAGCCATTATGTAGGGAGTGAAAACAGAAACTCCACTTTTGAGGAAGATATTTTGTGATAATGATCAAACATACCCAAATTAAAATCATTTCAACTGGGTTCAGAACCATTACATGATAATAAAATATAACATCTGTACCATTTCTAGTTAAATGGGTTCTGGTGAAATATATCCATTATGATATAAAATAAAATGGTTATTATATATTTGTAGAGTGAAAGCCAGAGAAGTCTTATCGAAAGGAAAAGAGCTGGCTCAAACAAACCGATGCCTCCAAACTACACAAATTCTTCAAGTTATGGAAGAAATGTGCGAGCAAACACAGTGCCCAATGTCATCGTTAGGGTCAGGGCAAAACTTAAAGCGAAAAATCACTGAAGCAAGAGTAAAGGCGCATGGAAAATACAGTCTTGGAGAAAGTGTGCTGGATCTTAACATTCCAGCTTCACTTCAACTTACTACAAAAAATGAAAGATTTCTACTCCATGACAGTGGTGCAGGACCAAAACGCTTAGTCGTATTTGCTGCTGCCGAGGATTTGGATGTACGTTACATAGTTTGTTAACGGTGTAATTGAGTACCTTTATTTGTAGTACTTTATTATGAATAGTGATTTCATATCAGTTTCAATTTTCCTTTTAGAGACTATCTTATTGCCACACATGGTTAATAGATGGAACATTTAAATCTTGTCCATCCATGTTTGCTCAACTTTACACTATCCATGGGGTATACCAAGGAGTCACGGCTGTTCCATTTGTTTACGCGTTTCTTCCTGGCAAAGGAAAGGACACCTACATGGAGCTTTTCAACGTGATCAGCCGCAACACAACCGGTGAACCGGGGTGTATTATAAGCGACTTTGAAATTGCAGCTATTCAAGCATGCCGAGAAACCTTTGTTGGAACTGAGCTACGGGGGTGTTTGTTTCATTTGACTCAGAGCATTTTTAGACGTGTCCAGTCCAATTCTGAAATTTACCAACGGTGAGATACGTCAATGTGCAGAACATATGGTTTCGAATAATGAACTATATGAACATATGGATTTTATTGTTTATAGATATAAGAATGATGATACCGACGGCCGAAAAGTTCGAGCAATGATTCGTTGTTTAGGTGCTCTGGCTTTCCTACCAACTATTGAAGTTATGAATGGATTCTTGGAACTCCGAAATCAATTTGCTTCAACCGATGCTGTTCGAGAAATTTTCCGTTACTTTTTGGTTACATATATTGGATATTCATGGGATGACGTGTTGTTTCCCGTTGATTTTTGGAATGTATCGGACAGATTTCGGGAAAATGTACCTAGAACTAATAACGGGAAGGAAGGTTGGCACTTTCGTTTCAACTCATTGGCACCCCGACCTCACCCGAACGTTCAGACATGTATAGAAATGATTCGATCTGAACAACGTCATGCAGTTATGGAAAGCGAGAAGATTCGTTCCGGAATATTCCCTGGACGAAAGAAGAAAAGTGTAAGGATTGACAAACAGCTCAGGAACATAATGGCGAACCGGGAACAGCAGCTCTACCCAGATTATATTCAATTTTTAAACGCCATTCAAACATGCTTACACAACTTCTTACATCACTAATTTCAGTTGTGATTAAGTTGTAGATACTAGATTTATGAAGTGAGAATAATTATTAATAACCTCAATTAACCAAGTTTGCTATCTTCATTGATTATATTTAAAATGAATATCTAATAATTATTCTAATTATATAATTATTTTGTAGATTCTAAGAAAAAGTTGCATAAGCTTAGATGACTAAATGACCACATTCAAAACCAATTACCCCAGGTTGAAATAATTTTATCGTGTCACTGAGCAGCTTAACTTAAAACTTGGATGAGTTGTGTCTAGGAATTGTTTTAGCTTGTCACGAAAATAGTAGTAAATTAATTCTATTGTATTATTGCAGTTCATTCAAAAGCACACATTCATCTCTAAATACTACTACTTCTGCAATATAATTGCAATAATTAATTATTTGACTGAATCGAAATTTCCTCGGTACGAAACATCTAAGCATTAGTAATACCTAGTATATTCAATGACTTCCTAGTCAAAAATGTTTTTGCAAAACATTTTTGGATATTGTGGCGGGAAAATCCTCCAGGGGGTATTGTGGCGGGAATATCCTCCAGGGGAATATTGTGGCGGGAATATCCTCCAGGGGGATATTGTGGCGGGAATATCATCCAGGGGGATATTGTAGCGGGGATTGTTTTTGCGGGATTTTAGATCACGGGATTATTATCAGCGGGAATACTTCCGACCACGATTTATACATATATGCTTCCTAAAACATGTTTCACTAAAATCACATATGTATTTTAGCTACACAGTAAATGCTGTAGTATATAATAGTACCTGTGTATGTATAATCACAAATAGTGCAAAAAAACCGACAGACGTTTCCCACGTACGGGCGTGCTGGTATAAAATTCATCAAAACGTCTCAATTCTCAACGTATCGAATACTCGGGTATAATGGTTACAGGTACGAGTAAATATATGTATGACCCACTTATAATCGTACCTATGTTCAAATCCTTGTACCCGTACCAGCACTCATATCTATACAATTTTAAGTCGACCAAAGTGTACCCTTTGTTGTAAATTGTTCGGGTAAACTAAATCGGTACCCAGGTAATACCCATACCCGTACCCGTTTACCTGAGTAATACCCCTATCAGTGCGGAGCACTGGTTCATTTTAAGTCAAAGTTACATCAGTAGTACGCCACGTTATCAAATCTCAATGATGCTAGACATGATCAAATTAACTGCATGACCTTGATTTAAGTAACGCATGTGTATGTACGTCTATGAGTCTGTCAGTTGTACATAAATTTACATTTAGGATAATTGGAACCACGGAAAATAATTTTAGTCCACCCTGCATTTGAATTATTTAACTGAAATGCCTCCCATTACTTCCTTTGAATGAAATTAGCTGCAGTTTTAGTCTCCCAGCACTTTACTTGCGGACGTCATTTCATACAACTCTGCCGCATTTACATTTGTCTCCCCGTCTTACGTGGTGATCTCTACAGTATCACAATTTAAAGCCCCTGGGAGTCTTTTCAAGCTAGCGCTAATTTGTTTAAACTTATTTAAAATAAAAAATGAAGTATAGGTTTTCCCAAAAAAGTCAAACCACTGTAAACTTATATGTAAGTTTACGAATAGGCCAACGATTATATGTTTTAAAAATCAGCAAACTCAGAGGGGTGGATTTACGGGGTGGCCTAACCTAACAAGGCAAGGGTAAAACAATTTAGGGTCACTGTAAAGTACAATTTACAATGACTCTCAGATTCCCTAGATACTTTTTAGAACGTGCGATTCGACAATTTTTACTAGGTCTACTATGCGGTCTAGGAAAGAAACAAATTCATTCAACGCCCTGTATAATAACATGATGACGTAATTAGTGGTAATTATCTTTAACTGAAATTCTGTAATATAAAACTCCTACATATTTCAGGCTTTATACAGCTCTATCCTACATATGTAGTAGAGTACACAGATGAAAACAAACCCTCAGCCCAACTATAACTATAAGCAAGTTGGAGTAAACAGTATATTTTGATCTGAAACAACATCCCATATTTATTGTTACAGAAATTCAAAATCAGTAAAAATTGATGTCTTTATATGTAGTGTAAGTTCGCTATAGGAGACCCATTATAACAGTATCCTGTAAATACGGACAAAAATATTTGAACACATCTCTACGTACCAAAATGTTAATTTTACTAAGTGAGTACGAGCAGGACAATAAGTTTGGTTATGTACTTGCAAGGATTAAAACCCAGATAAATACTTGTACACAAATTGATTACATTCATGGAATTTTCACTGCAAAGCATACTATTTTTCAATTTCGTCTGGTTTTAGTAAGTATTAATATTAAGTTTTTACATTCCCATTTATACTCACTTCTATTATACGTTACAAATATATATACGTTACAAAACAATAAAACTGATATGGTGAGGTAGCTTATCCAATAAAATGTGTTTACGGTAGTAAAGGAAGAGAAAGAAAAAATGTTGTTTAACTGGCAAAACTTACCTTTACCCTTAATAATTTAATTTGTCACTTAAAATGGCATTAAGACCTTTCATGCTACAATTCATAGGTAACAGTTAGTAACACAATTAGGTAAGGTTTGAAAGATTTTTTGTTCGGGAAAACAGGCAAGTCAGTACATATTTTGAAGAACTTTCAACAAATGTTATTTGCATGCTTGGTGTTCCCCTGCTGGATTCTATTTGTGCGCAGTCCCATTTAGAATACCTAATAACTTTGAAATGAATTTTTCAGGTCAATTTCTTGGTAAGGTAATAAGATTATATTTCTACTAGTATGAAATGCGAGCACGAGTTGTTGATTTTAAATTAATTTAATTCAATTTAATTTTGCAGTAGGGTTGGTAATGATTTGAATAACTGAAGTCAAAATATTTCCATTGATTGGTCATTTAAACAATTATTATTAAAGACTATCAAAGAAGTTCAGCTGAATAAATGGTCCGTCTAATCCCGGGACTCTAGACTCCAGGGTGATTTAAGATAAACAAACAGACTGAAACGAGACGTAGAAGACTCGCTTTCACGTTCATATTCAAAATTTCATAGCAGGCAATCTAATAGTGTCGGTTACGGACATTTTTGTTATTTCCATACAGTGGCTATTCATGTAGAAAAACTGTTGACATAACTGGGATTTCTCCATTCTGCATGGGGAATTGATGATTGCGAGGAGGTATTTAGTAGAAGGATAATTTTTTATTTTGGGTTTTTCAAAAAAACTCGGTAAGAATAAATATCTACAGGGTACCAACAAACGATTACCCCCCCTCTAGTCCATGTAAGGAGCAACATCATAAAGTATTCAATTTCCCCATCGTTTACCAAATCTGCTTCCAAATGTTTAAACCAACTCTGGATACAGGTAGTGAAGCAAAGCCAGGAAGTTACAGTTCCTTACTCATGGCCAAAGTATTTTCCAAATATGTTTTGACGCATTTTGATACATATGCGGAAAAGGGGAGTTTTTGATCTTGTCATTTATTTGTGTCTTTCGGGTCTCGCTCATAACACATTTAAATTAATTACATAGTATCATTTCGCAAAATAGCACATTCCTTAACAAAGTTAATAATACTATGTCATATCATTGATTTACGTAGAATTTTATCCTTTATACAAGCTTTTTATAATATGCGAGCTTTCGGTAGCAAACTGCCTACCATCTTCAGGCAAAAATATAAAGTTTTTAATTATATTTTATTATTTTTGATATATATGTATTGTAAAGGATTTTCTTACATAATCCTTTACTAGTATCTATAGCTACGATGTTAACAAATTATTGTTAGCTTACTGTAGTACACATCATTTTACCGATATATTGAATGAAAAACTATTGGATCCCTGCTAATATGTGACCAATGAAACTGTAGGTTTCTGTTGGTGATGACAGTGAGACAGGATGGAATTGCAGACTCCTTTTGGGTTCTGAGACTCTGATTTAGGCTTTGGGGTATACTTTTGCCTTCCAATACTGATATTGTCGTTCTTACTGCAAGTTAATTGTTGTGCGTTATTTCCTTTTAATAAAGCTGTATTTCTTATTGTAAGGAGTAACTTTGAGCCACCACAATAATTATTCCTTACAGTATATAGATATATATGTATAATTAGGTATACTTATATATATATATATCGCACACGGACGTACGTACGTCCATGTGTGTTAATTATGTTGGTAGTATGGCAATCTGCTAATTTGGTTGAAGTAGGCTTAAAGGTATTTTTGAAAAACAAATCTTGACATTTTGAAAAAACATGAAATGACGGTTATCTCATACACTATTATTTGGATTTCAATGAACATTTTTGGGAACATTACTTATGTTGGTAATATGACACCCTGCAAATTTGATTGAAGAAGATTTAAAAGTTGTTTTGAAAACATTTCGAAGCATGAAATAGCGATTATCTCATACACTATTATCAAAGTTTAATGAAACTTTTTTGCGATATTACAAACAATCGACAGATCACTGTAAAAGTCGAATTTAATCGTGATGCTTTTTTTCAAAACATGCTTAAAATTTCAAAAAAAACTCAAAATGATGGATATCTCAAGTAATATTACCCGAGAATCGACATTGCCCCAGAAAGTTTTTGAAAAAGGTAAATTTTAAAAAACCATAAAATTGACTTACATTTCTCAAACTATTGGCCCCGTTTCGAAGAAATGTTCTGCTACTTGTAAAATTTTGTAAAAAAGATAACGTGGGTTAGTGCAGGGGTTTTTTCTCTTTATCTCACAGTTGGGATGATTGCAAAAAATAATCGATTCCCCCATTTTCTGGTATAATTTCTTTCAGTTTGTAATTTGTTATATCCCCTAGTTCCAAAAACGCTTAATACAGTTGCCAAGAAAATGGATCATAATTAGAAGAAAATCTTTGGAAAATTCAACTACAAAATTTAGAAAGACGTGGAAAAGTAGGCATTTTTGGTACGGTCATGTTACCATGGACGATCTAGTCATCATACAAGAATTTCCAGATTGTAGCAAAGATGAAGATTTATTTGAATCTAATATCAACTTCCATGACATAAATTGTAGTATCAGGAGCCAAAATTGAAAGCCTTGACTTAAAATTTTTAACTAAACTTTTCGGCACCTTGTAAATATGTAGATTATACATTTAATGTACTTAAATACCTCCCTTGGTACTGAAAATTCTTACAAGAATTTCCGGTCGATAGATTTAATATGATGCAGTAGTCATACATGAATCCAGTTGATCCTAAAGTAAGGTTTTACTTTAGTTTACATTAAAGCTAAACTTTACCTTCGTAATGGTTAACTAAAATAACAAGAATAAAAACAGCCTCGTACTTGATTAAAACATTTGTAAATAGCAAACAATTTAAATCACTATATTGGTTGGTTGTTACAACGTTGTGATTTCATGAATTTAAAGATACTGTAGAAAGCTAAGTTATGATATCTTTTTGGCACATGAATCTACTGGATCATCCTGTACTGCTTCATATAGATGCATTTTCCGTATGTCGCCCAAAGCACACACAATTTCCTTCCAAAGTCTCAATGAGTCCTGTAAAAGTGTTTGTAATTAGTAATTGAAAACTGGAATAAACAATTTTCATACGAATTGGTGTAAATAATTTTTACCGTTTTAAGAGAATCCTTATAAGAAGAAATGTGAAAGACCAGGTCATGCTCTCCCCCAAATACATAAGACACTCCGTAGCCGTCACTACAAGTAGCACCGAATCCTCCCCCAGACGTAAGAATCGGCTTTGAATCCATTGTCTTTCCCCATGTTGGTGTTTGAGATGTTGAGAGAGGCCAGGGGGAGGTTACAGCATCCTTGGAATTTCAACGAAAAAAATATCAATATTCTTCCGCCCTACAAGAACAGCTTCTTGGGAGAGAAATATTTGAATATGGTGCAAATGTCCGTTCACAACAATGCTGTTTTTTCTTGCATGAACTTTTTCGAGATAACGAGGGCACATATTCAAAAACAACGCATTGTATTTTTATGTATTACCTTCAAAAATTCGGATTCAATCTTCAAATATTTTGAGATGACCAACAGTGCAAACATGTGTCGATCAAACCCTTTACCACTCATTGATCTGCGATAGTTTTGCTGATGCTTTGAACACGCTAGGCGAAATAAGCGCAACTTTTCTTGGTTCTATCAAAAAATATTCAAAAAATTAGTGCCTTCAGATGTACCAATTTATATAAGAATACAAAAGGGGGCTCCTAGGTAAACATTTGTGAGAGAGAAAATAATAGTTGTGGAAATAATTCATTTCGTCAAAATGTCAAAAATATTAAACTTATAGAAACAAACAACTGTATAACTTATATGTTTTAAAAATGTACAGTACCTTTGGTGTTCCAATTAATGATAAGTATTAAGCTCTCTGCTCTCTCTCGTTTCTATAAAATACATAAATGCTACTTGTAAATAAAAAAAATTGGAGGAAATTACCGAAAGGTCAGGATTCTGCATTGCCAGAACCCAATCACAGCTCTCCCGTGTGCACGAACGAACAGTTTCCGTTCTACCGAATTTGTAAAATCTAGTCATAGCTGCTTCATAGGTCTGAGTAAATTCCCCCTGATCCTGTAGCAAAATGAGCATTGTGTTAAAAAAATTAGCTTTAATAACAATTTTTTTTTACATTTCCCAACGGACAACACCCTGGTGGTCTTTTGAAATACAGAAATAAAATGAAAATGAGATGAGCAAAATTGCTTACTCGATAGTACGCCAACTGTAGCGCCATCTGAATGAAAGCATCCGGACTGACTTTACATTTCTTCAGAAATGCCTTTCCATACGCTTTGTGATGGTTGATCTGTAGGTCAACGTTGTCCATACAAGACTTCATTGACACAGCTGCTGACTCGATTGTAAGAATGCATTCTTCTGGTAATTCCCAAGCCAACCGGGAAGGTTGAGGTACATGCCCAGTCAAAACATGATTAATCAGTCCGTTTTCGTCGAAACTATCAAGCAAGTGATTGTGCAAATTAATTCCTTCCAAAGAACTGTTAACACATTCGCACAAACAGGGGTAATACTTATTGTGACTTATTACTTTGTGATTTCAGACTTCAAATCAAAATCAAGGAAACACGCAAATTGATAAACTTACTCTTCACGCTGCAGCATACTCTTGGGATCCACAATTTGGTACATTCTGGTTATAATTGTACCGTCGCCCCTGCAAATAAAGCACAAAATCACGTCAAGACCACAAACAATCTACGTACATGAGTAACCGCAGGAGTAAAAGTAAGATTCTTTTAATGGAGCATAATTAAGTTAGCAAGTAAAGTATTTCTTACCAACTGTGTTCCGCATTGAAAGCAGACTAAAACAACAAACAAAATGTATGTAACTAATTAATCACTGCCAGCTTAAATGAGCAAATTTTGAAGTGTATCGTAATTTACAGATAAATCTGGCGTAAGTAAAATATTTTCTTTTAAAAAATCATACCCGTCCATTCTTTCCAATAATCCAATTGAATGATTTATCAAACCATCGGTTATATCCGTTGCCGTATAAGCAAGCTCTGCCAAAATTATTCAGATGAGGTACTTCATCCGTGTTCTGAAATTACCATATCACTTATTACTGCTTATGCAACACCAATTTGAGTAATAATAATAATAATTAGTAATTAGTAATAGCTTCATCTACATCATCATTAATAATTTCAAATGTACAACCTCCGCGTAAAATTCTTCGTCGTCAATGGGCATCACGAATGCTGATTTTTCTATGCAATCCAAAGATATTTTATTCAAGCCGTTGGAAAAAAAAGCTTTTCTAGTTCGGGCCCATGTTGACCTATCCAAAGTTGTGAGAGCTGCCAATTTCTCTTCCCCATCCGCAGGTTTGGACTCGTCTTCTAAAATCCTGAGAAACTGCAGTTGAAGTTCTGGCAATAAGAGCATTTGTCCATTGTTGTGACAAACTGGAACATGGAAGTATTTCCCTTTATGATATACTATTATATGATGGCTACTCTCCAAATGCATTAAGGAGTCCATTGTTTCTCCAGGAATTCGCGTAGTGTTGAACATTCGCTCGTATTGGACTGAACAGAGGGGAATCACTCCTTGGCCAATCAACTATATCACATTAGCAGTAAATTAGTAAATAAAATTCTATATTAATAATTATTACTCATTCCATAATTTACACAAGCGAGAATTAACAAATGTGCACCGGTTGTAATGTCTGCTTCTCAATAGATTCCCTAATTTTCAAGGCACCGTAAACAAGCATAGCAGCCTTGGCTGCCACATTGTTAGTAAAGAATTCTTCATTGCTCTCCAAACAGTAGAAGTTGGAATTTATGGGAAGTGGCAATCTGCTCGCAAGGTATGCATACTGTTCCCACCAATCACTCACGTAATTTTGGCTTGACCTTCAAAGAATCCCAAATAAGCACATTATAAATAAGTATTTTTGTATTGTTATCAAGCTAATTCATATTACTCACACAGTAGCTTTCAAAAATAAAATAACACGTACTATATAATTAACTGTCAAATAATAATTACCAATATTTTAGCATCAAACTTCGCTGTAATTGAGACCCATGCTTCTGAAGAAACTCGCTTCCTTGACGCTCTAACTCAACATACTTCTCCGGAGGTAGTAACGGTTCCATTGAGGACACATACTGGAGAATAGATATGAATAATAATTATTATTGTATTAATCCTTCCCAAGTACTATTCTTGAATATAATCACTACACACCTCTTTGACGGACTGTTCTATTGCCGGCACAGGCAGAATCGGCAAAACTCCTTGCAATCCATACAGTTTTTTTGTCAGTGGGAAAAACCAACCGTTCAAACCCCTTACCGCTACTAGGAATAACTTTGTCTTTATAGAAGGTCGATTTCCTTCGTGAATCCATCCTGAAAAGTTATACTAACGTAGATTAAATTGTTTTACAAAGATTTCCCATCCACTAATAATCAAGGCAACCGAGTCAGCTGAGAAACTAACCTCTGTACTGCAGCAGTCTACGAACCAGGAACTTCCTCAAAGAGCAAACCAGAGTCCAAAGGAAGAGGGAAGCAATGACACAACCAAAAAAATTGGATCTGAAAGTCCAAAATTACTAACATAATTTGAAAGGGCATTTTTAATATTTTGATTCCTTAACAAATGAATTAAACGCACATTTCTAAATGCTTCTGAAAATAGTCAGTCAAGCCAGCTGTGATGTCAATGCCGGCCAAATGAAACGCCCAACTCGTTACAATGGTGATGACAGCAGATGAGAGCGATCCAGGGTAACTTCCCAGCATAAGCAATCGCTGAAAGACCAGAGGTTCACTTTAAGCAAATTTTCAAAACAACATCACACACGAAACATAATATGTGAATATTTCATCAAAATCTTTAAAAAATAAATCTTAAAAGTTTTAAATCGTAATATGTATCTGTTGAACTTCAAGGTTTCATATGTACTTGGTGTCCTAAATGGTGTTGTTGACGCTCACTTCTCCCGTCAGCTCATTCGACGTTTTTAGCCTCAAGACCAGAATCTGGTCCTTTAATTATTATAGTATGACTTGACAATTGCACTGGGCACAATGTATCAGTGCATGCCAACTCACTCGACTCATTTCAGGTCAAGTTTATTTTCAACTTATAATAATTATTCTAGAATGTTCTAATACACTTTCCCTCTCTTGTAATTCCTTGCTTATAGTCGGCGATTGTTTTCATTCCACTCGATAATTCTTGCATTTTCACGAATGGCTCGTGTTTATTTTATAGTCACTGACCGTGAAAATTTTCACTCAGTTTTCCTTTATCCTAATGTTGAAACATTTTCAAAAACTATTCGGAAAGGGAAAACGAAATTAAAACGTGGAACTATAAAGTGAGTGGAATTTAATTATTACATTTATGTCCCAAATTAAATATAATTAAATAATTAATCTACTTTAAGTATTGAACGTGGCCATTTATAATACATTCTTGCAGTTTAAATTCACCATATTGGAAATTATTTCCTGATCGACTTTACAGTTTTGTTGGGGAAAAATTCTACAAAAATTACGACTCAATTATTTGTACACGATGACGCAAACAATAAATACGCGGAATGATTCTCTCAGTAAAATTTCTGGAAAATAAAGTGAAGTAAAAAGGTAAAAGAATATTATCTGTTGGATTATAAACAAGGCATAAAGTATTAATTCTCTTGTTGACCAAATGAAATATAAAGAAAAACAATACCAAACTCATAGCTTTCAAAATCCTAACAAAACTCCCACGAATACTAATTTTTCTTTTTTGAATTAAATTAAATCGAGTTTTTACAGTAGTAGATGTTCAGTTTCCCCAATTTCTCATCTTATTTCTCCATCGCTCGTTCATATGGTACTTACATCCACAGCCGTAGCACCAGGAAAAATAGGCGTATTTCTTCTTACAGTATCAGAAAATGAGCAGGTAAAACCTTGCAGTTTACAGGTAATCAGTTTTACGACGTTATAAATAATTTCGTAATAGGTTTACTTTCAAATGTAAACTTTATCACCCACAACTGCTTCCTTTAAAGTACATATGACCTACTTAACTGTAGATACTTTTAACATTTATGTATATGTATAGCGAGACGATACAGCTAAAAGTCTCTCTCCATGTTAAGAACATACATTTACAACGCACTATTATGTAGTTCTTATTCCAGTAATAGTAAGAGAGAGTATTAACTCTAGTAATTAGGTCTATGCACAGGCGGTTCTTCTTCACAATTCTTAAGTACAGAAATAATATTCTTCCTTCTACATACCCGGTGGATTTTCTTGAGACGATCAAATTTTGGTTCTTCCGGCGAAAATGGCTCACGAAATTCGGGCAGTCTACCCATTGTGAATTAAGTATTCTTGATTGGTTACACTCAAACAATATTTTCCCTAGACTTTTTCAAAAATGAAACTACCTCGAGAAAATTATTTGGCTAGATGTTACGATTTGTTATTAATAATCTTAAGAAAAATAAAACCTGCGTAATGCCCTGAAAATAAGTAAAACGGACTAGCAATTGCTATTACAATGAAATAAAGAAAATGGAAAAAATATTCTTCCTTATGGACTGTTTATACAGAATTTATAGCCTTTTTGGATATAACTGTTTTCCTCCTGTCACTCTCAGCCTCCAGTTTTGGAATGACATGTGTGAATATACACACACAGTTGTCATAACAAGATCACACACAAGTACCATCATGGTGTAATCCTGGGTTTTTCTTGGAGAGGTAAATTTCTCACGAACTTTGTACTCATACTCATAGGTAATATAATTGTGGAGTTTAAACTGGCTGATTTACCCATTGTTCCCTATCAACGTAAAAAACTTGAATGTGGGATGACAATCAGCAATTATGTAAAACTTTCACACACTTTAAAACCTACCCTTTTTAACTGGTAAAATAATATTCTCATGCTAACAATAATTTCTAGAAAAACCATAAATTTACAGATAATTGCATTCGATTTTAAAAACATATAATTACTCATATTGTTTGTTTATTCCAAAACTTAGTTTCTATAGGAGGGCTATTGCCCAAGAGATTATTTATTAGTGAAAGTGCAACTTCGAGCTTCTGTCGAAGTAGTTACTTACACAATTTTTTACGTATTTATTAGTGCTATTTGTTTATCCATACAATTTTAAAAGCCACTCAGTAGAAGTAGTTTTTTATTAAATTTTAATAAATATTTGTGTCCATTTTTGTAATCCTAGATAGGAAGGTACTTCGGGACATTCAGTTATTTAAATATTTATGTATGATCGTGTAAACAGTTGAATATACATACAGTAATAACCCCAAAAGTACTCATGACCTTAATTCTGTCCGTGACAACATGGAGTGCATTAAATTGCCATAAATCGTATGTCTTGGAACAAGCAGTCATTTCATTGACACCAAAAATAAATTATTGTAGTTTCCTTTGTTACCCCGTTCGGTGTTCGGGTTATGCCTGCTACTAACTAACATACCTATAGGTATACGCATCGTCCGAATTTAGAGTATAGGAATTTATGGAGTTTTTCCACTGAAAAGTTCAAGGATATTTTAAGAATTTAAAAAAAAAATAATACAAATAAATTTGTGACACTACAGATATTGTATAGATTTTAGTATTAGTGCCTTTAGGGTGAGAGCGATAAAACATTAACTTGCATTTGAATTTTAGAATAAGTATTTACATAATTACTATCAATAGGTCATCACTAAGTTAGTCTACGTATTTATACTGACAAAATTTTTAAAGAGATGATTAAAATGAGAATTATTCGTTTGGACCTGATCTGATACCCGTTCGTAGACGGTGGGGGGGCCTCCACTGGTAAACTGATAAATGAAAACACATAGTCTATACACATTCGACCTTACAATTAGGTTTCCATATCTGCCTGACAGATATTTAAGGTCCTTAAATGCTTATCGATGTAAATTTCCAGGAAGCACATTAATTTACCAATAAAGTTATTAATATTACAATTCCTGTCACATAATGTTGATGTCACAAAACTTGATTACCTAGTTTCTAATTGATTCCAAAATTTCTTTTAAGTATATGAATAATCAAAGTCACTAATAGACATGTATAATTCAAATTCACATGAACGTAATAAATATCTACTCCTGCGAGAATTATACAGGTGATGTAATAAATTCATTTTTCATGGTTTTTCAATGCGAGATGTACATACATACATACATGAAAGATATCGATTTTCCAGTCTTTGAATTTGGAAGCAGGCCCAGTTTCCTCAGTACATAAGTCCTGACTTGTCATAAGATTATCGTTTTGGCAGACGTTTCGGTAGAGTATCTCCAACATTTACTCCTTGACTAAGGCAAATGTAATTATGTATGTGTTAATTACGTCCCGGCACGTAAACCAAAATATTTACAAAAGTACAAAATAGTGTCGGATGGATTCTTGCCTACCAATAAGCTAATATGTACTTGTCAATGAACTTTAAATAGAGAAGGCAAAGATACATGTTAAGGTCTGGTAAGGTTATGAGACAAAAATATAGGGTTGGTCAGGAAAAGGTAGTGTAAACGAGTCAAAACCCCAACAATGCTAACTCTATGAAAACAAAGAAAGAAACTTGGTACAGGGTAGGCTCTCAGGTATGAAATATGTATATAAGTACGTAGGTTACAGGTTTTCAAGTACCTATTTAAGTATACATCGTTGGTGTAGAGGCAAAATACACCAGATGCATTTTAGATTCAAAGCAAAGTGGTCCACATATCGTTTTTCTTGAAAGCAAAGTGGTCCAGATGCAATCATGCAATGGTTAAGATAAGTGTACCTACCATTACTTTTAGTAAAAACAGAATGTGGCTCATTTCGTAATTACAGAGGACTGAATCTGGACCACTTTGCCTTTCAGAAAAAAGTAATGTGGACCATTTTGCTTTCAGAAAAAAGTAATGTGGACCATTTTGCTTTCAGAAAAAAGTAATGTGGACCATTTTGCTTTCAGAAAAAAGTAATGTGGACCATTTTGCTTTCAGAAAAAAGTAATGTGGACCATTTTGCTTTCAGAAAAAAGTAATGTGGACCATTTTGCTTTCAGAAAAAAGTAATGTGGACCATTTTGCTTTCAGAAAAAAGTAATGTGGACCATTTTGCTTTCAGAAAAAAGTAATGTGGACCATTTTGCTTTCAGAAAAAAGTAATGTGGACCATTTTGCTTTCAGAAAAAAGTAATGTGGACCATTTTGCTTTCAGAAAAAGTCATGTGAACCATTTTGCCTTTCAGAAAGCTAAGCGCCATTGCAAAACTTGATGCTATGTGTCATTGCAAAAATATATGCTAACAAGTAAATGCCCACTCGGGATCGGAATAAAAATTTTGTGGGATCTTAGGTACCTAGCACAATGTCCCAGCGAGGGCAAAAGTTTGTGCCATCTCGCCCTGGTTTGCGCGGGAAATCGCGCAGAAGTTCTAAATTCTAATTCGTGAACAAAGGGTCCCTCCCCCCTGTCCAACTTAAAATTTCCCATGTTAAATCCCATAAGGAAACTTCATTTTCAAATTTCACGAAAAAAATAAAAATGCATCAAAGTTAATTAATATCCCTTATAACACAATATTAATATGTTTGCAAACTTGATTTGGGCCATCTCGCCCATGTTTCCGGTGGAAACCGGATTTACGTTAGAAATTTTTTAAAAAGATATAAGGGTCCCCGTCTGCTTTAAAATTGTATATCTTATAAGAGAACACCATTTTCAAATTTCGCGAAAAACATTAAAATGCTAAAAATGTGCAACAGCTCACTAATATGCCATACAATATTATATTAACACATGTTACCAAACTACACAAGTAGGACAATATTAGTGGAAATGTCTATTGATTATAATTTTATACGGCGTGTTTCATAACATTGGAAACATCCATTGGATTTCAGAGGAGCTATTTAGCAGGTCTCTACGTTGCGAATTGTGATCATGACCCGTTAGAACAGACGAACAGTTTGGGGAAATTCATCGTCAGGGGCAAAGACGTCTGCTGATTAGCTCATCTGAACACCCATGAAATTATTTCTTACAAACAACGTTAAAGATTATTTGAAACAAAACCTGAAATTTGCGTGAACAATTTTATCATTTGAAACCCAAATTTGATTTTGTATTAAAAACGTGGCAATGATTTACTTCCTGTGTTACGAGAGGAATTAAGTGAAACAGAATCTTAAAAATTGGAAACCCTTTCTGTTGAACATTTCGAATTCGTAAATGTGTCATGCTAATATTAAGTTATAAGGGAAAGTAATTAGATTTGATGCATTTTTAACATTTTTATATTTTTCGTGAAATTTGAAAATGAAGTTTCCTTATGGGATTTAACACTGGAAAATTCAAGTTGGACAGGGCTTTGTTCACGAATTAGAATTTAAAACTTCTGCGCGATTTCCCGCGCAAACCAGGGCGAGATGGCACAAACGTTTGCCGTCGCTGGAACATTGTGCTAGGTACCTAAGCTCCCACAAAATTTCATTCCGATCCCGAGTGGGAATGGGGCGTGGGTTACTTGTTAGCTGAAAGACTGCACTCCTTTCTGATATTCTTTGTTCGTTTGAATTTTAGTATTAATAATATACTTAAAGCAGAAATAAAGTATATGCATTCACTGTGTCAACCTATATAGCGTCCAGCAAATTACATGCCCAACGAATACTTACACAGAGTTTCATCTAATTATTCTACAAAATATTTCCCAACGATTTGAATTTTAATATTTGAATTATACAAGCTTTAAAATCCACAGGAATCACATAGCATATTGCGACGTTTATAAAAATCAACCAAACCTCAGGCATTGATGGCAAAACTGTAGAATGTTTCATGATACGCTAAAATTGTCTGAACTCTTTTAGTGTTGCTACATTTCATTTTGCTTACGAAACGGAACTGCTTCAACGATTGTGAAATATGTACTTTATATGAAATAAATTCTGCTAATTCTAATGTAATAATTTTAGCTTCAATTTATCAGGGTCGATTCACATAATTATTATTTCTACCCACACTTTCCTGTACGTAGTGGCAATAGTGCTAGCCCATGCATTCGCGATTTTATGGTATATCTGCAAAGTACTAACAGGGAAGGTTATAGAATTCTAAAACCTTGCAAATTAGGTGAATTATTGCCAGTTCAGGAAAGCTAATTAGTTATTTCCAGACATTTTTCCATCGCATTGTAGCAGTTATTTAGTATAATTGATTATAATTCAGACTAGTAACACTCGAGCTTTGGCTCATAGATATAGAATAACGTTCTATGGGGAAAACATTCTAACGTGAAGATAATAATTTACCGTGTCTATGCTCACAGAATTTATTAACTAAATGCGTTAGGAGGTCCCTTATAGTAAGAGTACTCTGTGGGGTGTTCCAAGATTGAGGGTTAACTTCATACGGTGGATGGGTTGTGAAGTCCTACACGTGTAAATAATAGTTTTGCTACGAAAACAAGTTTGGTTTTTTAGTAACTTCGAGTTGCCGGAGAAGTTGGGGTCTCTTACCTGCATGTAAAATTTTCGCACGGACATTGAAGACAGCCTGGTGTCTAAAATGTATGTATTTATGTAAGCATACTGTGACAGCGCATCTAGAGTGAGAGGAGACTGCATGGTGAGACGACTGAAAATCAAGTGCAGGGTGACATAGGGATATTTGTACATGGTGAGATGCGAGCCAAGCCAGGACAGAATGAATGTTTTACTAGTACGTTCTAACCCTGGATTTAGTCAAGGAAATAACCGTTGCCGTTATTGCAACGAGTATGAAACCTTAGGTCACACCCTTGGCAAATGTTCCAGAGGGGAATTACTTCGAAACACACGTCATCATACCATCAGAACCCTTTTAGCAACAGAATTAAGAGAAGGAGGTTTTAAGGTTGACGAAGAAGTATTTTGTGAAGATTTAGATGGAACAAGTAGAAGGGTAGATATATTTGCAGTTGATATGAGATCTAAAGCAGCTTTTATTATTGACCCCACCATCAGAATGGAAGATAATATCAACCAAGCAGAGCAAGTGAATCAACAGAAGAAATCGATTTATGATCCATGCATTCCTTACTGTAAATCAAATTTTGATGTTAAAGATATTGAAACTATTGGTCTTTAAATTGGTGCTAGAGGGACAATTTTGAAGTTCTTAATGAATTTTATACATAAATTTAAAATTCCTGTATCAATAGTTAGTAATATTGTTACAATAGTTTTAAAAAGCGGTGCAATAATATGTCACAATCACTTATACAATAATATTTAATTATTTAAATAGTAAACATTTCAATATTATTTTTATAATGAATACCTTGTCAAATAGTATACTGAGTCAGTAATGGCTACTTTCAATGGAAGTGACAATAAAGTTCTTATATATAATAAGAGCAAAGTCAGTACATGGGAGAGGAGTGGCTGAGTTTACTTTCCCGAAAGGAGTTCGTAAGCCAATGAACTTAACGCGTCCATAAATGATGTCATGCCAAAAATCATAAAAACCCACCCACTGATACTAGTGTCATTAAGTCGTCATTTCTGGCTTTAGTGATTTACCCACCCTCATAATGACGTCACTCTCACAAAGCACATAAATTAACCACGCATGTTCTCAAACATTTGAGGTTAAAACGTCCAAAAATCAACACATTCTTTATAGCAAGAAGCTTTGTTAATCCCGTAAACGTAACTTTCCCTGTAACAAGTCAATAAATTTGAAAATCCTTAATAAAAAAAGGTCAACGAATTTAAAAATCCCTGTTCGCAAAATCCAATCCCTCCCCATTGAGATTTTCCCCGAGACATATTTTTCCCCTGGGATCACTCTGAGAATGATTTAAATAAATGAAATGTGGTGCTACAAAAAAAGTGGAAGACTCGTAATCTGAATAGAAACTCGTTACCGGTGAAAAATGATTTCAAATGTATCATCCTCATGGTATAAAAATATAGATAACTCAGACACAATCTTATAGAAAAAAATCTGTCGTTTTCACTTGGCGAAAATGTTATAGTTTTGAGTAGCAGTTATCGCGTTGTATCTATTTCATTTAATCGTTGATGATGATGTCACAATGAACTTGGTAGACCCACTGACTTTATCATTCCAGCGTCATAAAATTATGAAAGGTCCCACTGATACATGGCATGACACTCCCTATGCGTACGTTCACGTAACACTGCGCAGTTGATAGTGTTCATTGTTGAACATATTGTTGATTCTGGTGTTAGGGAAGAATACAATACATTTTCCTTAACATTTCTTTACATTTGACTTACAAAACCTCTTTATTTACCTTACACTGTTTAGCAAATTCTACCACTCATAAAAGGGAAGTTGAGTTTAGATGAGATTAACAATTTAAATACAAATAGTGCACTGGTCCTACAAGCAGTCATTTCACCCCGTGGTGAGACGCGAGTGATAAGGACAATCTCGACAGTAGCCATTATAGCAAATAGTGAGCTATGAGGCATCAAAACCCATTTAAACACGGATACAAACTACTAATAATCCCTAAAATTAAACCAATAAATTTAAATTAGTAGAATAGAATCCACATCTTTGGTTTACGTGGCTAAGTTTATTAAACAAGCTAAATTATATGCAAGCTTTCGACATCAAACAGACTGTCATCATCAGGTACTAACAAGCCTAAATTAAATTTAAATTAGTAGGTTCTGGGCTTACTAACTCGCATAACTAATGCGAGTACATACTTACTCCAAATCTCACAACAGATGCAAATGCAAGATAATAAAGGTTAGCGAACATTAAGCAAAACAATAAAGATAAATGCACAGAACAAGTACGGACAGATACGGACTAGTCACGAATATCCCAATATGTATAGCGCAGTACTATCCAGTATGTACTTTACACAAATGTCCGACAGCAGCATACTGCATCTAGCAAAAAGGGAGAATGTTTTGATGATAGTTGATGCAGAACTTACAATAAATAATTTAAGGATGCAATATTTTTTTTGTAGATCTAAATCAATGAATTCAGAATATCTGGGAACTGCTATTAAAATTTTAACAAAACGGGAACGTGTCGTTATGATTAATATGTTGTTAATTTCCCTCTGTTGTGTTTACTATATGGTTTCTAAGTATGTCCGATTTCCGGATTGTGAGTGCTGGAGAATTTCAAGATTTTTTGGAATAGTTTACTTAATTCCCCCACGAAGGCAAACAATTGCATTTTACCTAGTTCAATTAATTTTAAACTCAAATCAATCACATACCTTCGTATTTTTGGGGAGGCTTTACAGCGTTGATCATATATTTATGTAGTGAAATATGTTCTTGTACTTTTTATCAAGGCACTGATTTCGTGAACAAGCTCATCTATCGTTGGTGGTGCACGAACATTTTGAGCAAGTACTATGCAGAATGCAGGCTAAATAGCTGCGGCCTTTCGCCACACGTAATGGACCCAACGATGTTAATCTTAAGGTGATAATATAATTGTTTGAAATTCAGTGTCAAAATTCTGTAGATGCAACGTGCAGCCATGGAATGACTGATTTTTAATTTCGTTCTAAAAGACTACTACTTCCACATCATTCATCCGTCTGTGTTTAAGAATAAATAATTATTAAATGCTGAGAAAATTCGGGAAAGGAATGTAATTCCAAAGAACAGTTAGACCAATGGGTGCTTTTGCACTGCTTACCTGGCTTTGAAAATCCTCTCTTCTAAGTTGAAAGAGTTGATAGTGACCGTGATGGTAAGAATCAAATTTTCGCGCGCGCTAGATGTATCGAGTATTGACGACCATAGAGCTGTGCAGCTAGCTGTTGCATACTACTTACTGCCTTCGCTATTTACATTTGCCTTTCTGAGCCAGCAAATGCTGGCTGTGCAGTGCTCGTTGAATATATTACTCTCCGTTCGGGGTGACTCATAGTTTTATTCTGGGCATTACTTACCTCGTTCCTATGAGCTGAATACTCTAAAACACCATCTTATAATAATTATAATTACACATAATACATACTGCAGCAAAATATATCGTTTACCTCAACCAGGGGTTTGTGTGACTAACAATAAGACAATCTACAATACTCGATGTTATATTGTTAAGTATATTTACATACATGCATGTGAAGTAACCAGAGCTATGCAGTATTTTCAAATACAGTATTTTAAAATACGTATTTTCAGACCAGAAAGTATTTTGTATTTTGTATTTCAAAGTTGGTAAGCAGTAAGCAAGTATTTTGTCCTTAGTATTTTGAGAGCCAGGAAGTACAAAAGTATTTGGTATTTACTTACTCTCAATGAAATATGAAATGTAATTCAAATAAAGTATTTTGCTCAAAATACTTTTCGCTGGTATTATTTCTGATATGGACACTGTATATAGTGTTAAGTTATAATTGAGTTTGGGGAATGGAGCTTAAAAAAGGAGGATTATGAAATAAAAGGATAAAAATGGGGAAAATGTGTAGAGAGATAGAAGGAAGAAGGAATGAAGTGGGAAATAGTGGATGGGGGAATGTGCAGCAGGCAGAGCACACACTCTTGCTGTGAGAGAGGAATGAGACGACGTTCGTGTAAAATAAGTGCGTATGTTCTGTATCACTTTACTCACGCAGTATAGTTTTATTGTATATCGAGCATACAAAGGTTACACAGTTTGACTGTTCTCACACGCGTCTCTTGGTCTTTCTTGGTCTGTGGCTCGGGATTCTCTTGTCTCTTGAGACTGAGGTGGCTGGGGTTTATATACGGAGGTGAGCATTTATGTGCCCACCTCCTGGAATATTCCAGACATTATTTTAACCAATGGAAATGTAACAAATAAAGGTACCTAATGTATTTTACAGAGGTTATTGTACTTTTACATGACATATATGTACATTAATGCTATTACATAGTACAGAGTGATCCACAATCATTTCTAAAGCCAATAATGGCTTAACAATAGCTTATACGATGTGCAATGTCTGTAAAAATTCCATTTTACACATTGGAATAACATACGTTGGAATGAATCCCTTGGATACATCAAACATGTTCAGATTCTCGATACTGTATATCGTCGTTGAAAAGGCGAAATGGTCTACGAGGGCATTGTTTTTACAGCACAGACCATTTTGCCTCTTCAACAACGATATTTAAGATACGCCGAAGACGAGCACCTACTCGATTTAATTTTCAGTTACTAGCCCATTTTTATAATAATTATTCCGAAAATACATTTATTTACTAATAAATATAAATTTCATATTAATATGTTACTTCCTTAACAGTCAAAACGACTTAAAATATAATTATAATGGACTGACCTATTCGGCAACCGTTGAACAATTTGTTACTACACATGTCTTATATGCAGTCTTTGAAGTGACCGTTTAAAAAAGTTTGTTCTAGAAATCGAAAATAGTGAGGATTAGGTGGGTATTTTAAGAAAAGTATTGTATTTAAAATACAGTATTTTGCATTTGAGTATTTTAAATTTTCTACCAAGTATTGTATTTTTATTTGTATTTTAGCAATGTAACATGAGGTATTTTACTTTGTATTTTCCATATTTTAATTCAGGTATTTTATTTTGTATTTTGGCATCGAATACAAAGTATTTTGCATAGCTCTGGAAGTAACTCCCTATCATGTTCATGTAATTGTTCAGTTCATTATATTCATGAGTCATTTCTTCCACTTGTACTTATTTTTGATTGTTGATCTTCACATCAAATCTTTCCTTTTTTATTTCCCCGAAAAAATAACTCCATCGGGTTATGGTTCTGATTTCGATTCGATTCAATCATTAATTTCATCGTTTATTAAATGCACGATCATTCAGTTCGTCCAATTGTTTAGTTTATTTACTCTTTTGTGCGTTACTCCAAGCCAAACTTTTATTAGTGTTTATTCGATAAATCATAATATTGTAATCTAAACATTACATAGATATGAGTCTAAACTTGCAAATAATTAAAATGAATCCTATCCAAACATCAAGATAATTGTAACAGTGAAGTTGCAAATGATTACTATCATTGTCAGAACGGTTGTTCTCTTTATCTTGTAGAAATTGCCAATATTTATAGCTAGTGGACGCAAAACTTGCAACAGTTTCCGAGTGTCATTCCTAGCATTAACTTTCAACGACATCAACAGGTATTTCGACCAAGTATCCAAAGATCCAAGCCGTGGGTAAGTAAACACCTCAAATACAATGACTACTACTGTGCACAGTGGGAAGAAACCGAATCCAGGCCACGGGATTTTGTCATGCAATTTTACCAAAACATAATTTAATAGTACGTGTTCCAGCACTAGGAAAAATTGAAATGCTGGCTGAAAAACAACGGAGTTACAATCATTGTACTCTACATTGAGTAACCAGAATGTCCGGTACAACTTGAGGTCTTCTTCTACGTTCTTTTCTGCGTTCCTGTGAAATGTAGCCTTCAAGCACTCACGCTGATGAGAGTTTCTGGCACTTCAGAAGTTCAATTCAAATAGATGAATCAGATGAATGTGAGTATCAAAATTCGTAAATAAATAAACAAAATTGCTTGATTAAACCTGCTAATTGTAAAGAAATCTACATTCAGTTACTTACTTGTACAAATATTTCATCCAATACGAGGAGCTACTGGAATAAATAAAAGTGATGAAGATTGGGAGTAGGCAGGAGCACATGACCGTCAAGCATTCGTAATAGTCGATGACGGCGTACAATAAAATTACCCACCAAGTTCTCAGAGTTTCAGACAGTAAAGAGGGGAAATAACGAGAATTGGACGGATCTTGCAGGAACAGAAAGCTGAATAAAAATGCTGCGGGTATCATGGTTAGGTTGAACATAAATATTACATAATCACATCCATCTGTTCTCCGGGGCTTAGCAATCCCACGAAATTTTTCTAAACCAAAGCATAATACTGTATCTGCAGTTAAAAATTATTAAATATGTATTCAAATAATAACTTACTATTACCTTGACAAAATTTATCCAAATCAAACAAATGATTAGTTAAGTTCACAACAGCATCTCTGCTCCACAAAGCATTAACTTGGAATAAACAGAAAGTTCCGTAGGCCAACGTGAACGTAAGATCAATAACAAGATTCCCTAAGCTACGGTTTTGACCAACAACCCCTTTTAAAAAGCATTGTCCGCAGAATATTGTAAAACAGAATAGCCACAGAGTGTTGAAAAACCAAATACAAATTCGGAATTTACTATGGCAAAAACTAAGTCTCCGCTTTTTATGATTCCATTGGTACGGGAAAGCCCCTAAACATCTTGAATGTTTAAAATATTTCGAGACTTGTAAGAAAGTTGTGTCTGTTAACATGCTGAAATTTATACTGTCCTAATTAGATGAAACTAGAACAAAATTTTCACTCGTAGTTGTTGGCAAAAGTTCCTTTGACATCAGAGGAATTGTAAAGGTATCAGTCCAGCTCAATTACAAACGAACTCTGAGAGATTAATAATTTATTTTTAAGGGTACATCGAAATGAAATTGTATATTGTTATCGTTTTGATGTAATTACTTACAGTTGCTTGCGTATTTGATTGTCCGTCCTCTCTATAACTGCCGAACCAATGTCACGACACAATTCAAACTTTTTGTAACACACGAACTATTGTGCCAGAACTATATCGAGTTTTGAGAAGATCCAGTCATCTGTTTTACCTCAGGAGATTAAAATAGATCACATTTACATACATAATTACATGTTGACACATGACAGAGGCGGTCCGAGGTACAAAGGTTGTCACACAAAGCTTTTATGGTTGCGTTGCAATATCGACCAACAGGAGACGCTCAAATATCACAGCGCCCCTTGACAACTGTGTTCTTTAATAGTGCTAGGTACAGCTGATATTTTTTGGAGTTACCTTTATCGAACAAGTTCCACTGTCGGTTTTACTTCTATATGGAAAACTTGACAAAGCAAAATCATTTTCGCTTAAAGGAAATACATATATTTATGTACATCGACTTTATATGCACGTACAGTTTTGAAATAATTATTTGCCGAATACCTGCGAGAATGACAAAGGGGTACGCTTACCATGTAAATTAAGCTTTAACTATCACGTGCATACGCTGTGTAATTTTTATAAGTATAGGTAATTAAAGTTACTTTGAAATAGACTTGCAAAATTATTTATTGCTAAATATTTCAATAAGCTAATAATTTATCTACACTTTATGTCACTACTTTAGCTTAATAGGAACCTTGTTATTTATAGCTTTACTTCACCTGGAAAATAATGTGCATGATAAACGATAAAATAATAATGGTCAAATCAAAAACCTTCCAAGCGATTACTGCGTATATTCAGAATTATTTGTACACGGCTATATGAATCATATGAAATTTAATAAACCCAGAAAAAGAGTTTCGAGGTAGCTTGCTTTATTTGTTAGCAGGAAAATGTGCTCCTGTTTTAACTTTACCCTTCAAAGGAGCACGAATTGATTCTTACAGATCAACCTCAGCATGGTCGTATACGAATTTTTATTGCGGAACTGTAAATATGAGACTTGGTCTAAATATTTTTTTCGCAATACAGAAAATACTCTAATTTTGAAGTCCCTTAATGTGAGAGTACACAATACATTTCTCAACAGTACGAGCATATAATTCCAAAATTATATCTCCAAGAATAATCGTTTGCAAGCTAATTGAGACCCAGTGTAAAAATAATTGCAAATTATGCAATTATATTTATGAGTTACATTTACGAGCTCGGAAGAAGAAAAATTACTCTTATCCAGAGAACGCTGGTTTAGACTTCTACTGGATACAGAAATTCTGTTCCGTCCCTATAGCCCATGGGAAAAGTATAAATTCAGATTCCCCTAATAACCCGATGGCCTATATAACCAACTAGGGTAAACAGCCATGAGCTTCGCTAATGGAGAATATATTTGTACCGCATATAAGCCATTTATCTTTTATGGCAATTTGTATTCGCTAGTCTATAAACAATAAAGCGCGTCTAGGAAGAAGAGCAAAATTGAAAAAATCCTTTCATCATCGTCAAACTATCTGTCCTATCTGTATGTTATTCTGATGATTTAGGATATGTATGTAGCGAACAGGGTTGCACGATTGAAAATGCCATGGCATTTTCGGCATTATGCCTGCCCAAAATGCCCTGGCATTTTGGGCATTTTCATTTCGTGGCATTTTGGGCATCTATGGCACTTTGGGCATTTTGGGCATATTCACCCTAGAGCAGGCATTTTCGGCATATTCGCTCCAATTTTTTAAATATGTGGCTTTAGCAACTTGATAATTTTGCAAAATAAGTCACAAAGCAGTATGTTGCAATTAATTTTAATATTCAACTACTGGATTACATGATAATATTATAGAAGCAAACTGTTTCCAAAAAGGTTTGAGGTTCAAGTTGATATAGGTATATTTATGAAATAATTATTATTATTCTATTTTACTTATTTTGCTGTAAAAATTCGTTTGTACACCGTGCGTGTAATTATTTAGACTTCAAGAACAAACATATTCGGGCAAAGATACAAAACAAAAGGATAAAATAATTGTTAAAAGATTAAATATATTTTTGTTTGTGAGCTTCAAAACTCGTCCTCATCTAAATGTATTTATTGTTACATTTTGGAGATTAATTACTTGAAGAGGTGGTAGGTAGTGTGACTGTAAAAATTAAAAGCCAAACGGCTTATGAATCAAGCCCTGCCGTAGAGACTTGTTGTATGCCTAAATCATGCGCGCTTATATTAAGAGTAGCGCTTTACAGGTTGATGATGCCCCAAGTAGATGGCAAGCGGGCTGTAGTAACCGTGAGAATGGTTTAATCCCCTAACGTATGTTTGTATGCGAACCAGAGGTGTCCATCCTTCGAAGGATTTCCTTCAGAGAAGGCTTCTTTGAACGAATGAAGCGTTATCTTTGACAATTATGAAGGGAAGGGAAGGAAGGCTGGAAAGGAAACGAAGGCTGAACGAAGGCTTCTGCTCTTTGCAGAAATAATGGAATGTGAAGGAACATGTTGTTTTTACGCCTTCGAACGCCGCTGGAACTTGCAATTCCATCTACTATATTTTAGGCAAAATTCTTCCGTAACTTAAGTTCATGTACGTACGTACACCGTTACTCAACTGAAAACTATTTTTCTGGCGGGTCGGCTTAACGTTATTCTGAAACATTTATATCACAAAGGCAGCATGATACCCGAAGCATGAAGGAATTTAAATAATTTTTGAAGGCTGAAGGAAGGATTATAGCATGGTTTTGAATGAAGGAAGGGCGAAGGAAGGATAAACATTCAGAAGGCTTCATTTTACGGAACGATGAAGGAACGGGTAATTGTAAACGGTTCTCCTTCTGAAGGATGAACGAAGGTGTTTTCAAATGGACACCTCTGATGCGAACAGTAAAAAGGCAAGTTGGAGGGCAAGTTGAGAATGCCGAAAAATACTTAATTTATTTTAATAACTCAAGCACACAGAATCAGAGTCAAAGAAAAGCTAGCTGTTGCTCCTGGAGTAGCAGAGAGAAGAGTCATTTTTTGTCTCCTTGTACATTTTACACTTTAGGTCGTGTCAGTGGACAAGACCTTATCAGGCATTTGCATTCTCTCTAAAAATACACTATTTTACCTGCTGGAAACAAGAATAGCTTGAGCGCGATAAATAAGAGAACTGAGGTCGGTACTCTGGGACATTTACATAGATTAAGAAATGGTCATTTAGGCTAACATGTAAGGTTGATGTGTCAAGGAGCGTTAACACAGGTAGTGCTTGGCATGCCACCGTTTGGGCATTGTGTAAGGCCATTGAACTATGATCGCGCGAAACTTTAAATAAACGGACAGAAAGTGCTCTTTAATAATAAAGGATATCAATGTAATGTGAAATGAAATGCCGTTATTTTATTAAATTTTCCTGGAAATAATTAATTTAAATATGATTCTGCATAAAATTCTCTGTTCAAGCATTTTGTCACTGAACTCATTGCCTAAGTGTCTAACGTCATATACGTACAGTTGTACAGGGTTTCCGAACCTTCTATAGTCTTGATAAGGGATCAATACATAAAATATTTGATTTCACTAATTTGCAGTACATTTGCATCCAGATTTTTTAAAACTAGTTTTATCGACCTCCCGTCAATTTGGGATTTTTGGGGTCACAAACAAAAGGCTAAACAAATATTTGTCAGATTTATTAGTATATATTCAAACTCACGTTTTTAAAAGCATGTTTTCACACTGAACTGTTTATTAAACTTGCAATCAATCTCGCCGTTTAAAAATGTTGATATGAGCATCATAAATGTAAAATACAGTATAGGGCTAGATATGGATAAATTTAGTCTCAGATGTCAGAAAGCAATTTAATATCAGACCATGCCAATATTGCGCCTGGAACAACAAATCTAACACTAGATTTAAAATAAAATTAAAAAGTATTGTTCCACATGATAACGTTTAGAAACTCGTAGTTAATAATCTAGTCACATTTTTAGCTTCTTCAAAAGTAATTTTGGTAGTCGAAAATAAATGTTGGTATTATATTCAAATAAATTCCCCATAAAAGTTACTACAAGTCAAGGCTTTTAAAGTATTTCTACAACACCCACCATGAAGGAGTCTTCCTCCGTCGAGTATTTCTCACTTTCGTTGCTGAGTCATATTTGTTATAGTTGTAATAATTATCACAATTAATGAAAAGTGAGATTTCGTCTCTCCATCGTTGCCCGAAGTCTAAACTTAGATCTATCTAACTAGCCCTCCAGTAATCCCATGAAATCTCCTAGGGAATAGCGTCAATATTTTCTCAATAAAAGAGTGGGAGTAAAAAATTGTTGAGTAGAAATCCATAAAAATTCCGACTTGGCTCCTCGTTTGTGATCCCTGTGACATCAAAGATTTAGCAATTTCTGGGAACCCTGAAGAATATACAACACACGGTGCAATAATAATTTAATTGTTATTCCTCATGTTACTCATGTGCATTCTCTAGAAGTTCAGTTCTGTAGCTATTTTTTTTGTTGAGATTATGGGAGAGAGTATAGACTACAGTATCTACGCGAGATAACAGTGATGGGGTAAGTTATGATTGTTTCATTATGAAAAAAATTATAAAAACTAACCATAAGCAGACTGGATTGAAATTAGCACAGATTGCTGCTGACTAACATACGTCATGGCATTGATAGAACAAAAACACACTACCCATAATTAATTAAACCGATATTTGAATTCCCGATCTCACTATGATTTGTGTGTCACTGAAAATTTCGAGAAAATCTGTTCGTAATCCAATCAGAAACAAACGCAAAAGAAGAGCCAGTTCAAAAACAACATTGATTGTAAGTAAGTTGGTTTTAATCCCACATTAGCTCAATAAGCTAAATAGTAGCTACAAGGTTTCATAACATTTTTCCATGAACTCAGATTCTGCCGAGTCGTTAGCTTCAACACTCTGCTCCTCTCATTCTAAGGTAGCGTGGCCGAGTGGTCTAAGGCGCTGGTTTTAGGCACCAGTCCGAAAGGGCGTGGGTTCGAATCCCACCGCTGCCAGTAACTTTTGCTTGTATTTTCGCTATTTAATTAAACACTTCACATTTTGGGAGTCCTCCTGAAGTATATGTAACCTTTAACTGCAGTTTATCCGAGCTTTCCTACAAAAGCATTAGATATAGTATTATTTTATAATCGTAATAGGTTTTCTACACACATAATACCTTCGAATGGAAAACTGTATACAGCTGTGGTATAAAGATAACACTGATTGATTCTAATAACTACAGTGTGAGAACCGTGAGATAGGATCACACAATGCCAGCGATGATGTGCAACACGATCCATACTTACATTTGACAGCAAAGTATCCAACTCCCAATCTATTCTCCTGAGAAATTTCACGCTGAATATTTTCCTCATCGCAGCATCCACAGCTGGACTGATCATTTTAGCGTTTAGTTGTCGAGACTGCTGCTTTCCAGTGAGAAAACTCGTGATGAGTCCTACAACAACAACTATGATGCACCCTATCATGGAGTACCAGATGTAGGATATCCGGTAGAATTCTACAAGACCACCCCTATAAATCAAACTGTATTTATTATTCATTATCTCTCATGAGTGGACAACCAATAAATAAATTTACAACCCAATCAATCGCACCTCTCTCCAGTCCTGCTTTGAAACAATGTCACATTCCCCCCACACAAATCAATAGAAATTGGAAGCCGTGGGGTAACTAGGGCACCTCGAAGCATAGCCAAGTTGGTACCGATACCCAACCAAAACATACAGGAGATTGAAATGATACCGCCAGTAAGGGCACCCTAAGTAAAAAAAATAGCCGTGAATAGAAAATTTTATTGGATTCAAGACTATGTACCTTCTCAATGAAAACCGTGTATGTTTATTTGATCTATTTACCTTGTTTGTTGACCATGGGAAAAACATTCCTAATGTAAAGATGCCCAGCAACGGCCCTCCAATCATACCAAAAATACTATTTGCAGCCTGAAATGCGAACAAGACATCGGTATTGATTAACTGATGCAAATTAAGGAAACATTGTATATTTATTAAATTTCCACTTACATCCGTTATGGATAGCATTTATTCATTGATGTTGGATCGTACTCACCTGCAAGACACCACCCATTTGAGCGGCAATAAAAACTAAACCAAAACTAATTAGTCCAAACAGAACTGCCAGTAACTTTGAAACTACAGTTGCAGCATCCTCCTTCATATTCGGGTAAAACATTTTCACAAAATCTTCCAAAGCTGTTGCTGAAAGGGCGTTAATTCCACTGGAGACGGTACTAACGAATTTTCATATTATCATATTTTTATTAGGAGTAAACACATTGATCAGATGTAATTACATTGTTCCAGTAGTATGTAAAAGTCCTACGAAGCTAAAATAATTTTTGACCAAAAACTGGACCATGGGAGGAGAGTACCTGAGCGCTCCAGAAAATACGCCAGCTATGAAAAGCCCCGTCAGACCCGGAATTTTCCCCACAGTTTCCATCACAAACAACGGAATAATTTGGTCAGCGCGTTGGATTTTCTGCAAACAATTATTATGCAACTATTCTGAAATCTGTGCTTTTTGTTGTAACCACGCACAGTTGAGATTATTACACTTTGAAAATAATAATAAACATAAAATAATAATACAAATCGTAAAATAAATAATATGATGTGTAGTTTAGTTATACTTTAGAAACCAAAGGATCACAGTCTTTATATTTTGAATAAACGATCAAACCCGCATAGCAGCAGATGGACATAAGTGCTGACAGATTTAAAAAGTTAATCCAGATGGCCCTGCGAATTGCCAGGAAATAATTTAATTGGACATGCTCCTTTTTCACTGCGTGGAAAATAAGGTTTTAAAATACATAATTCTTACTTTTGGGCCTGCTTCAAAGTCGGGACGCTAACATATCTTTGAATCTGGGCTTGATTTGTTCCATACAAAGCTATCCAGGTAAAGTAGCCACCAATTACAAGACCCCAGACTGTGTGTCGCTCACGCGGATCCATGCTAAAGCTATTTAATGCATATATATTTAAATATACATGCATAATTACAATTATTAGTGTAACTTTACTTAAATGTAACGGTACAGTCGACTCTCTCTCTATAGCGACTTTTCTTATATAGTGACAATTCCCTTTCCGGTGAGTGACGATTTACTGGTTGAGATTTTTCGCAGATGATGTGTTAATCGTAATAAGTAATTACACTATACGTCTGGAGCTTCATTTATCGTTCATAAATCATGTAGGGAACATTTTCAAACAATTTTCCAAGAATATTACTGTACAATTATACTGCTGCGTATATTTCTTTAGTTTTTCATTGTAATTTCTGCTACTGTGTACATACACGAAATATATGAACTTATTGTTAAACAGAAATTTTCATTATATAAGCTATTGAGACTTACTTGAAAAATTCAACTCTTGAACCATTAACAGCAGCTTCCCACACAACTTGATGTCCTCCGGCATCTGTGACACCTTTGATAACCAAAACAATCATCGCGGTTCCCATAATAAGAACTTGTAGGGTGTCAGTCCACATTACTGCTTTCATGCCGCCCTGGGGTAGTGGTATAATTTAAGTTCAATTAATCAAACAAGTCTCACACGGATCAAATGGTAGGGTTAGAAAGAATAATAAGAAATTACAGATATAGGATTAAAATAATAATATTTACCAGAGCTGTGTAAAAAATACAAATCAAGAACATCCCTGTTACTGCCAGGTACACGTCAATCCCTGTCACTGAAAACAGTATTATACAAAACAATTATTAAAATATAGCAATCGGCGCACTTTTATTATGAGTACCCACAGGAGCGGCGGAACGTATAATCTTCAGGGTGGTACAAGCACAGTGTGGCTGGGTCAGGAAAAAATGCATTACCAAATTTTAATACCCAGTTTTATTACATTTTTGCAATTATTAAAAACTAACAAACAATTCAACACCTTATATCATCAGCAGTAGCAGTTCGTTCAGAATTATCTGCAAGAGGTTTAGTTGAACATCTTCATAAATAGTTCTTGAAACGGCTCAAAGTAGCAAAACTTCTCTCTCTGCTGTTTTTGAACTACTAGTAAGTACCAGTACACAGGGTGCTAAGAAACGTTTTCTTTCCCTTAACCTACATTAGGAGTAATGTTAAATATTTATTAATATTATGTATAGATTTTTCAAAATTTTGAGGTCTGATTTTGAAAGTAAAAAACCCGATGCTCCAATATCAAAGTTGTTTTTAAAAAACTAATTTTTAACAATGTAAAAGTGGCTTTCAAACAGGTAATTGTGTTGAGAATTGTATGCATAGCACGTAAAAATAGATAACAAGGTTTAGAGAATTGATCTTTTAACAAATTAGGAAGGAGTCTCAATTTCAATTTCTTCGTGGACTGTCGTTCATTTATAAAATTATTGCAAATCGCTCCTTTTGCAGGCAATTTTATGTTGATGTATTTAGGCTTAATCTCAACTTCCCAAGTTAAAAATTGTGGTCGTAAAGACTGGAAATATCAAGTCTTGTTTAGACATTGTTCTAGGATTCAATATTCTCAACTAGGGCTTCTGGTCGGGGGCGGGACACAAATATTGTCCAATGTTATTTCGAGATGTGATCTGGTTACGATATTTTTGTCCCGAGGATTTCGGGGCGAGGCAGTATCTTCTGTCGGACACAAAGTAGTAGTACCAGTAGAAACCCTATTCTCAACAGAATTTGAAATATCAGAGACAGGTATTGTAATTGTGTTTACAATTGTGGACAATAAGCATGTTATTATTATTATCAATTAAGACCTATTTAATAGTTTGCTGAATAGTTCAATAAAACTCCCACGTCAAAGTGTTAAAACGTATTTAGTAAAAAAGGCTCAAATAGGAGTATACAATGTTTACCTTTCAAACTTTGATCTTTTCCAAAACAAATACTGATTTTGCTCTATGTCCTGGATTACTGGATCAATAGTTATAAGGCTAGCAACATATTTTGTTAAAAATTCTGGGGAAATATTTATCAAATTACGGGGGAATTGAGTAGTTTCTAACAACCTTCTGGCGTAATATAGGTGGAATAATTTCTTGACATCCAGTAATCTTGGTGCTTATTTTATCTTCGGAGAATAGGACACGTATTTCCAGGGCGAACAGTAAGAAGAACAATAAATCTTTTCATTAACGAATTGCAATGTTAGCTGTAATTATTGGAGTCTTTCAAAATTGAGTTCATAAGAACAATAAGTCTCCTTCAATTTTAAATTGCTAATGAGTTCATATACCAGGCTGGCCAAATCCATATCGCATTTCGGCAGCAACATTAGCGGTAGGCGCGAAAAAAATATTTTGGAGTTATCAGTTTTGTCTGCTTAATGATTTAAAAAAAACAAACAGCATACAAATCAATTTAAGAAAACCCTTTCCATTTATTCAGGAATATTTCAAAGCCAACGGGCTAGATCAATTATGTTATGATTTTTTGGAAGTTGAAGCTGTACATGTAAATGTTTTGTAATTTTAAAGGCGGTTATTATATCTATATGTACATTTTCAGCACCATCAATAACTTTTAATTTTGACGTGTTAATCCAGGAAATTTGACGTTGGTACAATATCATTAGCTGTACCACCCTCGTATTTTTTATGGTGGTACATTGTACCACCTGCCCTCCCCCCTTTGTTCCGCCGCCACTAATGCACCCATAAAAGGAGCAAAATTTGACTTCTATAAAACGATGCTCTTAGATGACAAAGATTAATGTAACTGTGAACCATCAGAATAGTTTTGCTCTTTTGAACAAAATTCTCTTAGGAAAAGTAACTAAAACAAGAGTATTCTGTGTAGCTAAGTAAAAATATGACATGTCGTAAAAAGTCTTTACCTTGTCCCAAGGCCAAAGCTGGAGCGTAAACGACGATGGCCATGTAAATGCACTATCAAGTCAAATCAAAATGTTTCAATAAACACAGGTTTGAGGTTTAAGCTAATTAATGCATAAATATTGGCACGATTTTTCAAATCAAAATAATGGAAACTCACCAGCTGAACCGTTACCAGCAATGATGCAAGAGTTCGGACAGCACGGGAAAACCTGAGTTCTAAATACTGTCAATGTATATAGTGGTATTATTATTTGTTAAATGACCATGTTTTCTTTGTACATTAGATAACTAATTACATGTCAATATTTTTCAGTTTGTAATATGAATGCTGTCTATTTATTACTGTATATCTTATACCTAGAAACGGCAAAAAAAATTATGCTTTATTATGACTTGAATACCCTAACATGTCAAAAATTTGCAGTAACATAATTACCAGTTTTAATCAATGTCACCTGATAGGCTGATGTAACTTGAAGATTGAAAAATACAGGTGTGTATAAATAAGCGGCAGAAGCCATGGCAAGGAAATATCCCCCAATAATATCCCAGTACATAGTTCCGTAAGTATACATCTCAGCGGGCGTGCCCAGCAGGAGAATTGCTGACATAAAACTGTATCAGAAAATGTTCTAGGACTTTAACATTTTACGGTGAATTGACTAGTATTAACTAATCATTTCAAAATAAAATGTCACAACTATATTTTTTGAAATAATGTCTACCTCGCAGTTAAGCTCATAGCAGTTGGAAAAGCTCCCATGGAATTATTCGCCAGCAAAAATTCCTTGGTCGTTTTCTGTCTCCGTCCAAAACAACCGTAGAAGATCCCTATTCCAGCAGAGAGTGCCAGAATGATTGAAAACACAAGATACTCCGGCCATTCTAGTGTATTTGGTAGTGCTGATTGCATAATCTTGATTTGTACTAAAGTCTTCCAAATATATCCTGGAAGTTAAATAAGCTAGTTAAATTTAAAAGTAAAGAATAATTAGTTAAATAACACTCAAAGAAATTGAAGAAGGAAGGCAGCACAAACTAAGAGAAACGGTTTTGATTCCCTGAGGAAGGAATTCAATCGGATATTTTATTGCAAATGATGTTGTAATCAAATTGCTTGTGCTGAGGAAATCGGAACCCAGCATAATAAAATTGTGTTTGATCGAATTCTAAATCATCGGAAGCTCTGATCACGTTTCATATAGTTAGTTAGATACGTGTACATTTGTACACACGCTTGTAGTTAAGTGTGTAATAGCACATATGTATGTATCTATGTATCTACATATAACGAAAAGAAAAGGAAAGACCTTGTCAGTGATTTCTCCGTGGCGTTCACGGACTAGCACGCTCATTCCTTAAAGATTATTGCCTTGTCAATGGCTTTCAGAACTTTTATGACGACATGGACCGAAATCAGTTTTCCATTATGTCCCATCAATTTTTCCACGTCAGCAATTTCTTCCCTGAATTTACACCCACTCGTTGTCCGTATCTATTAGCATTTACAAATATCTAAAGAAAGAGGTAGAAATGATTATGCAAGAATAAAAAAATTGTTTTAGGGTCCATCATATGTTCCTTTGCACATCTAAATGGAAAATGCTGGAACAGCAAAAGTGAGCTTCAAATTTGATAGCGGTAAACATAATCACTAGTTTTTCAACAATGTTTGTATAATTAACTAAATGTTAACTGAATGTATCTAATATCGTCGCTGAAGTGGCAAAATGGTCTTCGTGGACATACTTTTGTAAGGCACTTAGACCATTTTTCCTCGTCAGCGACGATATACTCAATGTGCATCTTACCCATATTGCGTATCTAGGTAATTATACAACTTACAATCAATTCACATAAGATGGGGATGCACATCGTTGAATATGAGTGACGAGTAAGCACACCTACATACATATATGTCACTATCTTGTGAATATTTACTGAGGTAATACAATTACAGGATTTCACGTAACTATAGGTAGCTAATTGTATGAGAATTCAGGTGTCAGCGAAATTATATAATTTCATTCTTTACAATAAATGAAGAAGAAGAATTAAATATCCGATACTTATCATACTCATATTATTATATATTATATAATGGATTATATAATGAATTATATAAGGAAAATATTATGAAGCAACGTCATGCATTGGAATCGGAGATTCACACTCAAGACAATTCCTCATATTTGTACAATATTATGACACTGGAATAATTGTCTACATTTGTCTTTATAAGCGACCTTCTTATACAAAGTCTTTCACTTCGTAATATTAATTACTTGAATAATTATTGTTTCAAAGCTCTGTTATTTATCCTAAAGTTACCTTAATTTCTTAAGCGCAATTGTTTTATGAGAAGACGAATTACCTACTTCTAGGGACTTCCTTATACTTACACAAGTTTGTACTGTACAACACTGTGTAAAATCAGACCGGATACATAGAATTCTCGTCTGTCGTCTCATGTGTGCAGCATAAGTTCTTGCTCACGGTGTATGGACAAACAAGCTCACAGCTTTTGCTCACGTTTGCGAGACTGATTACAATGACTTTATTTTAGTACTTCCTTCATGCACTGACGACGGGATAGGTGTACTGACCTGGATTTGAGGAAATTTTGGCAGGAAGAAATTAAGACGAAAATAAATTCTCTTCCGATGCAGGCTGCTATTTTATTTTCCCAGTGTGATTGTAGAATAAATTCAAGAACACAAGAATTATATAACAATGCATGGATATTGTGTCAAAAGCGGGGGAATAATAATGTGATTGACTAACACCACACTAAAGAAGTATGTAGACGTGTGCCGTAAAGTTTTTAATGTAAAAGAAAGTGTTGATGATTTGATTTAAGCTGTGTAGGAGACTTATGTTTGAGCCACGTTGTTGTACGGCACTGCCAAGCCCATGACTGCTTGTAAATTAAATTGAACTTCCATACGCTTTTTCCAGTTTCAGACGTAACCGAAAATAAACGAAAACTCCGCAGCTGTTATTGTAACAATCTCTGACTGTGTGTATGGTAACCATTTGTAAATACAAAATTCGCAATCAAAACTTTTCTATTGAGTGTTGCACCTACAGAGTATCTAAATACATGCATATCCCATTTATTACAAATGTATAGGTATATCATGATTAAAAATTTTTTGCTCGGTTTAAACTCTCTTTTGTCTTTGTTTTTCAAAATGTTAAAATTTCCTACAGAAAAGCTATTGATTTTTCAGCCACGACACCTCATAAGACAATTCTCTACAGAATGCTACAATAATGCTAGAAGTTAGGACATACACCCTGTTGTCCAAACGTTTGTTTTTCTCAATGCAAGTGTAAGATCATTTTATTGTAGGACTAAAATTTTGCCGGCCTAGGTTGCAATATAGAAAGCAAGTTAACAAAGTACTGATCATTGGTAATATTAACGTGCTAACATACATTGTACATGGAAGATATTACAATTTAAAACTCACTTGATATAGTAAGCTCGAAATGCTGATTAACTTCCTACTAATTCTCACATGATGTCGATATGTATCACTATCATGAATTATCAAATGGTCAAGCTTAATCTCAAAATGTTCAAGTAGTAGTCGTGTTTTGAAGCCATTTGGCTAAAGTAAAAATGCAACTCAGCAATAATAATAATTATTATTCAATTGCTCTGTCGAAGACTCAGTTTTTGTTAGTGAAGCTAATAAATAATAATTCAAACAGTGTTACTAAAAACTTTCATTAGTTATAAAATATTGAGTATAATATTACACAGTAGCATTTCAAATGAGCTCCACGGTGACATCAACCAAGGTAATTTAATTATTGTAGTTTACTTTTTCACACTTTCATAATCACTGCGATATTGAGGACAACAAATTGTAAGCACACTTTTCCGGCTATTATTTCAATACTTGTGAAGGAACTGAAGGAAGAACTATAATGATTTTGCACAGGGCATAAGGTCCATGTTCATGAAGACTTCATTATAGCTTCGAGAAATAATATGTAGTTTTGAGTAATTATATTTCACAGTTATCAAATGTAAGAATGTTGAAATGTAAATTTGTGTTAATTCCTGTCTAATTTATTTTGATTAGCCATACCGGCTCACGTCAACTGATAGGATAAAATTGACTAATTTGATTCCATCAAAAGAAAATGGGTCCAGAAATAATTACTGTTCGTCGTGCGGGAGCTATAGCTGTGAAAACGTAGGGGAACCCAATCATTGGTCGCCCGTATCACACCCGTCTCCTAACTCGTTCTTAAAAGGAATAGAAAATTGGGAGTTAAAAGGAAGAATGTGCCTGAATTTTGGGGGATCTATGATATTTCACGTGTGAGAACAATAATTGTTTAAGGGCTTCGTGAAAATATGTTTTGGATCATAAATTGAATGTAGATGTTTCCATAACTAATATGAAATTTTAAACCACATTTAAGTAATTTTGATAACTATGTAAAATAATTTTAGAGAGATTTCCTTAGCCCAAGGCAATAACCTTGAAGTAGTAGGATTGTCATTGGCTCTTTCTCCGTGTTCAAGTCAAAAGAATACAAATGGTAGATGTAACAGTAGCAATCAACAAATATCCACTCTACTTGAAGACATCGAAATCACAATAGCGTTTACAAGTTCCGACACGGAGTACAAAAAATGTAAGATTGCTAAAATTCGAGCTATATTGTTTTTCTTTATAAGGGGCTGCATTCGGAGATTTCAAAAGTACAGATAAATTAGAGTAACCACTTCTGAACAAAATATTATTCCAGTTATGACAATTCCCTTTGGAGAGTCGTGGGAGTCCGGGCTGAAAAATGACTTTTTCTTGCCGATGGAAGTATTTCGAGCATTATGCAAGAAAGGTCACAATCCTCAGAGCGGAACTACGGAAGAATTTGAATACGTTGATGCTTTAATACAAGTGGATTGCATCTTTTACCCCACTAAAACCTTTTGGCCTGCAGCTTGTACCACTAAATTTCAACAAGGGAAAATTGACATGCAAATTTCGTCGGTAGAGGAGGCAAATGAAACTTCTATGTCCGTTGAAAGCATTCCACCCTTACCGTCAACGCTGGGTGAAACTGTGGTTTTTAAGTTGGGAAAAGATTTGAAAGACTCAGTTGCTATACATAAGAATATTCTTAAAAGTATAAACTATATATAGCGCTAATCAATCTCTCTTTAAGAGCTTCCCGAAAAGTAGCAAAATTTGACCTGTTATTAAGATTCATTTGAAGTAAAACTAATATTGGGATAATAGGGTATTTGTAAAAACGTATTTATATTGGTCAAATATTGCTCTAATAATGGAGTCTCTTACAGCGAGGTCGTTTTTTAGGTATACAATTTTTACATTCAAAAATTTTATGCGTATCCTTCAAACATTTGTGTGTACGTACACATATCCAACTTCACATTAACAAGCACACATCGTTACAATCCCACGCAGGATCGAAATGAGAGTATGTGTGAGTGTAGGCGAATGGCCTAATGTCCACCCCCCCCCTAGTACTTGTTTACGCAGGAAATCGAGTCAGAGTTTAAAAAATTTTATCGTAGTGACAGGATTCCTGTGTCCTGCCCCACCCAACTGTTCATGTTCGTATTTTATTCCCATAGCAAATTTTCATTTTCAAAAGACGGCGCAGTGTAAAGATATGAAATTTCAGTACCTTCAACTGCCTCACTCAATGCTCTTATCTTCAAGCCTATAAGCAAGCTCACAGGTCCCTGAACTTGAAGCTTGACTAGTGAAGTTTCAGTAACAGTCCGACTTTCAAAAATTCAAAATTATTGAAGCAGATAAAGTTCCAGAACATTCGTATTTTTATATGTCGATACTGCTAAAAATTAAAAATTACGGGGTTTAACACAGTAATTTGGGGTGAACCGTGGGACCCTACCCTTACAACTAGGAATTTTAACATTTTCCCGTGAAAACTAGCGCTAGGTATGGCGAACATTTGTATTTGAGGGGACGTTGGGCCAGGTTGCAACAATCACACAAAATCTTATTCTTTCCCCGAGTGAACATTGTGGTAATTATTACATCGAACTTGAACTTGGACGATGTCCCCACAGAACAGATTTTAAAATTTATCTGTCTCTTTACATAACATGCGTAAACGGTTATGTTACTACCATATAATAATTCAGTAGTTTTTAGAAACGCTGAATGTCCGCTCTAAGATTCACGCCTTTGAGGGGATCCGCAAGGCGGGGCCATTTTGATAATATATTTTTACCAGCCATAGAAAACATTTGTATTCTGACGATGGCCTGTTTCTTTTTACATGTAGGCAGAAGCGAAGTTTTCAAGAGAATGTTCGAAACTGAAATGACAGAGGGAGCATCAAATACTGTAGAAATACCGGAGGTGGATTCAGAGACAATGACTGCTTTTGCAAAATGCTTGTACTGTAAAAAACTCCCGAATGATTTGACTACTACCTTGGAGGTGTTAAAATTGGCACACAAATACCTAATCGAAGACATCATTAAAGCAGCCACCCGAAGTATTGTCATGAGTACTGATTATGAGTCCATGGATTTAGTAATGGCTTTGAACGTATTTGCTGCAGGAAATAGACTAAATATCACTGACCTGGAGTTTCGAGCATTGCAGTGGCTTCGATCGTAAGAACAAGCATTTGCTTTTTGGTACTTTTACGCTTTACATGTTTTCAGATACTCGAATTTTGGTATTGTTCATTTAAAAAAAATATCCCATTATGTATATGATATCCCAAATACTATCATGGTCAGTCAACTTCTTTAGTTGTTGACCTATCGCTAGGTTCTGAAAGATAAATCGCATAATTTTCAAAAACATTGTTGAGGTAGTGCTGGTTCCCGATTATCACAATCACAATATGTATGTCCAGGCATGCACATCTACTGGCAAGTTCATCCCTTAATATTGTCATGAAATGAACGCCTGAGGGAAAGTTTATGAATTCGGCTTGATACACCTAGAAAACGTCACTAATGTCAAAAAGGTACCATCAGCTTAATTACATTTTTTGAACTAACCCGGGGAGCAGGATATCCGGATGAGTTTATGATTGAATTTCAGCCATATTTAAATGGGCGATTTGAAGTAAATAAAATTGTATTTACATAAAAATTACTCATGATTCTGTTTCTGAAATTTTCTGTTTTCACCGGGTGTGGTACCCAATCCGTACTCGGAATTTTTATTTGATTACGACGGATATATAGCATAGGTTTTCTGTACATCACGCTGGGCTTCCGATTGTTTTCTTAGATACTCTGCTGGTACAAAACCCGGGTACTGTAATACCAGGTAAAAAAACCAATCAAAAATTTGATAAATGTTAATTCAACATCATTTATCAAGCAGATGTGTTATTTCTTATAATATTTATTAAAAAATTTCGGAATCCGGGTATTATATTACCATTGTTGGTTAAAATTGTTTATTTAAGCATCTATTACCTATTTGACCTACTTGAGAGGCTTCTTAGACTTTTTGAAAACGAATTCACAAACTTGCTCTCGGGCTTTCATTACAGGACGTTATTTTGGGACGAACCTGTCAGCAGTCCTGCATGCCTGATTATGACTCACTCTTGTAAGGGGGAAGAAAAAATATTCCACAAACTGACTTGTTTTCATGTAGGGAGAGCTTAGGTAAGGAAATGTTTCGGAAATACGTAAAGGTTTCTTTGAGCAACTTCCTAGCCAAAACAAAATTCTGAAATTGGTAAATCCTTGTTAGACGAACTACCTCACAATAACTGTGAAAGTTTCTCTGAAATGGGCAAATTTTTCACATTTGCAATAAGACTGAGCTGAAAAAATAACGGGACTTGAAAAAACGAACGAGTTTGTGGATTTTTCCCATCCCTATAGATGATCCATATTACCCCTTTCCTGACGATATACAAGTCACGTAATTACGGGTTGATAGCTAAAACTAAAAAATTGATCCCCATTTAACTTACCGGGGTGCCTAAGTGAAAATGAATTTATGATTGTGTAAATTGATTAAAACGCAGGAGCTAATGCAATAATTATTTTTCGTAAATAACCACAGGAATCGCCCCTCCGTGTCGACCACTGCGGGTAGAGAAATCATTAATGATTTCTTGCAGCAGAATATGGATATTCTCCCAGCATTTCTTAGCTGGTTAGTTTAAATCAATTTTTTAAAGCAGAAGATGGGAACAAGAAGGGGCCTAAATCAACAGTGAAAGCTTGTGACCAGATTTAGCTCAGTATTTTTGTAGTTTTCCTTATTTCCATCCGTCAGTCTGAAGTTTCTACACCAGACTAAATTATTTCCCAAGGACAACGAATTACACAGCTGCGGAAATGTGATTTCTTAACACCTCTTATTTCATCCTGATTGAATCCTTAAGTAATTTCTTCCATGAATGTATTTCTCTTACACCGGAAAAATTATCCTTTAATTTTGGAAGGTTTACAATTTCCTACAGCTGAACTGATTTTCCTTCCCCGGATATTTGGGTGACTCCGCAAGAAGAGGCTCATTTGGCACCGTGTTAAATTAGTGTATATACACACACGTGGCAGCTACAAAATTTGAGCCCGACAACTCTTACAACTAGAATATTTACTTTAAACGACAAATGAAGTTAACTTTAGTCTTATACTTAATGTTACCATTTTCCACAGCAACAGTTTATAAATAATTTTTACCCTAAAAGCATTTGAGCAGTTAAAACACTTTATAAAGTTAATTTTATTTATATGCTGCACACAATACATAAATGGACCTTTGTGAGTTGTTACTATAAATAAAGCATTTATAAATATTCCAAAGGATTTTCCGCAAATAATTTTATTATCAAATGTGATGTTTTCTTACTTTAGTCACATTTTTAACGGGACTAGTTACAAATTATTCAAGTAGATCTTTAGCTTATTTAGATCTTCATTCTTATTTTAAATGAATCAATTTTCACCATTAGGTACCCCTTTTGGATCTAATACAGATTAAGTGATGTTACTTCAGACAAAGTAGATATTCCAACTTTCCAAAAATTTGTACTCAATAAAAAAGTACAAATTCATAAAAACTATGCGTCTTTCCGGCCCAAACACAGACCGGTTACGTTACACACACAAAAAAGAGATTTTTATTGAGAAGAAAGGGTGAGATAAAAATCACATTTATTTTATATAAATTATATAAATAAATATGATATTTACCTCTCTTACGGGACTATGAGTAACAGAAAACCAAAAAGAAACATAACATAAAGGAAATTTTTAATTCCCAGAATAATTACGCATAAGGCTACACAGATTTCGCTTCTTTACACTGCTTCTCATCAGTAGCTTTTGATGATACTAGAGCAGGTGAAAAGTAGAGCTGAATTTCCTCCAATGATTTTCCATTAGTTTCAGGTACGCAGAAGCAAATGTAGATCACTCCTAAGAATGTAATTGAGGCAAAAAGCCAGTAGCATCCGCTCTCATGGAGAAGTGACAACATATCTTGAAACATGAGAGTTATTATAAATCCCAGAGTCCACTTGGAAATTACGATCATTCCCGCTGCTATGCCTGGATAAGAATACCATTTTATGTACAACTCCTAATGAATAATTTATTATAACTTACCTGGTAAAGGCTCATGACTACATAAGAATCTGTGCATCACAGTAAAAACATAAAATGGCTTACCTTTAACATGTGGCGGTAATAATTCCCCAAGCATTATGCAAGGCACAGGTCCCAGTCTACATGATCCAAATTACATTAATAATTAAGGCACTATACTATCAAGACTGAACGCACTTTTGAAATGGAGTATGCTCTCGCTATAACAGACTATCTCATAATAGCATTTTATTAGGGGCGAAGCAAAGCTGTTGACTAAACTGTCATACGTATTTTTAATTTGAAGAGCATAAGGTTCCTTATTAGCTTAATTTTGCTCATTTGCTTCTTTTACTAATTAAAAAGACGTCCTGTTGTAGAGAGAGGGCAAACATTTTGCTAGGTATATCGTAATTTCAGATTACCCGATAGAAAAGGAAATCACATATACAATAAGGCTAGCCAATGGTAGCCAGCCCAGGCCCTCAGAAACACGTGCATCGTCGGAAGATTTGAGGTAAAAGTACAGTCCTATAGTTGTTAACGAGATCACCATGAAAAGGCCAGAGACAATAAGCAGGATTCGTCTGCCACATCTGTCCACGACCAAAGCTGCGACAACTGTAGCAGCCTTAAACATTCAAATCATCAAAGTGTTTATACGCAGAAGAACCTTGGGAGTGAGAAAAATATTGGAAACTGGAAATTAATGTGTCTCACAACTTGAACAGCTCCGACAATATTAGTTGATAGATGCTCGTCTATATGGGTTCCAGCAGATCGGAAGATGTCAACGGTATAAAACATGACAGCATCCATTCCAGACAGTTGCATAATAAACATGAGAGCGAATCCCACGAAGGTTGGCTTTATCACTGGCATTGTACACAATCCTCTCCATGAGACTTCCTTCCTGCAAGTTTCCTCCACATTTCGTTGCAACTGCAAGGAAACCCATAAGTGATAATATTAATATTAACTTTCCTAGTAAGTAAATGTTATCAGTGGGTAATAGCATTGTCTCATGTCAAACGGAAAATAATCATTGTAGTAAACATTACTTCCTTTAATTCTTGCTCCACTTCGTGAAAGTCTTTGGTTCCTCTAAGCCATTGTAGAGACTTGGCAGCCTCCTCGGTTTTGTTCTTTTCAACCAGAAGCCTTGGAGATTCAGGCACAAAAAACATGAAACAGTGGAATGCAGCTGGAATTATTGCACAGCTCAGGGCCTGGATTCGCCATGTAGTGTATGTCCCGATTAGAAATCTTTAAAAACATATTTCATAATTTTCAATTCTGAAGTCCTTGTGGGATTAAAATCTTTTATATAATTTCATACGTACACATTTGTATGGTTATTTATAGCTATGTACATATTTTTTTACTGTAGACATACATATTGGTAGTACATACAAACATTGATTATTCAGTGTGTCCCACGTTCTTTTCCACCCCCTAACTCATTCAAGGGACAACGGCACAGTATTTGTGATTCCCCATATTAAACAAAATTCTTTCTCAGATTTAAAAAAAAATTCAGTGACCTATTTATGTCAAAGGTTGCGGCCACAGCCGTCAAGAACGTGAAGCAAAGTCGAGATTTGTTGAGGATTTTCGGCATTACAAATTTTTGTTCGTAAGTAAAATTTTGTGTAAAATTGTTTTTGTTGCTTGTTTGTAGGAAATTTTATGGGTTTTCCGAGAAGCTATTAGACAAGTCCCAACGTTGAGAATTACATACTTGGCCCGTAAGAACAGGGAGTATGGATGGAGGAATTCATCCTTAGCAGCAAAGATGCGGAAAATGAGAGTTTCTGATCTTATCATGGTTTCACTTTGTTTCACATTCTTGACGACTGTGACCGTAATTTTTGACATAGGACAATAAAACCAATTTTGAAAAATTTAGAAAAGAATTTGCTTTAACATGGGGTAGTCAAATATTTTGTTTCCTTTCATATGGGCTAGGGGGAGAAAAAGGTTGTGGGGCACTATTTTGATACACAACATATTACAGAAGATTTATTAGTTTTCTCCTGCTCTTGCAGCCAAGTCTGATAAAATACTTAATTTCCTTTTTGTAAAGACTAACCTTAAGAATTTTCGACAGTTTTTCTCGTTCATATATTATTTATGTAATTACATATGTATGTATATGTAAGATAAAGGCATTTCGCAAAATCAGTAATTCGACTTCGTGAGAATTTTTTCGAGCTGTTTTTATACATATGTAAGTGGACTCGCTCGCTTGCATAAAACGTCTCTTTATAAGAACAATAATAATTGTTTTAAACAGACAATAATATTTGAACATACTATTATGTTAATATTTATTATAAGCAGTTATTCGCAATATAAAATCTAAAATGCTTCCTTTACTTGTGCCTTCGTGAAAGAAGACACTGTTTATTTGTGAATAAAAAAATTATATTGAAAAATCTATTTGTCCACAGCAAGCATGACCTTTTCAGAATCCAGCCTTTAGGGCAGAAATATACTCCTTACTCCGTGTTATAAGTTCCGGTAGTAAAATACTTCGGGACAGACTGTAAATACATATCCGCTCACATTTCGTAAGGTTGACATGTAAATACAAAATCGCAGCTTACATGTAAAGTATGCCAATGGTAATCATCAGATCATATCCACATCCAAGGGCGCCCCTGATTTTTGTATCAGCTGTTTCAGCAACATAAATTGGAACGGCAACGGAAAAAGCTCCCGCACAAAACCCTACATGACAAGTTGAATCTTTAAGTTGGCTCAACGTTCTGTAGTCTAAACATACATACATAGGTACATACATATCTATGCGTAATCATAAATAAACGGAGCACTGGTTACAAACACAAAGATAGTTGCTATTTGCCTGTAATAAATCTTCCTGCATAAATCATCCAAATATTGCTCGCAAAATATATTAGAAGCCAGCCCCCTATGAAGGGCAGCGTCAGAAGCAACATTGACATTCTTCGTCCAAAACGCTCAATCCCGACTCCAGCCACTGGGCATGAAACTATTGCTCCCAACTGTATACATAAATTTAATTTTGGTAACCTCAGAGTCACGAGAGAAAACTAGAATAGTAAATGCTTCAGCGCATTTACGATAGAACGAAAGTTTTACAATCATAACAGAACCTATCCAAGCTTCTTGGCTTTTGGTTATAGATTTAAAGTCGTCACTGATCCTCAGGTCAGGCAAGGCTGTAGATGTCCACGCTGTGGTTGTACCCAGGGCCATGGATCCAATGTTCGCTTTAAAATAAACAACAACGTAATTCAGATTCATAGAACTTCTGAAAGATGTCTCCCCTGAAGTTATTCCTACTCTATCAGAACCAGTTTCCGTTGTTTAATTGTAAATATTGAAAATTGTGGGTGGAATAATGATCATTATGATGTATTCATAATATGTTATTTTTTGAGGTGGAGTGAATGTGCTCAACATTTTGATTACGTTTGTTTGCAAAACTACAGATAATTAAGAAGACTCTTTGATATAATATGATAATAGAAAAATCTGCAAACCATGTTTGGACTTTAAATCATGCCTGTTCGCCCATGTTTATTTCAGTTTTGAATAATTTTCAACTTATGACCTCATTGAAAGTCAGTGGCATGACCTCACATGCTAGAACTGTAGCAAAAGCGTAAACAGGTTAGTTCCATATATTTCCCAAAGTTACATGAATGGGACCCGCACAATAATATTTCCGTTCCTGCTTCACATTTAAAACTAACTTGTTCTGAATTTCCAGCTCTAGAATTCGTTAACAAATATGCAGAATATAACTTTTGGATTTGCCTAGGAAAGCAAGTGTATTTTACCACTCCTCCTTAAATAGACTAGTGGTTCCCGTAGAATCTCCATTGACTATTATACAATTCTTTTTCTCAATATTAAATACAGGAGTAACCTAGAAAATGCTACAGGTTTGCAGAGGTTGTTTACCTTTTTAATTACTGTGTAAAAAAATTGACATAACAATTAATTCCATAATTGAGAAGCTTAACGAGCTATTTTCCTAATTACATTATCAATCTCTTTTACCTGCATGATGCACACATGTATGCAATTCCTACAGATGTGAGCCAGGACGATAACAAGCACAACGAGCTGGAAATAATGGCCTGTTAAGAGTCGAATTATAAGTTGGATATTGCGACAACCAGATGAGCAGCATATTTTTGAAAATAATTTTACTCATTTGACTTTGACCTCATAAACTTGACTTTTGAAAGTCAATTGAAGGAAGTAGTTAGTATTTAATGCGTTTTTATAAATCGTGGAAACCTGGATTAAAAATAGATAGAATCTGCTAATGAAACTTGTTCTGGAAGGTAATATGTGAATTTATTAGGGGAGTAAAACAATTACTAATCCTATCATGTGAAGTCAAAGTCACTGTATGTGTTTACCGCCGGTACTCTCGCTACATATGTATGTATTTTTAAGTACGAACAAGAGCAATAAAATTTTGAATCTTTAATGTCGAGCTCTTAATTGGGAAAATGTTTTTCTAAAATATATTTTTAGCATCGCAAATTAAGTGCTTGTATAAGCTAGTCCCATTGTATCACAAGTACATTATACTAATTTTTCCAGAAAATGACCCCACTGTGAGTGCTGTTTATTTTGATTGCAAAGCATTGAAAACATTATGAAGAACTGCAGGACCTGGAATATTTTATGCGTTTTTTTTTAGAAATTCTCCATTGTTAAGATGCCTATTGAAAGTCATAATCTCCGCATGTAAAAGACATGAACTGATTTTGGATTTAGAGCATTTATTATTGATAACATTATGATGTTCAGTGCTAGCTGGGTAGCTATGCAAAACCCCCACAAAGTGACTTTCCATATGTGGAGGAGATATGCAGATAGGAGTAATTAATAAAAATAATATTGTAAAATCTGGTCATCAATGAATAGATGACAGGAGACATTTTAGCCGGGAGGTATGTACATGTTTTCAGAGTTCCATTTTCCACGTACAGAACGTCTAAGGAAAGATTATAATGAGACACTTTTACAAGGGACAATATTCTCCAGTCCATTGGGAATCCCTTATAATAAGATTTTACTGTAATTACATGTGGTTCCTTATATTTTTTTTATGTATAAGAGCTGCCAATAAGCAAGTCAATTTTGGTTCTCTTACCAGGGCAATGCAATACGCGTACAAATGAGAGAGTAGAGTTTGATAAAAATTCCTACATATGTAGATATGGTGACCGTGATATTTTCTGTTCGTCCTTCTTTGTTCATCTTGTCACCTTCTTCAATTAGGGAATACTCTGGTCATTATTTATTCATTTATTGTTTTAAACGATTGTTATTCCCCGGTAACAATCCCATTGCGTGTCGTTACAAATATATTCACAAATATATAATAATCATATAAATACAGAATGATGCCCTATGATTTATTGTGCGGATGATTAATCTGACCTTATCCTAATAAACAGCGCATTGATTTCCATCTCCTAGCTCTACATTCTCTCCTCGCATGTAATTATTTCGCATGCACTGCTTTAAATTATACTCGTATCTGTGGACGCTGAAGTTATTCAACCCGAGGGAACAAAGGACATTATTCATGTACTGAATGACCAAAGATCTATATGCAATAGATTAAAATTTCATTTGTAAACTGAAATGTGTTATAGGCACAATTTTGCAATCCAGAGAGGGTTGTTTCACAAATCAAGAACTGGAAAAAATCTAACAAGCAGAAATTTTACCTGAAAATGCAGCAAGATACTGAGTCCATTGCTTCTGTTTCAGCGGTAAATGTAAATCACAATTTGGAATTATTTCAGTGGCTTTATCGGATTCAAGTTTAGAAAATTCAAGGACTGAAACATTTCCCTTTTCATTGCTGGTCACACATGTGCTTTCATGGGGTTTTTCTCCACTTTTATTATTAGACAAACTCTCTATTGAATACATTGTCAACTTGGTAATGACTACTTTTTCCTCCAACAATTTCCTTAGGAGCGTTTGGACACAAACAGTAGTATAATTCTGATCGTGGAACTTGACAACGACTAGAAATTACTGTACATGCTAGCAAACCCACTACTTACAGATAAATATTTGACGCCGTAAAACCCGTACAAAATAGCTCCAGTCGCGAGAGTGACACCCCTTCCCTTTGTGTCTCCCCAGCACCCACCATTTTAAAAAAACAAGCAATTAGTCGACCCTCACCTAATACCCCTCTGTCATTTGCTCTCCAATTTTATACGATGTAATGAACAAGCGTCGTCATACTTGATTCCAGTAGCTGATTCAAATGCCAAGTGAACTCTGAGAATCACAGTCAATTCTGTTTCTTGTTTGCATGAGTTTAAAAATGTTACATTTGTTACTGTAAAGAAACAAACACTTATTTTAAGACTACAGAAATTTGATGTCCTCTGACTCTCACAATAACAGATCCATCATTTGAACATTTTGTCCGTTGGAAAGAATATTACTGTTTACCAGCGTCTTTTCTTCGCATTAAAAAAGAATTTACATGCTCCTTTGACAATCGTACTTGCCTACTCCAATAGGAATTTGAAGAATCAAGAACAGATTCACCAAAATTTTATCTGTACATCGTTGGGTCTTGTCTTGCTTCTGGTTTTACAAATAGCTTTTGATACTAATAATTGAGAAAACAATAAAGGATGTCCCTGGAAACCTGGTCGTGGCTGAATGGAATGTCAGCAAATTCAAGACTGTGGTGGCTACGCCAACCATTAAATCCGCTACACTAATGCCGTAATGCTTCACATAGTGAATTAAATTATTGATTATCCAAATCTTCTATCTGTATTGTTGATATGAGCTATAAGAGTACTTTTTCAATTTGAGCAAAATGATTTTGCCATGTATAAGAGCATCCTACCATAATTTTTCTTTCCTCTAAGGAAACTCGTGTAGAGAGAGTGAGCTGTAGTATTTTTATTTCAACTAAGATCACTTGTTGAATACATATAATATATATACATCTAATACCCTTTATATGTGTATCTTTGTTAAGTAGATACATATACAACGTCAACCGGCAAAGTGTGCGGGTTTTACAGTGGATAATTAACGTCAGCAAAAGTAAAGAAATGCAAGTTACACTTTTCAGCAAGACCCTAAAATGCATAGGATTGACGCTTCATTTGAATTTAACAATTTAATCAGAAGTAGTAGAGTCTCAAATAGGTCGTAAACCACTGTAAGCTCCCAGAGTGCTAAAGCATGAAAGACATATCTGCGGAGAAATTTATGAGTTACTTGTTGACAGCAAATGCAAGTGAGTGACGTATGTACATATTCATTTACAATCTAAGCTAAGCACTGAAATGCAAGCCATACACGTAGAAAAGCGTCGGCATTTTTGCGTAGATACAGTTGGTGGCCATACGTTCGCATTATGCAGGGTGCTTAATACTTAAACTCACATAAGTATGGTCCTGTTGCTGATATCCTGGAACTTAAAAGAGTGAATCAAAGGTGATTTATTTCTGCAGTTTTGGGGCACACCAATATCTTCATTTGTGTTCCAATACTGCCCACAGAAAAGTAAATAAGGCCCTTGCTATCCGCATACACATAGCTGAAGCTCATAATGCAAACTTGTACAATGTACAGATACCCTTAGCTGCTACCATTGGGAGCGATAAACACGTTTACCACGGCTTCAGAGTCAGGTTTTAGTTAGAGCTTCCACAATTTACAGGTCACACGTTACAAAACTTCCTTACATATACAATTGCTTGTGTAAATACTTTCCGTCAACTTTGCCCATCATTTCGGATAGCGCTGCACAATCACCTATGCTGGCTTGGAAAAGGCTTCATAGTTTGTTCTTCAGTTGCATGATTAAGAATAGCTGACTGTGCAAATGCTAGTAGCTATATATAAACATTAACGTACCATACAGAGAAAGGGCTAATGTTTTAATCGGCTAGTATTAAAATATTCTGGACAAAATGAAGCCGACAATGAGATGCATAAACATCCATCGGCTTCGCCAATGGAAAATACATACACGCAAATTGTAAATACATTCATATTACATACCGCAAATCAGCCGGGTAGTTATAGCCTTTAAGATAAATGGTAATCTCAAACTGAAATCAATAAGAGCTTTTATCCTTTAAGAGGGAGAGCGAAGATTTAATTTTCATAAACGTAAACTTATTTGATCAAATATCGGATCAAACCACCGACTGCCTTGGAGGATAACTCCCTTTTCCCAATAACAACACCGACGCAGTATAGTGGCTTGATCCGCTATTATTAAAATTATATTGCCGAAAAAAGTTTTTTCAAATCGAGTTATTTTTACATAATGTCCTTCTTTCCTGAAATATGTTTTCGAATTTATTCGGCCAGCTGAGTTTCGGCACAGAGCTAATCTCCTCCCTTCTTGGCGCGAAATTCAAAAAGTTTATGACATGGCCAAATTACTCAAACTAGTAAAAGCCCTGTGCTCCACACAGGGGCAATTACTTGAGAATTGTGAGAATATACACAAAACCGTAAATTGCTACAGATCCCGTATACATGGCATGTCGAGAAGGCTTAATATTAATAGCCAGCTTCGCTGGGCAAAGTAATCTCATATAAGACATTTGAACTATTAATTGTAAGATTACGAATTCGTTTCAAATAGCTAGTTAGCAATTCATCATCAAAAAATTATGGTACAACGCTCCAGCCCACTAAAGTTCTCTCCCAAACTCAATATTTGGCTATACACGGGGAATTTAACTAATCGCTTGATCAACTTAATACCAACCAAATTTTATTAAATCTTGCTGTTGCATCACTGTATGGTGCTGCACCCCTAGTGGATCAGCACAACGTGCTGATCAAATATGATTTTTTATGTTATTATAATTTGTATATATCTTACAATCAGTTGTACCGTCATAATGCAACTGAAGCCTCAGACACTGGGCGCACTGATAATTTAAAATAGGAAACGTGAAACGAATTCATATTAGCGGAAAACTTTTCAATTGCTATTGTTACTAAAGTCCATGGTTCCTACAAATCAATCCTTAATTCTAATGATATTTTTAGGGGATATAAAGTTCAAATGTATGGATGTAAAGGCTTGTACTGTAATTAAAAAATAGTGAGCAAATAACTTCAGCAATACAAATTCTGAGAAATTATCTGAGGTTATATATAAAAACTGTTGCAATAAGTACTTTCAATTCCGTTTGCTTTTTCCTAATAAGAATCCCACACATATGTGCACAAAGTTCGGTCATTAAAATTCTCTCAAATTCGTCAGTGCTGTAACCGAACGTAGTTTTTCTCACTACCAGACTTAATTTAATCCTTTGATGATTTATGTCTAATGTTTATAATAATTATGATTAGCGCTTTTAAGTGTTAATCGAAAATTGCGTAATATTGCGAATGGTAAATCATGCAGGAGAGTGGTAATTTAAAGCTTTCTCATTGCTGCGCTCATTCCGCTATATAGCAAGCCGCTCTATGTAATACGACATACGACTCTACTCTATATCGAAGCAAGCCGGTGGTATATGCAGCAAGCAAGCAAGCCGAGAAGCACAGCTGAGCGAGCTAAAAAAGCTCTCCTCTCAACTCCTCTGCGACAGAGTTTCGTTTCAGCTCGCTGCTCGCTTTGCTTCTCGGCTTGATTGCTGCATACACCACCGGCTTTCTTGGCTATATAGTGAAATAGTATACTACATGGCGGCTTGCTATATAGTGAAATGAGCACGAATAAATCCCAGTTGTGGAGACTTATTCTATGGCTAAATCTTGCGCGCTTACTTTAACAGTAGAGCGCGAAATTTTGATAGCCACATACAGAAAGTGGCGGTTATAATATAGAGATCAGTATTTCACCAAGACGAAGACTGTCCACCCTTTGAAATTAGTAGAGAGGATCTTTTTACACTTAATGGATTAGTTTCAAATTTACGCGGGTTTTTATTTGCTGAGCATGCAATGACTTGCTAAATAAAATATTGTAATTATTTTTAAAAAATTTAAAAAAATAAATAAAGCATTACACCATAGCAAGAGCGGCGAAATTGCACGGGCAGCCGTCCACCACCAAGACTGCCTACTCTTTCAAATTACGTGAGAGAATATTTTAAAAAATTATTAAAGCAAAATTACATTAAAAAATCATGTTACCGTACGTTAGTCTTCACTTTTACTAGGGTTGTGCAGCTAGCTATTGCATACAACTATGAAACGCGTCTTTTCCTAAAATCAAAGAGCTCATTCAAAAAAATTTGTGGCCAGTTCTAATAAGTTTAGTAAAGTTGTCGAGCATAATGCGTATTAACTAAGATAATTTCAAAACAAGGCTGGCTGACAAACATTTGGTCTGCTTAAATAGTTTAATGTACTATTTTAAAAGCACCATATCGTTAGCTAAATTCTAAAAAGTATCATTTTCATTGGAAATCCCGTTTAAAAAGCATAGGTTACGAAAGGAAAATGATACCATTTAAAATTTATCCAGGATTTATTTATCACAACATTTAACTATTTTAGAAAACAATTATGCCGCGCAATATATGATATTAACTTAAAAACAATTCTGAAATTTCTTTTTTGTCCACAGATCTGCAGGCATCCTAACGTGATTTAAAAAATTGTAATAATAAACAGAATTTGGAAAGATGATCTCATTGTCAATCACAAAGTAAAATCAGTCATTTCTTTAGCGATTAACACGACATACATATGTCCCCTGACCTGCCTAACCAACGCTAGGAAATATTAAAGTTGTAATTTAACTATTCCCCTCTAAAATAGATTTACAAATTCCCAAATTCTTTTTCTTCATCCCTACTTAGCCGTGAACATTCTACTTCTTTCTACAATTTTTCGATAGACGCAATAAATTGTTTTGCTTAAAATTATTCTTTGGGAATTTGGGGAAATAATAGATACATACGATAATAGGTACTCCTACATATAAAGTTCCCACTATCCCTAGTTTCCCATTCTCCTAGCGTATACAGGTTCCTACATCAGTTTAGACTAAAATCTTCATATCCCTGTCGCCTACGATTCCGGCTAAAAATCTGAAGTGAATGAAGGTCTTGTTGTCCCTGACTCATAGGAGTCCTATTTACAACCTCAAAATCAGCCCACATCTATACCAGAAGAGCTTGCCTCAATTGAAGCGGGAAACTGATGCTCAGTGGTCACCAGCACATTATTAAGCTTACCATTACATCTTCTGTCTCACCTTTGCTCATACAAGGGATAATGATGCTAAATATTCTAAGGTTGAATTTCCGCAACCTTGATCCTTGTTTTTCCTGGTCAAGATAGAATTATCAGTGTAAGAAAAATAGTTCTCTGGAAAGTCCATAGAATTTGCTACAAATGCACACCAATAGAATTTGCAAAACAAATGCTAGCCAAACAAAGCAGCACCATACCTTAACTTTATGCAATCCCGCAATATGCTGCATTTATTATCCATTGATTACAGAATTATCTCAATTCCAGGAAATTCAGAAATTCTCACGTATAAAATACTGTTGCAAACACTACGGCGGAATTTCATATTTTAGAATATTAGGATTGCATAAAGTTAGATCAGCCCTTATTCTGAAACAAAGGCATGGTGCTTCTGCTCGGCTATATTATGGGGACTACAAACTACACACACATCGTAGCGTTGCTTTTCGTGGTTTCAAGCGTTTTCATCATTTTCAGCAACGGAATATTGATTCCTTTGACAAACCCAACCAAAAAACTTGTTTTTAACTTTTGAGGGCGCAAAATCAACTTCTGGTTTAGCTTTTTTTAGTTATTAATTTATTTCCAACTTTTTGATGCAAAAGCACAGATTACAATGGTATCCAATGCTATGGGAAAAAAATTATATTCACGTCTAGTATTGTTAGCAACACAGGAAAACATTATTTATTTCAACCATCAACAATATTAAACTAAAATTTCCCCTAATCTCTGGAAATCTTTCGTAGCTGGTTAACTATATTAGTTGTTCAATATCAGTTGTATATCCCGACCGGCACTTTCAGTTTGAGGGAAAGGGAACTATTGTGGCTTGCTTTTAGATTGCAGCGTATTATGCAGATACGTCTGCTTAGCTTAATAGTATTAAGTTTAAGATTGTAATAATTTAATAGACGAATATACATTATGAATTTTTTTATAGCTTAGATTGCAAGAATGTGTGAAATTTAGTTTTTATTGATTTTAATATTTATTGTACAAAAAGTTAAAAATGTTGTACGGGCATTGGGGGAGGCAAAGGATATGCAAAACCCTGTACATACGCAGTGCCCCGAAATCTTCTCCATGTAGCCTATAGAACGGATTGTGTACTTCCTAGAAAAATGTTTTCCATATTTAAAAAAATGTTTCAATCCTATACTCAAAACTCACGGTACCATGATTCAAAAACAGGCTGCAAAATATTAAAACAAGTTCATAGTTTTCGGATTGGCATGGTCATGTCAATGACTTTAAACGAAGTTCAGAAGTGACTAAAAATCTTAAATTCTTACAAAGATCAACACACTGGCAACGTTTTAATTTATTGAAACAATTTAATGAAATTGATTTATTAACAAACCTTGTTCATCTTTTGCCGCCTGTCTTAAGTCAATATACATATTCAACTTATTGATCTTATGCTGTGCTTGCGTAGAAAGCCCTTGAAATTTGCTACAATCTAGTTTATTCTTTTTCGAAAATTTAGTAACAAATAAAAAACATTCAAGCTCTCTTTTTCCGACGATGATTTTTTTACTGATAAATTAGAATTTTAAACTTTTGAAAAACTAGTGCGGGAAAAACACAATGCGTAGGTATGCACTTACTCCCCCTTGCAAAAAAAGATTTGAGGATAATTTCGACACCCGTTGACCAAATGCGAATATAAATAGCTTAAAGCTAATGAAAGAATTTGTACAACGTTCAATGCTTAACAATGTATAATTTACGAGATCTGAAGCTGTTTATACCTACGTTTTCCCACGTCTCTACGGATTTGACTATTGTAATTTTTTATAGATCTTCTTCCCCCATAACAATTTTAAAAAATTGATAAAAATTTGCACATATGTTTGCCTAATTATTGCAAACTAGTGTGCAAAAACTTATTATGCGCGACCAGAAGCTTGAGCCCTTAAAATGTGTTATTTGAAAATGGGAATAATTATGGTTGGCATAATCATAACCTTCAATATTCGAAAAATAACAACTTGAAGCCTTTTATAAAATTGAATATAAATTAATAAGGTATTACTATAATATGGACTCATAAAATTATGGTCGAAAACAATAATTGAATAAATGAAGTTTTAAAAATCGAAAACGAAGATGCTTTTACGGCTCCAAAATTGAAAAAACTAGCAATTGATATCGGAAGAACCAAGCTCAGATATCAGAAGTAATCAACGAAACAAAATATCTCGGGTGCAAACACAAAGCTGCAGCTATTACGGGTACAAAAAGAAAGGAAGGCAGCCAAAATTTCCAAAGCTTCAGAAGCTTCGTGTTCCCTGCACGTGACTACCCGGCAATGATTATTAATTATCGTATGGCTTTCTTAGTTAGTACATTTGTGTTTGTATTTTTTAGAATTTACATATATTATTCGGTCGCATCTGAGATGCTTTGTTTCATTTATTATTGCTCTAATTCCTTCCATATCAAACGCTATTCCTTTTTATATTTTAGAGTCGTAAAAGCGTCTCTGTTTTGATTTTGAAAATCTAATGTTTTCAATTTTGATGTTCAGATGTTGCACAATAAAATAAATAATGTCTATACAATTCCAAATTCTCCACATTTTTCTCACGTCCTAAAGCGTAAATTCGTCAACATTTCCTCCAAACAAACATCTAATAAAATTCCAAAAAGCAATAAATTACAAGGGGAAAAAGTTGCTAATTTTAAAATCGTATTGAAATATCATTATTTGCTCCAATTTTGTAGCCCCAAATAGTATTAACCTCGCTCAATGAGCTACATTTTAAAAAATATGGGCAAAAATGTCTGCAAACTCATCCTGTTAAGATGTGAAATGGCATAGTTTTACTACTGTGTGAGAGTAGTAATAATTGTTACTGCTCTTTGTTTTATTTGAAGAAAGTGAAATTATTTAATTTAGCTATTTTTGTCATTTCTCGTAAGTTATTGACAATAGAAAAAGTATAGAATATTACTTTCATAATAATAATTATTGTAATGCAAGTATTATGAAATGTACAGCAAGCTTATGGAATGTATTAGTACATTGATCAGGTTAAGATGCAATGATGACTAACTCTTGTAACAGAATCCATTAAGACACGGAACTGTTAACATCTCAATAAATACTCTTGTTAATCTTTAGAATAATAATTCTTGTATTTGGACAAGTCAATTAATAATTACATGTGAAATCTGTAACTTGCATAGGAAATCAAACTACATCGGGATTTGACTATTTATCAGTCACACACACCTCTACACATCCAATGGTTCGGTGAGTCTCCATATTATCTGGACTGAGGGGTCAGATTATTTTAACCTATCCTTATGGACAAATACCGTTTTAGATTCTGACTCACAGAAAACTAGTCTTAATTTAATAGTTATACTTACTTTGCCACCCAATGCTGGAAACAAGCATTCCTCTCATAAATCTTGATACCGTATATGAACGAATTGACAGGGAAACCCCCCCCCATGTCCCCTTAGCACTTGTTAGTTCATTTTTTAATGCATTATAACCACTCAGACTACACCGCTCTCCCTCTCCACTGACGAAAAATCAGTGGCGAACGATCATCGCAGACGAGGTACTCTCAAAAGATTACACTCAGTCCATCTCACGCTCAGGAGAAGGTGTTCCACCTCGTCATCGCAGTTTGCTCCTTCGCCAATGAGGCTAAAGGTTAGGAAATACATGCTAAAGAAATGATCCTTTGAAGTATGATCTCAACATTTCATCAATCTGCAAATGCTAACTACCCAATACTCTAGCTACACCAGCAAACGGTTTCTTCATTGAGTTTCAAATTCCTAGTGAGCATTACTCACACCCGATGTTTTTATCGGTTCTCTCGCATAGCTAAACTTAATGATTGTGTTGTTATTGAGTCCTTTTCAAAATCTAAGAATCAATAAGGTTGCTAATCTCCTCCCCCGGGAGTTTCCGAAAGGCAGAAATTAGAAATGGAAAAATTCAAACCAGGGAAAAGAAATTTTTCCAAAAATTTACTCATCTTCCTGAACGCTGTATTCAGAGTTCTTGAGCTGACATTGAGCTATAAGGGATGAAACAAATTTTTAAACATCTGGATCTATATTTTCTAGGAAATGTACGAATTTAATATTTGTTACTATTGTCCCTTTTATGGATCAAGAGGTAAAATAGTTTGCAGGACCCTGTATATATCCTGATTTTTAAAATCTTAGTACTAAGAGCTTATTATTGACTATAGTTTTTCAGTTTTGGTTTTTCTCTCTCAAAGATACATATGTAAATATCTATATACAGTCAATTTAACTTTAGCCTCCTGAATATTTTGTTTTCAATTATGCTTTTGAACATTAACTGTTCAGCGTAGCGAATGAGTCTTATGAAGTACATTATGTACGTATTTAAATCTATAAACCGGTTAACTGTTATTTGGATCACCCAGCTTAATTTATTTTCCTACGACTAAATAAACGGAGGCATCACAACTTTCATAATTTTAATCCTCTTTTATTAGTCATATTTGGCCAGCGAGAATATCGTTTAATGTTAGCATGGCAAACAATTTACACTGACTTAACCATGGTATCCGTGACCGTGGCCATGGCCATGGCCACCGAAACCAAGATGGACACCAACTCCGATCCCGAAACTTTTACCTCCATGTCCGGATCCATGGTGTCTGTGACCATGTCCATGACCGTGCCCATGACCGTGTCCATGACCGTGTCCATGACCGTGTCCATGACCGTGTCCATGACCATGTCCATGACCGTGCCCATGACCCCAACCCCAACCATGCCCGTATCCGTGCCCATGTCCATGACCCCAACCATGCCCATGTCCATGCCCATGTCCGTGTCCATGTCCGTGTCCATGTCCGTGCCCACGATGTCCATGAGCGAGATGCAATAAAATAGGCGAATACAATCCATGTCCATGTCCATGTCCGTGCCCATGTCCAAAGAAAAGTCTCCTCTCAGCAACTGCACTCTCTGCACCGGTTACATCTTGAACAGCATTAAATTCTTGAGCAATAACAGTGACGGCTAAAGCCGACAGGAGCAGTACAACCTAAAGACAATAAAATTCACTTCAAAAACAGAAACTTAATTTTTAATTTTATGCTTGAAATCTTTTGAAATTAAAAGTCTCACCAAAGTATTCATTTTGGGGTGATTAAATAAATATAAGCAACAGAGAATCGAAGGAACTAAACTAATGCAAGAGGGACTGGAAATGACTGATGTCAAGAAAACACTGTAGGTTCGTTTATATAGTTGATACAGTCGTCAACGTTGGTCAGCCAGCATGGAACGAATCTATGTGTACTCTTTCCTTATAACCTCATACATATGGCATAAGGAAATGCCCAAAGAGGCCGTCGTTAAAGTATATGAAAAATTTGGCACTGTAAATAACGTTGCGTATCAACCCGTGCAAGTGAGTGTGTATGTTGATACTCAAAACTGATTAAGTGCTTATCCGCATCCGTCCACACTCTGTTAAGCACTGATTTGGCTTCAGTTGGATGTACATCCTGCATATACATACCTCCACAACCTTTAAACATGGAGCTTACGCAGCCTGTACTGTAGTAACATTTATGTTTGCACCTTTTAATTTTACATATGTTCGCGTAATTACTGAATTCAAAATTAGGCCAACAATCAACACTCAAACTACCTTTGTCACCGGAACTAGCCCATGTTCAAGATTTATATTGATCTAATACAGTCATTAAAAGTACTTGAGGAACCTCATAATTATCCATATTATTCCACACACAGCACACGCTCTTGTCATGCAATCAAAGAAACGCTTCAGATTACGAGATAAGGTGCGTTTTATTTCATGATTTGTGTAACCAAGTTGTTACTTGAGGTGATCATTTCCTTCCTATAAACATGAATGACTACATACATATACATGTCTACTTCCCTGATCATTCCTATGTTTGCATACACATGGCTTCATCTTTATTCATGATGAATATTAACACTTACATTAATGTCATAAAAATAAGCTATTTGTTATCAAATGTTTCAAGAATTGTATAAATGTAAATCTCACTTTAATCTACATTTTAAGAATCAATGATCAGGTTCTCACTGACATTAAGGACGGTTGTCTATTTTATATTTGTAGCCCTTTACAAGGCTTTCTATTTTTAGGCCCCCAGAAAATTTTACCTTCGTTGTTAGGGCATAAGAGAATCTCCCATTTTTTTTGACCAGCCCAGGTGAAAGCTTTTCCCATGAAGGTTTTAATACATTTAATTAATTTATGCCAATTGTGGAAACACAGCATTTGTGTATTTCAGATTGTGAGACATTGCTTTAAAACAAATGTGTAGCTTAAACTTCTTGTGACGAATATTCTTGCAGATTTTCATAATGCATTCTATCTCCCTAGCTCTGAAACTCAAAGAAAGATGTCTAAATAATCAGAAGAGTTTTGGGTTAAATAATTAGTTTAGAAAAATATATAGAAACTCTCCCCTTCTGTATCTTTTCCCCTGAAGTTAGATTCTCTTAACCTTGCTCTCAGCTCTTATATCTCAACGTAGAAAAAGAGAAGATTGCCTGTGAACTAAAATTTATAATACCCAAAACTTCAACAAATCTCGATTTTAACTCACATTCCTAGCGACCGTAACCGTAATTTTTGACCTACACCAATGAAATAAATTTTGAAAAATATCGGGAAACGAATTTGCTTAGAAATGGAGGACTCCGGAATTTTGTGTCTTTTTTTTCCTTATATGAGCTAGGTGGAGGGGAGAAAATAGATATGATACACTTTGCACACTTGCATTTAAAGTTGTTTCCAAGTTGTAATAGTGACAGTGAAAACTCAAAGCTTGTTACGCAATGTTTCCGTGACAGATTAATTAATATAATCTACTAAAGAGCCTTCACCACGCTAATCGGATTTACGTAAGATCTGTTAAAATATAATTTAAACTATTTGGGGATATAAACATTTCCAGGAATTAGGCTCATTATCTTTTAAGTTTTGATACTGTGAAAGCCCACGTATCATTAGGGTAACTTAAAACCTGTTTCATATCAACGGAGGAATAATGGCTGAATCAAATCTTACAAGGAAACCTCGTGGTATGCAAAATTGATACCGAAATGAAATTGTATGCGCTGTTAGTAATTACTCTGACCCAACTTCTGAGCTCGCACTAAAATCTCTGCCAGTTCGACTGAAATTTCACCTGTTCTGATTTTCGGATTTCGACCAAATAATGAATTTTCATTTTGAGTTAATTAAACCACTCCAGGCAATACTTTGATGGTATTCTCGCTATAATTTCGCATAACCACAATAACTATAACTGACTTCATGTTCATTTCAGTGCTTAGAAATTCTATTCAAATATATTAAATTGGCGTACACAAAATGTGAACTTGACAAAAAGTTTGGTTACCTAGTCAAAGTTTTGGCAAGGTAATCAAAATTTTCCTTTCTTCCACATTATTTTCCTGGACCAATTAATTTGAGACCTTTTGCCCCCGCCAGAACTATTTATCTGGTGAAAACATATTTGAAGTAGGGATCTTGGACAATTCAATTTATGAGCTATCTTGATATTCAAAAGACTACAATAACTTTTGGTTGAACCTCGGTAGAGGAGAGCTCATTTGAGATAAATTTAATAGCTACAGTATAAGAATAAAAATTATTTGAAACTGCTTGTAGACATTTGGACGGGACGTTAAAAAACATGAGTTTTTTTTCAAATTTTCCACAATCTGAACGTTGAGCTGAAAGGGAAACAATAAGCCACTCAAGTAATTATATGTAAGTGACTCTTGTAAGCTTCTATTTTAAAAATATTCACAATTTTAATTTTAAATAATTTTTTTCTGAATTTATAAAAAAATTAATAAATACAGGAAAAACTCGATATAACGGATTTCCAGGGGACCGGTAAAATTTGTCCGATATACAAAATTTCCGTTGTATGCACATAACGGATTTTATCCGTTATATAATTTCCGAAATGACAAACAAGGCTGATTAGGAATATTGACTTAAATTCATCGAAATACAACATGGAAACACCAGACTAATAATATAATAATTATTCAACTGTAGAAACATTGAATTGATTAAATATAGAAGTACAATAATTTAATAAGTCCATTTTTACGTGAACACTTAAACAATTTCTTCCAAATATCATTCACTCTGGTTGATGCTAGAGCACGATCTTTGAATAGTTGAGTTTGAGAGTTCCCACTTTGAATTTTAATAATACTTGCTTTTTCTCCTAAATTTAAACTCGGTTTGATTTTTCGGACATTTTAGCACTGTGAACAAGTTGCAAGGCATAAATCCAAACTAATTAGATGAAACACGTAAGTGTTCAAGAGTTCTTATTCATTCAACCAAAATGTATGTGCAACGATTTGGTCCCAATATGACCATTCATGCTACATACATATATGAGTAACAAACGTTTGAATTGCCTTGGCTAACGATTACATGTTAAAGGGAGCCAATCGAATATTTTGTAATAAATTTCCGCTTAAAATCCGTGATATGCATGCAAAATGTTTCCAAAGGGCTTCAAAGTGTGTCCGTTATAACTAATTTTCCGGTATACAAATGTCCGTTGTATGCAATATTTTTAGCATTGGTTATATGGGAGCCTTGTCGGGACAAATAAATCTGTCCGGTGTAACTAAATATCCGTTGTAGAGCCATCCGTTATATCGAGTTTTTCCTGTACAAACATAATAATGAAAATTAATAAATTTCTGAGTTGTATTAACCATATGCTATTACTTACTGTTTGTACCAAGAGATGTAACACACAGTCTGCCCAATCAAAATCAATGATTTTTATCGGGTTTGCTGTGAACAGTTCTAGTATGGCTAAGCCATGTTAAAAGCAATTCCTGTGGCTTTTAAGAGGCTTCCAGGCATTTCATGTAAAATTTATCAATGTTAAATTAATCCTCAAAAAGTAGGAACAAAATAGAAGGGCACCATCCATCGGAATGCTTTCTTCGCAAGCACTCGTCAATACTCCGGGTACGACAAGCCTTGATTTTTAAAATCTTTTAAAGTTATAGGGAATGTAATATATAAAGGTTTTACCAGAGTTGTAACAAATTCGCACATTTATAATAGCTATATTTTGTAGATATTACAGGGTGCCACTGAACAACCTAGCCGACATAAGGGAGCGAATCATGAAATATTTGATTCCCCCACTTCGTAGAAAATTCTTTTGCAGATTTTCTAAAACTTGTTACATTGACATCGGTCAATTTTAGTGGTCACGGAAGTTACGAACGTGAAGCAAAGTCGGAATGTGTTATAATTTTGGAATTCAACAATAATTTTCTCTTTATTTAAAACTTACCTCACATTTTTGGGTCCTGCAACCGGAGCTAGACTTGGAATGTGCTTATTTGACTCAAAAGAATTCCAAAGAAATTCGCTACAATCCCAGTTCTTCGAAATATTTTTACAAAGGGCAGATCTGTGAGAAAAAATGGGGCGAGCAGAAATTCTCCCTTTTCCGGTCTTCCCCAGTTTCGCTCATTAGAATTACATTAATTTCCCCCAACCTTGCTGCCTTGGACCAATTTTTATGTCGACAAATTATTATCAAACCAGAGACCTGTCGCATAGTTCTCCGGAAAGCCCATAAAATTTCCCACATACGAGTCTCGAAAGATATCCTTTAAAAATTTGCACTGAAATAAAAAAATGTCGAATTCCGAGATGACAGGACATTCCAGCTTTACTGCACGTTTGTGATCCCTGTGAAGGCAAAATATTGACCTAGGTCAATGAAAAATTTTTTATTAAATCTGGAAAAGCATTTGCTACAAATTGGGGCAATCAAAAATGTTATGATTTGCTCCCTTATTTGGGCTAGAGTTGGCATAAATCCTTTTGTGACACCCTATAAAATCCTATGCAGAAAGATCAATAAGTTTGTCCGCATTCATTAATTAGGAAGTTCAAACCCGTCCCTAGCAGAAAAAATAGTTCCGTGGACGTAACTTGTACGTCATTTATGTACGTACATTCGTCAGGTGAACGTACAAGTGGACGTGCATTTCCATACCAAATGTCCGGAAGTGGCAGGTCGGAGGCACGTCAGAATGTTACGTTCTACTAACATCCAGAAGTACGTTCATACAACGCATATACATAGTGTTGATAGTACGGTTTGGTTTAACGTAATTACTTAGTACATAAAAATTGATGTTAAATGAATCTAAACGTCTTCAAAAAGGATGCCAATATTAAATAATTTTATTGATTCGTTAGTGACAGCAGAACAAGAATAGCATACAAAAATTTGAAAATTATTTGATTACATGAACGCATTCGTTTGCAAAAAAGCACTGTACAAGCAATTTTTAATGTAAACTTTAGTTCCGATTGCTAGTCATCGTCTGATAGGTGATGCTCAACACCTTGGGCTGGAACTCTGCGTTTTGCATGTTTCAACCAGTAAATCATACAACCTTCGATTCCTTTATCAGTTGCTCCCTTGTCCATTGCATGAACTGTTGCTGAAATATTGTAGAAATTGAAAAATAAATAAACAATTGCCTAATACTATTAAATCATATTGAAATAAAGCATTTGTTACTTAAAAATATTATGGATTATGGGGAAACTTACTCTTAACTAAGCGCAGTATTGCTTCAAACTTTTTAAAGCCAATTTTGGGCTTCACATTCTTACGCACAACACCAGCCCAATTAAAGCGAGATGCGAGCTCATCAGACATCACTTTTTTCATGATTCGTTCCGTGCAATCCTTCTCTCCAGATCCACCCGTTTTGGATAGAAACGGGACCTACGTGTGAGCCATACAATAAATTATTAATGCAAAAAGCTAGACCATTTTGATGTCTGAATTAAACGAAAGTTATCATTGAATTATTACCAAGTTAGTCAAATTAGTCTCTACATGCAGGTATTTGTCAAAACATTCAACACTTGTCAAATCCTGAAGTGGTAGTTCGGGACAGCTTTCCGGCTTGTCAATTGAATTAAAAGAATCACTCCTTTGCTGCTCCAGAACATCCATTAATCGGTCGACCTTACGTTCCATTCGTTCCATTCTTTGCAACAATATTTTTTCGAAACCTGTATTGAACTCAAACACAACGCTATTAAAAATTCAAGTCAGAATTAATTATATACACCATTTACAAATTCATTCATTTCAAAGTTTACTATGAATGACACAATGCTCGAATATTAAAGGAATATTAGAAATTGGTTAAATTCATTCTAAAACATTCCAAAATTAATCTTCACACCCATATAACTGGAAAAAAGTAGTTTCTCAATTTTATGACTCGAAACATTTGCCACAAAAACTACGTTTAATAAAACATTATTTTTGACTTAAGACTGGCCCCTCCACCTAAACCCCACTCTTGCCCCTGACGTGGAATTTTTCTTACAATTGCTCTATGTTTTGGTTTGTCAATTTTACAACTGTTCCCATCATGGCGTCATATTTAGCTCCCTAGAAATAGTACAAAATTTGAGAAACCCTAATTTGCATCGAAATACTGCTCGTAAAACTTCTTGCGTGTCAATAAAACAATAAATTCTTAAAGCACCACGAAAAAACTCAGATTCAGTTTGGTCCACTTTGACCATAATTTTTGACCTAGGTCACTCGACATAATGGTAAAACTCGACACTAAAACTCAATACAATTAAATTTGCTACTAAATAAGGTAATTATACCAATCAAAATTTACTCCCTTATATGGGATAGAGCGGAGCAAATTCATATGTTAACTCTACACAGTGTAAGTACCTGAAACAGATCGATTTTCAGTCATGCTCTCCTGGGAATTTTGGTTTGACCTTCCCAAAGAACCTATGTCGTTCAGGTCACAAACAAATGTTCTGGAACTACTATGTGCTGTCGGATTTTGATGACCGTTCGCTGTAGGGCTGATGTCGCTGGGCGAAATCAGTTCAAAAATTTTTGATGGCACAGCCGGTGCGGCAGGTAAGGGATTCGATTTTTTCATATTCTTCTTGGATGACCTAACTTCGGCTTCGGATGTTTCTGAATCACTAGAATTCGGTGGAATGGCTTTCAGCAATGAGTTAATTCCTTTTGTAGGCATTGCACTACCGTTCTCAGGCTCAGACTCAACAGCTGATACGCCAGATCCGTTTCTTATTACTTCGTCGCGGTACACTTTTACTGCATCTAAATTACCTGAAACACAACATAATTGAGACCATTTGAATAAACTCAGTAATTTAAATTAAATGATATCGAGTGCTTTAATTTGTTTAACCAAAAGTATGAGCATACTTGAAACATACGCGACCTTTACTGCACTACGCTTCCAATTCGGATTTGGCTTCGGGCAATGCTTGAATGCCTTTGTGTATGCCTTGATTTCCGGGAAGCTGCACTTTTGCATATCTTCTGTTACCCACGACATCGGAACAATTTCACAAGGAGTAGTCCCATCCGCCGCCTTTTCTTTAATAAAATCCACTAAAGCATACATGGAACTCATCTACAAAATTCACAATAATTATTAATTTTTGATTTTATACAGAATGACATAACGGGAAAAAAATCAGCGCTTGCTCGTCAGGTATACACAACAATTTCTGCGAAATACTTGAAAATTCAACACAAAACAATCTTTCACTTTCAATTTTTGCGACCCCAATTTGTAACTTCATTGATTCAAACGGATAATCGAATAAATTCCCTGTGAACTTTAACTTTTTTGCTACCAGTATAATGTGCTCCGGAGCTTTTAAAATATTTACAACTTGAATTATTTGGCCCAATTTTGTTCTGCAGTACGAATCTTTGCCTCTAGCAGTTATGGTAAAATTAATTCCCACACATTTCCTGAATTGCTCAAATTTTGAATTATTTGGTACTGGGCCTAAAAACCATTTGAGTTGCAAACGGGGATACTGTATATGGTTTGTCGGAGTAACTATTGAATCCTCTCTTAGTCGGCGGAATAATTGTTGAAGGGGTTTGTTCCCTGATCGCAGTTTGCGTTTAATTTTCCCCAAAAAATTTTCAAAGGGAAAAGCACTGAATGTGTCTAAACTTCCATTAAGTATCGCTTCATTGGCTAAATGCAATAAGTTATGCACGTTGTATACGACATTCTTGCTTCCATATAGGTGTTTGTAATGCTTTACAAACATCTGCAACAGGCCTCCAGCAGCTGGGTACATGTGGGAATTGGTGGAAACTAACAATCTGATTGCGGTGCTTAGAAGTAAAAAGTTATTGTACAATTCCGATGGCAAAATGTTTTGTAGAACAAACGGACCAAGATACAAAAGAAATAATCTGCACTCCGTTGCTTTCCATCGGCCAAAGCACTCGAGGTCCCTAGGTTTACGCTGGAATTCTAATGGAATATATTCTCGTACATTCTTCAGACGTTGTGTTACAACTTTCACTTGCGATGATTGCAGCCGGACCTGCAGGGGACCCTGAACCCACAGGGATATCAATTGTTTGACAACCCCTAAGCATATCAGATGCATGTATTCCAGAGGCACCTGAGAAATCATATTTATACCCACAGTTTCGAGGGGCGATTTATTTTGTATGTATGGCAATACGTGATGTTCTTCTTGTTCCCTTTTCGTAAAACTTTCATTGGATCTCAATTTTGACGATACCTCTGGAAATACAACTTTGTTTTCCCATTCTCCCTCCATTTCACACTTTTCACAACTGAAGTAGCCAGTATGCCCCTTTACAGCTTTAATAAAGGAGCGCGCCGGAGCATCACAAATGAACAAACATTTAGGCATATTGATAATTAGAGTTTTGGTTTGAAATATTACTCCATTTTCCAGTAAATACTTTAACTCTAAACAAAATTGTCCTAAAAACTCATCTAAATCTTTCGGTTTGGAGTTTCCCAAATACACCTGTACAACAAAAGGGCTCTTGTCTTCACATTCTTGTAGCTGGCACAGAATTGGCCAAAAACATTTATTTGAACTGCCACTTATTGGTAAGCCGTCTATACTAAAATGCATAGTGAGTGAATTCGATGTAAAATCTATTTCCTGGTTTAGCTTCCTCACTATGCCGTTTCTTATTCCCGTGTATAAAATTTCCCCGGATGTGCGTAGCTGTTTGATTGGAGCATCGTTGGGCGTTCTCAATAATGTTTTTGCGGATTTCGGTAATTTTGGATGATGATGTTGCAGAACCAATAATAATTTGTCGAGCGCTTGGTGAGTAATCGATTGTGTGACAGCCCAACGTCTTAGTTGTTCTTCTAAAGAATCAGCTTCATTATTTTCATCGATGATATCCAAGTGATCTTCAGTTGACACTATTGAATCGTTGTCCGAATCATTGTAGCTTGAACAACTTGACATCTGCTCGTTTAATTGATATTCCAGAACTTCTGGACAAACTTGATTCACAATGCCGGCATTGTCTTGGATTTCTGTTGTACTTTTGCTTACAGTTATTTCTGAAGCTTCCTTGGATAGATTGGGTTGAATTTGACGTTGTTCAAATGTTTTCCTTATTTCTAATTCCACTGCATTTTGTATAATACGTCGTTGCTGCCGAGCCCCAACTGACTTTTTCCCCATTTTATTTTAACTGCACTTATAAATTTCAACTAAAAATCACAAAATTATGGCACTTACCTTCGCAGAATTTAAATGTAAAGAAGGAAGATTATATGCTGACCGTACCCAGCATGGCTTTGCATGCTTCAAGCGGGAAGAGAATTAACGCATGCTCAAAAATGCATTGCACGTTTTCTTGTGAGAACGTAATTATTTGTTCTGCATGAATGTCGTAAGGACGTGCTTGGTTCTTTCATATACTTGTAGTTCATGGCAAGTTCCATAATGAACGTCGGCTAAACGTTATACTTGCACTAAATAATGACGTCACTATTATACATGACCAACACGTTCCGGTTACGTTGCTGAATGGACGAACATTCTATTCGTTCTTTTGACGTTCATTATGCTGTTAACTTGTACATAACTAATGTCGCTACGTTCACAGAACGTTCCTCGACGTCAGAGCCCTTGCTTCGACGTCCGTGGTGGTTCGTTTTCTGCTAGGGGTGTCAACAATGCAAGGCATGAAAGGCCAAACTTCAAAGAGGTTGGTAGACATAGGTCTGGAAATGCTTTCAGTCCAAACAAGTTTATATTATTCGTAAATTTTAAATATTATTAATTCATTTAGCAATAAAATCTACAAGAATAATAATAATAATTATTATTATTATAGAGTATATTATACTCTTCCCCTCAAAATTAATTTGAATGAACAAGAAATTCATTATTAGTATTAAATTATTGCACGCAGGCTATGAGCATACCATGCATGCATTCAAAACATTTTAGGATAACACCCTGAAATGCGATCGAGGCTATTAATTATTATTTACATGTTTACGCTACAGCATGTAGTTTATAGAATTCCTTAAATGGTGTCGCTCCTTTATATTAATTCCTTTATTTTAACTTTCTATTATTATCTATCCATTAAGAAATTTCCGAATTACCATGTCATAGGATATGTTTTTGTAAAATATTACTGCCTTACATACATTGCACTAGTTAGCATTGCAGATTATGAAAATTCTTTCAACATTGACGTAATTGAGAGAATACCAATATGTCACAACGTGGGTCCAAAAAGTGATCGTACTGACACTAAAGGTAAAATCTAATTTCTGTATCAAAAATTATGCAGATTTTTCTAGTACGCCCAATAATCCCGTCGCCGTGTGTTTTTCCTTACAAAATTGATCTTGAAGGTATTCAACCCCTTTTCAAATATTCAATGGGGCCTCCCTGTCTGACTTAAATTTGTATGTACTATATTACATTCACAAATTCATTTTCGAAAGTTGACGAAAATGTTTAAGTAACACTGAAACATGCTAAAAGTCCATAAATATACTCCATTTGATGGATTCATGGGCGTAGACAAAGATAGAGCAACGAAAAGAAAAATTCCGTAAATCTTTCAGTATCGTTTTATTTTTGAGGAAAACATTATCAAAGAAAATTTCAATTCCAAAATGTATTCCAGCATGATAGCGTATAATGCAATTCAAAGTATCTACGTCTGAACCGAACGGTGTCTCAGCCGAATGATATGCCAATAAGCATCCCCCGTTTCACATCCAATTGAATTTGTAACTTTCTTAGAAATGGCATACATTTGGATAATTCCACAGAGTACGTTCATCCTGGTATCTGACTTGTGCTATTCAAGGTAATTATATCAAGTGGAATCCTAAAGTCTAGTTTTGGCCATTTGAATGTTCTAAGTAATTGTAGGCAATATACTCCATAAAGCCTAACATTATCCCATTTTCATTTCTTGGCATGTTCTCCAACTAAAATATTTCTTATAATAGTATTATTGTCACATTAATTCACGTGAGCGAAGATTATGAATTATTTCAAAAATTTCGAGCAGGAACAAAGGGTTTTACTTGCCTCACATTCCTGGGTGATGTGGCTGCAGTTTTTAAAACGGACTGCTTATTGATGAAAATCAATCCCAATAAAATTAATACAAGAGAATTGCTTTGAAATATTTGTATAATGGCCCAGTCCTCCATGATAAAATAACAGGTCTGGAAACTCCTCCGAATTTTCTTCATTTGCGTTCCTGAACACTGAAGCAGAATTTCTACAACCTTGTTCCCTGTCCCTTCCGGGCATGACCATAATTCTAAAAGTAGAGATGTAATAACGAGCATTTTGAGAAAAAAATTGTATGGCAATAAGGAAATTAAGTTGACAGATACATTCTACAAAACACTCTTACTTTGCTTTTCGTTCCTGAACCCTGTGATCTGAAATATTGATATGGGCCAATGAAATAAAAAAAAAATAGGAAATCTGTTGCTAAATTTACTGCAAAATGAGGGAATCGAAAATTTTATGAGTCACTCCTTTTCTGGGCAAAGGGCGGGTGACAACTATATATAAGTATAACCTATAAACGTAGATTATTCGCTACAGCACTTCCTTCAGAATAATTTGCATTCACGTAAGGTAAAAAAGAGAGTAAAGTTCTGACCGTTAGTAGAATCATTTAAGCTCTCGAATAAGCGATAAGCGTTTATGGAGAAAAGTTTTATTTATTCAGTACAGAATTCAAAATATTACCAATTTCTTTCCTCACCTTAAACATCAATCACAGTGAGATGATACAGGTACAAATACGAGCTGACTCTCAAACTAGAATCACATATACGTATAATTACGTACAATAATAAACAACATGTCAAGAATTTGAACTTTAAATTGTATTTTAAAACCCTACGAGTGTGGAATAAATAGAGAAATTTACACTCAATGTCTACATAAAAATCCATAGATTCTGTATACATATTTTAACAAGTTACAATTGTCAAGAACACTCAGAAAAATAGTAGTAGCGGACATACAAAATTTAATTTTATACCATATACATACAGTATTGTGCTATAATTATACATCTCTCTTAATATGATAATCTACAATATATGTGTACGCGTTTTTACATCTTCATTTCAGCACCTAATATGGAAATGTTTCAGTACAGAAACTGAGCTGGAAATTAAATTAAGCTCGCTAGCTCACAAAATTGGAATATTTATTTCTAGTACATTACGAAACATTAGTTCCATAAAATTGGTGTAAATTAATTAAATAAAGCTCGAAATATAGCATCGTGTAGAATACAATGTCAAAATATCGTAACATTTCATTATTGCAGTAATATTGTTATATCTCTACACCGGGAGGGTGGATGTAGCCCAGGAACATTGGGTTTAACATTTGGGATTGACATTTGGGAACAGTTGGGTAGATTATAAAGATCACAACTTGGATTTATTCTAATAAAGACGTACTGAAATAACTGTTACAAAGATACACTCAAGACAAGTATTGGATCCGACCTCCTGATGCGGGCATCTTCAGGTGGTATTCCGCTGGGCATGTTTTCTAGTCCACTCTACGAGCAGAAGTTCCGTACTTCTTCTCCGCAACTGACTATAAGACTCTCTTATCATCTCTGAAGATGACTGTAGCTCAGAATTATTTAAAACATTCCCTCTTTAGTAAAAGCAAGGTTTGTCAATGATCTCTACATGAGATTGCGAAATCCCGCATCCTCCACAGCTGGAAATGCTGATGGAGTACCCGGTTATCCTACTTACCATGGGCTTGAGAGTTGCCTTGCCGTTAAATGTCACGTAGCAAGAGTTAAGAGGTAGAAATGTTCAAACATAAGAATATTTACTTTCTCAATTTTTATACCTATGTATATTTTATATGTTCACACGCTTGAGACAGAGACACCAACAAATCCATACAATAGTATTCATAAAGTGAGTATTTAAATTTTAGTAATTAGTTGAATTAATAGACACCTGCGAGGGCATCGTCACATGCATATCACGAGTTGTGCATTAGATCATTGACACACTACTACTAGCTCTATACTCTAAGTTCAAGTATCTCTTAAAATAGGTTTTAGAGAATGTTCCGTCCGGTTCCTTATATAAAAGTCTTAACAGCACCCAATGTGAAATAAATAAATAGTCAAGTTTCCCTTTTAAATCCTTGTGCTGTTCTATTAAATTCCATACATCGCCCGACAATCAGTTAACAATGACCATGGAACCGTTCAGACCAAATCAGTTGTTTTGTTAGATACCTAATGTGTATCAACTAGAAATGAACTCCAGAAATGCTTATAAATTAAATCTGAAAGTTAAAATCATATGCTCTATTAATTGCCATGGTAGGGAAAGGTTCCGTGCAGCAAGACGGTTCTTCAACGATAGCGCCGACTGGGTTGAGATGATCAGAATTTGCATTACATACTTCATCCTCACATCCATCAACTTCCATACACTCTAAATTACTTGACCTGATCCTTTCAACCGTTCCCATCCGACCACTATCTGTACACTGCGGTTTGGATTGAGTAAAATCATGGACTCGCTTCTCATCGTCAGTTTTCGTGGACTCGGCGGTACATGCTTGCGATATACGGAATAAGGAGGGGAAATGAAGCCGGGAGAATAATCGCGTCGAAGAAAGTACAATACTCTCCTTAATATTTTGAACACCACTCCCGAAAAGACCGGTAGCATTATTAGCACTAGGTGTGTATTTTAATGGGGGGTCCGTGGTTTTGGGTCGCCGAAATATACGAGTCAGATTTGTAGCCCCAATACTGGGAATTGGTTCAGGGACAGCCCCATCTGAAAATACTTCATCATCTATGAGGGTATTGGAAGTAGGCGAGACGGGGTTGCTACTTAGATCAGTAACTTCCGTCTCGGCACAAGTTGTTGAAGAGAGTTCGCTAAGTGTGCGGGAGCGTAAATCCAAATCCAGGGCAAGGGGTTTCCTATGCCGGAAGTTGTAGTAATCATTTTTACTAATAACTAATTTTGGAGAAGCCATTTGTTCATCCCCCATTGCTGTTCTCTCTGGAGGAGGTAGAGGAGACGGACTGGAGATGTTCTCATCAACTTTAGTATTTTCATATTTGTCAGCTGGCTTTGTACTTCGTGGTTTAAACTCATTTAATGAAATTGATGGGTAGTGGAGCGAGACGGGTTGAAGAGGGATCTCAGATAGATCGGACCTGAGCTCAAACAATTATTTCCAATTGATTCCAATGTAACTCCATTATATTTACACTAGGAATTAGGAGGAGAGATTTTCACTCTTTGAAGGAGGATTGGGAGAAAAGTGCTGGTTGCGTAATTCCAAGAGGTGTTCCACACAATCACTGCACATATTTATTCCTCACAGAATACTCCCAGTCTGTCCTGATAGTGCAAGTCTGTCCGTGAAGGGGAACGACAAAGTGTGTGCGAACTCAATTTGGGATTTGTGTGTGCTCGGTCGTTGGGATATGTTTCTGTATAGTCACTATGTGTGCTCTTCATATGACCGTACTTGGTACTGTATATACACTATGTATTACATAATTGGTGTGGAGCACAGGGAAGCTTGAAAGTGAAAGTATCATGTAATTACTACAGTAACCAAAGCCGTGTCGACCTTGGGACACACGAGCTACCTGGCATTAATGTTAAAGTAATCCGATGGAATGTCCGCTTGAAGGGAGAGGTACAAAGTTGGTTCGGATGCTTCCATCATTGTCTCCAAATGTCGGCGGAGCTCTGTGAAGTTTGGTCTATCCGCTGGGGCTGTTCTCCAGCACTTCCTCATCAATGCATACCTTATGGAAACAAAACCCCAGGTAAATACTAATACATGAATGAAGATATGGATACAATTGTAGTACTAGGCAACTGAACTACTGTACTACAAGTAAGCCATTAATTCCTAGTTTGTTTAAATTTACGGTCCTGGGGTAACTATCAGTGACAATGTACTTATAGGGTCTATCCAAAAATATAAACAAACGTGCTATGTTATTCACTAAAGTCTTGCTATAAAATAACTCCTTATAAAGGTGTTGCATGCTTAGAATTAATTACATCAGTATACTCTCACGCTGCCCGGAAATATGGATACAGATACAAACGCATATATAAAAAAATATAATCAACTAGTGCGTGACTACTAATGCACTCACAATTCCTCAGAGCAGTTCTCAGGGCGCTCCATTCTGTAGCCAGTCTTGAGGAGATGAAAAAGCTCATTATTGCCAATAGCAGGGTATGGGTTTCCTCCCAGAGTCACTAATTCCCAAAGAAGGATTCCGTACGACCACCTACACACGGAGATCATAAACAGAACAGTGATTACAAGATGTAATGTGGATTTGGTCGTTTCCCCGAGATATTGGAATAGAAAATCCTACTTGCTAAAACGCTCAGCCAAATCGATACGTTAGGAAGAGTATGTTCCCGGTTCCCTGTTCTTGTATATACATGGAAAATACATTTTTTCCGGCAAAATAATTGACAAGCAACTCAGCCTTAAGAACAGTACTCCTGCTTAAGACAGTACCAGATGACAAAGTCCATTTCAGAGACAGTGACAATTTCATCCTATTTTCGCAAAATCAATGTTTGTAGCATAATTAACTATAACCACCAATTTTTTAGGCGCACTTCGGATCCTAGAATACAACGTTGAATAGAATTCCATGGAATATTTAGGAAAAATTATTCGAGCGGAATTTAAATTATCATTACAATACCCTTTTAATTATCATTAATATTTTTTTTTTCATATTCATTACAAATTCACGAGCGTGTTTCTACCAATAGTTACTCTAACCTACATATTAAACTTGAATATATCACTTAAGACTTAGGGGTTTTGCACTTTAGTACTAATCACCTATTACAGTATTTTTATTTGCGTTGTTGCATGAAGTTTGAAAGTAGTCATTTTGTTATTAGCAGGCAGACCAAGGACTTAGCTTCATATAATATGCATGACTTCATAAATACCAAATGCATTGTTCCCTGCTGTTTGGAAAAGATGGGCTAATTGCATGTACATACATGCGAATGGTCTATAGCTACTCCATTTGTTTCTTGATTTATGAAGACACGTACAGCATACATATGTACATACATATATATTGTGTAGACCTAAAACCACAGAAGTCCTTTTCGTAAAATTTTACAAGCGAAACGGAACTTCTCAATTCAAAACAGCTGAGAAATACAAGCTAGATGCATACTAAGATATTTAGTGTAATTACGTCTTCTACGTTTAGTATAGAAGGTATGGAGCAAAATTTTTGGTCTAATATCTATACCTATGCACTTTTAGTGTGTTTGTAGAAAATGAGCTTTGTTTTGTTTAAAAAGTTGAATAAACTCACAATGTCGCAGGCAAGCAAATGTTTTGATTTCTCTTCTGCTGTATAATTCGATAAAAAAGGAAAATCCGGTGTACATAGCACTAGAAGTAGTCAACATGAAATACCTGATTCGAGCCGTGATTTTAATTGTAGTTGGATGTTTTTTCGAAAATTTGACCCGTATTTTATTATGAAATAAAAGGATTTCGTAAAAACCCCATTTTGCTCCTGCACTCTTTGTATGTATGAATTCATGAAGAATTTTCCCTCCGTCATTACAAACAAAATCTAATAAAACAACTTACACGTCAGACTTGGATGAAAAAATGTGAGTGAATATGGACTCAATTGCCATCCACTTGACAGGCAATTTTCCATCAGTCTTCTGATGATAAACATTCCACGTATAAATATCCCGACTTAGGCCAAAATCTGATATCTTCACTTGTTTGTAGTCTCCCATCACGAGTACATTCCTACAAGCTAAGTCCCGGTGAACAACGTGATTCCGCTCCAAGTAAGCCTTCATAAAACATTAAGTGCATTATTATCCCAGCAAACCAAACTGAATTCACATCATCCTCTTACATGTATGTAGATACGCGACTTGTATGCACTTGAGATATGTACTTAGCGTCAACAACAGACAGTTGGGGATACCTCTTCTCAAGCACATAGCATCCTCAACATCCTGATTGTAGTTTTAGCACAAGGAATAACTTATAGTTAAATCATAGGTGAACACTATTCCATGGAAGTACTTGGAGTTGAGAATAAATTTCTGAAGTTTTTACTGTAGTGCAAATATCTGGTATACTATGGTCTACGCTCCAAATTATAGACACCCGTTACTTACACACAACAACGTTCATACGTGTATGTATAGATACAGATACAGGACATGTGTACTTCGTCAACTTATAATCATCCACTCAATTTCGTCCTTACAGAATATATACGTGTACATAATTGCTTGAAAACCTTTCAATCCACGTTATGAGCTGCTCTGAATAAAAGATGATATCATCCCAAAAATGTAAATAGATGAGACAAATTCAATCTACAATGTTATTATCTACATACTACACCTATTTCTAATCAATTTTCAAGGATATTTAGCCCATCGGTATGCCTACAAGATTCTGTAGAATTATTTTGAAATTTTATATATGTACACCGTACTCTACAGATGCTTATCTACATATACGCGAGAATATTTCTACACGTGCTCATCCCTACTGTGTGCATCTGAGCACTGCCACATGATAACCCCCAACGCCATATCAACTCTTGGAAAATGTAGAGCCATGGTTGTGTCCTTTGGGGGTTAAATCGTAAAATCATGCGATGGGTGTAATAACTGATGGACGCGCATTAAAATAGCCAGGCTCGAAAAAGAACGTGCTACAGTGACCAAGGCAAATCCTATGACCTCACCTGAAAAGGTACAACGACTGACTATTCTTACGATCTACCTCCGAAATATGTAGATACTCCAAAAAAGTCGCCAGAATACCTTGTCTGGCTCATGTCAACATCATAATTACTTTAATTACATAATGGGCAGCTGAGTAATAAGAATTATAAAGCAGATGCAGACTCATAAGAGCCGCAGTGTGCGGCTTCATCATGATTTCTTCGAACTGGAAAGGCACATGTTCAGGCCATCCGTTTATTTAAATTGTTTTCCAATTTGTGAATTCTTCCCTAATTGTAAGCTATTTGAGTGCTTTTGTACGGTACTCCGGCATGTCATGACTAATTACATCACCATGCCTACATTTCTGTATGTGAAATAAACGAAACATTCTTGTCACAATGAAGGTACATGTAACTGTAATGGCGTTTTCTGTCCTTGGTTCCTCGCCTCCTTTGAACTTTATCTCAATTTCATGGTCTACTGATATTGCCCTCTAATCCACAACTCACTTCCAGTGTTTAAGCCTTTCTACTTCGGTCAAGTAAAGGCTTTCCATTTCTTGGAAGAGACCAGTTCAGTTCTATATATGACTCGAACCTAAAAGACTTCTCCCCAAACTTCCAACTACATAAATCCTAACTAATTGCCTTAGTAATTGAAACTCTTCTCACAGTACCCCGAACATTTACTCAGCCACACACTCATTCACATTTCTTACTCCTTACATCTTCGATCCGAGGAAATTGTCTACACATGACAATTTTGAGCTTTACAGACCTATGAATATAACTGTCGCTGGATGGTCTTAGCCTCCATGCTTCGAATGTAATCTGCAATAAAGTCATAAAGGGCTACTGCAATACCCAAGGAAATGGCGTACAAGACCATTCCCATAACAAATGAAACTCTATTATTCTATTCAATAAGCATCTGGGCCTGGGAGTTGCGTGACAAAAATAAAACTATCAAATTACTCTCTACACCTAATTAGTACTTTACTGCAAATAAATGAAGATAAAAATCAAATAAGACTGAGACAATGAAGATCTTCACTGGAAAAAATCTCTACTCTGGATATTAAAGCAATCAATTCAGAGTAACATAGGGATAAAAGGGGTAGGACGGACATAATTATAAAGAATACGTGCATTTCATACATTTGTCTAGAGCCTATCGAATATGGTCGAGAAATACAACGTCAACCCAACCAAACATACATATATCAATAGATTGACTGCATACACATTATTGAACAGATCTTTTGTTGTAACTTGTTACAGTCGACTGAGTTTTACTTGAGAACTCGGACCGCTCCCTGCGAAGTCTGACTTTGATACTCAAAGAGAACAAAAAATTGGGAAATTTACCCCAAATACGGTGCTCAGTATAGAGTGCACGAACAAAATCAAACAATTGTTACATGACTGGGGTTACAAGACTGTTCTTACCATTCCAAGAGATATTTGACGGGCGTAAGAAAGAACATCTTTTTCACTGATTGGACGGCAGTTCTCTGATAGGTCGGGGGAGCCAGGGGTTTCGCTTTCACGTTTCATGCACGGGAAGTCTTCTTCAGGGCAGACCTCTTCTGTTGTGGAGTAGCCCGTTTCATTTCTCCCAGTTGCTGGGGAGTTTTCTATAGAAAAAATATTCTCTAATGAAATGAAGCCGCACAAACCGCCACTGATACTTGAGTCAAATACTTTTCCAAATTACTTTCTCCAAGACATCAAATTCATAGTTTTTATTTATATGCTCAACTTTGCTTCAAATATCTGTATCGAAAATAAGTTAACCTTAAGACTTTCAAAAGAAACCTTAAAATTCCTGTATTGCATCCCACTTGTTAATTATGATCAATGTGTATCATTTTTTGTCTTTATGTGAAAACAAAACATTCCCGTGATATTGCTGAGATCACAAAACAACTATTTTGCTCTCATACTTCAGTAGATAATCATGAGATTCAAATCCCAGCAGGGGCTAAGCAATGACTGGTAAAGTGTCGAGGAGGGGAGAGGTTTCATAAATGAAATTGTTCATACAAATGTACAACGAGCCTCCCAATTAGATTCCAATTCCCCATCGCAACACTCAAAAGGGGATTGCCCATGAATTGCTCAGCTGCCCCTCAGTTGCAATTATTATTGTCTTAAGGATTTTATACAATTTCTTTGCTTGACCTACACAAGACACAATTTGTCAAAACCGCTGGCCAAAGACAGTCTTTACTTTAGGATTTATATAATTACTATGTACTGCGTAAGGTTGGGAGACATTGTTCTAATAAGTGAAAATCGTGGCAGCTGTAAAAAGCACCATTTTCTTGCGATAACAAAAACAAAATCAAAATGGCTGTATTTTCGCAAATTCTTGCGGATTTAAAGTGCAGTCCATATACATACTTTCATTATTAAAAAAGTAACAAAGAGTTGGAGAGATTCATCTATGTATGTACATACAACGGAAATCCCACCAAACCGCAAACCAGTAGAGAGGGGAATCCTACCCCAACGGTTTAATTTTAAGCTCACGGCGCAGAAAAGTTGTCATAAAAAAATTGAATTTGCTTATCATTTTAATCTTCTCCTTACGCAGAGTTAATCTACCCACAACACATACAGAAAATCAAGTTCGTCACGGTCAATCTCAGGAGCAATAACTTTTTACACACCCGCACGTTTCCCAGGCAACGAAGCGGAAGAATTCTCCGAAAAAATTCCAATATCCGCATAACTGATCTGAGAACTCCCACAACTGTCAGTTGTAGTTCCATCCGTAGAGGTCCTCTGGCTATGTGTAGAGCTACATACATTTTTTGTCGGTGAGGCTCCTCTACTGCCTTCAATCCCCAGGTTCAGCATTGGCCAGTACGCTTCTCTAACCTAGAAAACAGGAGAAAAAACAAATTTAGAGAGTGCAAGTCAACAAAAAATTTTCAGCATGTGTACCTCCTCATCCGTTCATTTTTCAAAATACTGTCTGGTGTCATTAGTTGGATTAATTTTATTCAGTTTCCTTAGAACTTCCACATTACATACAAATATAACGTTTAACAATTCCAGTTAATGAGCTCTCTGGATTAGATTTCCGTTTTACTCATTATGACATGACAACTCGACTGACAATGGCAAATCTGGCTTAACGTGCTCAGAGACAAAACACGGAAAAGGTTCCGTGGAGTAAATATATGAGTCATTGGGCACATTCATCAGGACAACTTCAAAGGGTTTCGGAAAGCTCACGATCAGACAGGGGAAGGCTGAAGGCGCTTCATTTGTTGGAAATGTTGGGAAAGAAAATATTCCTATTAATTAAAATCGTAAGACAAATCAGGTTCTAGGTGTTGCCTGTGCCTGAAGTTACATAGACATTCGACCCAATGCGTAATCCTATATGTAATCTCGTTTTTTAATTTTAAAAAATTGATCCTTAACTGTCTGCATACATACCATTGGTGAAGACGCAACATGCGATATAAAAACATGGAATGTAGACCCTTTTGCTTCTCCACCAATGATATTTTTTATACTAGAACTGATGCAAATTACTAACTAATTGGTGTGTGTTCCATTCAAGAAGCCTGTGCAGTGAAATTTCCCTTGGAGTTACCAATTTTCTGTAGCAGCTTTTTGTCTGATCTTGTGCAAACGCATAACGCGTGTATCATCGGAATTGAAATCTCTCTTTCAACGCACGATTAAGCCCCTGTTATTTTGTGACGAAAAGGAATTGACAAAAGTCAGAAGCACATTTCAAAACATGTGGAAAACATAGTACGTATATCCAAGTGCTTGCAAAAATTATTATTGAATTGCAATGATTACAAAACAGTTACCACTACTAAATAATGACTAGGAACTAACAATAAGTCATTAATGGAACTATGTCTTTCATTTTAATAACGAGCCCACAACTTTATTTTCTTTCCCCTTACTTACACGACTTCCTCAAATACCTTGAAATTCAAAAGTTGAAACAAAGAAACAAATTAGACTGGGAACTATAGTAGTTGTAAGTATGGCTCTCAGAATACATTAGTAAGTTTGTATGTATTTCAATTCGTAGAAATTGTTTGTGAAGAGCATTATATAAATAAAACGGAATAAATCCATTATTTTCGGAAAAGTATTTCATGATAAATTATTTCAAATCAATAGTTATTCATGGGTAAACATTTTAAGGTCAAAGGTATTCGGAAGTGGGTCCAGGTTAATACCATGCAAGATGCAGAACGGGAGGAGCCTACAATTCCTGGAATTAAATGTACGTGAATCCTGTACTTTTGAATTTTGTAGTGTAATGTAACAACTTTATTAGTTCAAATCGTTTTCGAAATGTTTGAGAGCTATATACATAATTATATCGATATACAGTACATCGAGGTTTCCTTTTTTTATCACATCGTGTAAGTAGTTCAGGGAAAGCGTTTACTTGCTTGGGAGATTATTCGATTTTTTAGGCAAAACAAAGCTAATTTTCTTCAAACACACAAAAAGTACATATGTAGGTATAGATTAGACCCAAAATTTTGCTCTAATTATACCTTCTATATCTACTAAACGTAGATGACGTATATATGTACATATGTATAAGTTATGTACATTGAACATCTCAGTATGTATCTAGCTTGCAATTCTCAGCTGTTTTGAACTGAGAAGTTTCTCAGTTCACGTTTCTTCTGCAAAATTTTGGGAAAATCTAAAAAAAAAAAAGATTTCTGCCATTTTGAGTCTATACTACCCCTATACATACTGTACGTATGTATCTGCATACATCTGGAAACACGTGGTGTTACAACTGTTTCTGGAACATTCGTATTTACATCTTTTCAAAACACCCCAGAATTAAGCAGGAGTTGATGCTTATATTATAATGAAAATGTATATGTAACTCTTGTTATACATATATTATTATATAAAGAACTCTCTTATATTTTTGTATAAAAGTATGAAAAGTAGTAATGATAATTAAAACTATATTGTTATGGTAATTAAAATTACACTCGAATAATATTTATTAAATATCCAATGAGATTTCATCCAAAACAGACATAATCACATCCACGATTGTGGATGGCCTGTGTTTTGATAAGGAACTTTGTTTAACTCGCCACAAACAATAGACTACTTATTTTTTAGGGTAAAATAACACGAAATTTTCTATTATCGAGGTCGGCAAGTCGACTTGTCTGATTGTTAGTAAACAGGATATTAACCACCGAGTAAATGATACCAAGCATTTAAGTTAAATGATACTTATTATTTACAGTATTACAGTAACATATTAGATAAAACGTAAGAATCTTATTGTTTTTTAAGATATATCTGTTCAACCTCAGAGAATTATTAGAGGTCATATATACTAATAAACACAGAAAGCCAAAAAACTGATCACACCCCAGATGAGACTTAAATGTAGATAAAATAAATACTTTGAAATAACATGAATTTAAAAATAGGTGCAACTTGTAGGTAATGTTTATAATAATAATCGAATAGTTTTTCCATTGCAGCCAACTGTTTTAAACAGCCAGGAGAAACGGCTAGCCACAACTACAAACTTCTATGCAAAATGATCACACCCCTGCAGTTATAAGGTAAAAACGGTTCGGAAAGTTTGACCATTCAACTTAATGTCAGTAATTACTTAATTACCCTTATAATGTTTCAAGTAATTACCCATTTTAATACTAAATGAGTTTGCCCGTAACCAACTGTATGAATTTAATAATGGTGAATGGGCGGGTCATGGGGATGATACCGTCTTAATGAACCGTGGCTTATGTCTGTGACAACTTCAACGCAAAAAATAATCCCCATAAAATGAAACTAATGTTTGTCTCTCAAAACGTGACTTCAGAAAAAGGAATTTAGAAGGAACTGTTGTATAAGCACATGGCAAGAAGATAGAGAATGACAATCGCTTCCTCGGATAAGGAGAGTTTTATCGACAGACGGCTTACAAATATTTACCTTAATGTCAAAGTATAACTCAAAATCAAACTTCGAGTCCTCATCAAAAATACTCTCTTGGTTGAAGGGATAATGGTTGGGGAAAAGGAATTTAGAACTACACAACTGGCTCCTGGCCCATATCACATCTGTATTTGGATTTAATGGATGGTCAAGGTTACAAAATAATTTACGGCTGCATCAATATAGTTGAAAGACCAAAGTTGATCGTCTGCTAACTTGCAATTTGAGAAAATGAAAACCCAGGACTTTCATTTACACAAGTACTTGGTAAACACAGCAGCTGTCACAGAATATATGGTAGAGATAATTACTAAGACAGGTGATTGAGAACGACTACCTTCTCCAATTTTATTATAATTAATCTTTTAATGAAACCGTGGGAGAGAGCAATTTGTAATTCTAACTTGCATTAATTACATTGGAAAAGCCTTTGCAAATTACGGAATTTCTTCACTACTGCCTACATCAAATTTATGCCAACCAAGAGCACATCAAATTTATATTTTGGTCGCTCATCATTTCAAATCATATCCACGTAATTCATCCCAATTTTGTTTACTCACGCAAATACATATACAAGGGCTCTAATGATTTGAAGCCCCCACTGCATACATAAGGGAATGACATAAATTATTTGATTCCTCCAGTTTGTTGCAAAATTGTGTTCAAGATTTTCTAGCATATATTTCATTAACCTGGGTCCATATTTGAGGTCGCCGCGTTTAAAAAACTTGTAACAATGAATTTTAAAACAATGCAAGGTTAATACTTTCACTAATTAAACGAGATCAAGGAAAACCATTTTATGATTATTTTTGCCTACTACAGCATTAATGTCTCGTGGAACGGCTGTGTTTCACTCGTTAGCATGCTATATCTAATTGTAAGTATAACCGCTCGGATTTGGAATTTTATTCAAGAATATTTTGGTGATGGTTAATTCATGCGGTATGAAATATTGTACGGTCAGCCTAAGTACAGAACATCGATTCGCACAATAAAATTTTAGTGGGACCATGTAAAAATCTGCCCTTGTAAGTATGTACAAATCAAAACTTTGTCTGACTTATCGGTTTCGTAATCTGTTGTCATTATAACGGGTAGACTCACACGAATATTCAAAATGACGTAGAAAAGTGGCAAAAGACTGGAATTCAAATCAATGATTTTCAGTATCATAATCAATAAAGAAATAAGCTATGAGAAATGCAACGAGTTTTTATGTTTCACTCCTGGCAAGAATATTTCAATTACATTTACTATCTGCAAACACAGGTCAGTAAATTGCATACAAGCACAAACTTTCATTCCAAAGGCTATTTCTGCACTGTGTAGAACGCCAGCACGAATGTGTCGCTACATGCCATCCCGAAACAATTAAATAAGATCAAAGTATATGGCACAGTGACAACAATTGCTACAAGTTAAATTTCTTCTCTTGTAATATCATACTCCCAAACATAATCACGTAACATCCTTTCATCTCTTCAAGAATAGCGTTGCACATTCAACAGTCTTTGCAACAACTTATACACTTACAGCTTATATCGTCGGCTAAATTCTAAAAAGTACCATTTTCATTTGCGAATCCGTTTAAAAAGCATAGTTTGTGAAATGAAAATGGTACTTTTTAGAATTTAGCCAACGATATGTAAGTATATGTCTACATGACACTTAAGCTACACAGTAACTTAACTCTTCGAACGCGTACTTGCAAAAGCAAAAGAGAAATGGACAGTACGACTTTTATTATGTGACAAATACTTTCCTCCATACAGAGCATAGCTAGATAGTACAGACGTCTTTTTTCAGGCTAACGTTTTGGAATTTAATAAATTTCATTAGGAGCATTGCTCCCTAGTGGAACGTACTAAAATTTAATCAAAGCATCACTAAGTCCAAGAGAACTCCATTATAAGATGTCTGAAATTGGGCTTAATGGAGTTTTAAGAAAGGATTTTGCTCCAACATGTAAGTACCCAGCAAATCATCAAACAATAATAATTCTTGCTCTTGCAGACTTGGCAAAGTGCTTACTTGATTTATTACCGCAGATGCTTCTGGAAAATACTGTAGCTCTCTTTCATGGAGGATTTATTCTCACAATCAGAATTTTGTAATTATAAGACATATATTTTGAAGATGTTAAAAATAAGGGGCAAGGGAGCTCAATTTCCAGGAAATACACATAGCAATATATTACATATCGTAATTAAAATGAATATAGCAACAAGTTCAACGTTGTATACTCAAATTAATTTTTATTTACAGTTTGACCAGAGTGAAGCATTTTAATTCTTGTGCACACAAGTTTGACTCCTGTGCTCCAAAATCTGCAATGTAGCTGATGATATATTTCACAGTTGAAACAACAATAGCGAAAGTGTTTTTAAAACTATTACTATGCGATTTTATGCTACAAATAACTCTTTCTCGAGGACAGTATGGACGAGAAATTGTGAGAACTTGGCACTTCGGGACTTGACTCTGTAGAATCATAGTGATTCTAGTACATCAATTTGTATTTGGGAAAATCTTACGAATATATATTTCTATTTTGAGACTACTAAATGATTCTATAGCATAGTCGCGTGAATTTATAAAGGATTTATAAGATAGATTATAGAGATGATAGATACATTTATCGTCAGATAAGAAACAAAATCAATTATCTGTCAGTGCATAAATCTGTCCAAATCTGCTTTGAGCAAATTGGGTTGTATCTGTAAAGGGTTTCAGGAATAATAAAATATATTATTTTCACAATAAATCACCAATAATACCATAATGCTGTTTGCATATAGTGTTTTGTTTTCTATTTACATTTGCTTAAGAATTTCAAATTTTGGCAGTTCAGTTTTGTTACTTAATATTTTAAATACTCAATTTTGCCTGTAATGTTCACTTTTACCTGACAAGCATTTATTTAGAAATACAATTTTTCTAAACAGTGCTCAATGACCGTGCTCGACGCGTTTTCCCCACTTTATTTTTCTCCCTGACCGCTCACAATGGCGAACGCTGTGAGGACAGTAATAACGCCCAAAAACCCGAGTTGTCTTAGACAAGATTATTGAGCGAAAAAAATAACTACAGGCTAACAATAAGATGAATCTTCCACTCCAGGCATCCCTATTGCGCGAAAGGATAACCAATCCGAATCCCTAAAATACTTGAAAGAGTGTCACAGTAAAAGAAACTAAAATGCCCAGTAGTATTATTTACGTCCACTCTTTTGGGAACATAACATTCAGAGGAAAATTTCAGACTGACAAATATGTTTCCAATCTGTATTACAGGTGGGAGTTATTTTTCTAGAACAAGGCCTCAATGGAGTGTCTTTCCATTGTTCAGCCTATCTGATTACAATAAATAGAATTAGAACGACTACGCAAACTTCTGATAAAATGATACCCCACTGTAAAGGTCAATTTAAAAGATGTATTTGCGAGAATTAATACACGTTCGAATCTCTCTAAATCGTCTCTCCCATGGAACGACATTGAGATGATATATTTAATTAGATACATACATGTTTATATTAAATTTCCCATTTAATAGTAGTGATGCCTACACTCTTTTATATACAGTAATAATTATTACAGTAGTAATATTAGTAGGTGGTAGAAACCGCTATGCAGACACAAGAAATTTATTTACATCATGCAAGACCACGTATCTTATAGTAACTCCTGCAAAACTCATACTCTTGGGGCATTGTGGGATCATTGAACAGAAAGGTTGCAAACATTCTTTTACGTAGGTAAACTAGTTATCATTATTATATTATTATTCCTTTGTACCATTGCTAATTGCATTGAGTGACGCAATATTTGTGTTTCAGGCTCTAAGTAGCCGACAACTGCAGAATACAAATAAAATGCCAAAACAGCTATTTTGTCTTGTACATCTGCATTGCGTAATTCAAAAGCCTATCTTTAAAGGGACTATTTGGAAGGAAATCGGAGAAGCCAATAAACGCCGGCTGGGTAAACCCAACATATGCCTATAGGGACATCTTATTTATTGAAACCGAAGAGACTCCTATTCAGACAGTACATGCAGTAAATCAAGGTCAGCAAAATCTTGAAAATGGCTTTCTTCCAACTCAGCAGAGAACCTAAACTGAGGTCTCATCTTGTGCTTGTAATAAATGTCCTTTATATATCACGGGTTTAGACTTTAATTGGTAGTTCGATACGTGTCGACATTAAGTGCCAGTACACCTGCAAATCAACATGACTATGAAGTCAAGGACTAATTTTCTTCGAGCAGTATTTACATTTTATTTACCATAGGATTTAAAGGATTACGTAGCAAATCATAGAATGCTGAGAATGATCGTGACAACGAAAACATTCAAAATGGGAAAGTAGAACAAACAAGTGCCAGTGTCCGACCTGGCGGAACTATTTTCTCTTCTAAATCCATTTTTTATGCTAAGTCCGCCCACAGTGCTAAAGTCTGTAGGATTGGTTTTTCTCAAATGTCTAATAATACTCTCTTATAAATAAGAGCTTCCCTAAAGTTGCAAAGCTTTGTCATTATAATGGTTTGCTCTCATTAGGAAACAAACTAGCATTTTGGTATATATGAATGTCCTCGTACCTTTTGCTTATATTCCTGTATACAGATAGTAACAACGTACTAGAGGATCTCTTACACCACTGTATAAATTATGTGAATGGATAAATACATTTTATATAATATACAGTCACGCAATGCTGTACCATCATGTGTCTAACAAAACTAACTTCGCAACAGTTTTTTTTAAGTTCTTACTCCAATAATATAATTATAAATATAATTTATAGTTTTTCTACAATTTCAAGGGTTAAAATGGGTTATGGATAACGAAATAATCCAAAGTCAGCGTTTTGGAAAATGGACAGTGGAAGTGCACTCCACTAGAATGAACTTCCAATGAATTTTCTACCCAATTTACAGTAGAGTTGGGTAAGAAGGTGGTGTTGACATATTATCAACTGCATCGTCTGGTTAGCCAAATTAAATGAAATGTAAAATGCATCTTGAAGTTTGAAGCATGCATAAAGGGTGACGTGACCTATTATGACATATTACATGCATGAATTATATTTGTACCACATCATTTGATTGAACGCAAACATGTCAGTGGTTTCTGTTTTGAATGTTTACATTATAACTAAATGCAGATATGTACATACATATACTGTATATGGGTATGCACACAGTAAGTTAGAACCCTTGTATGATTAATTCATAAATGGAAAACCAAGCATTAATAATTTCATTCGTGCGTATCTAAATATTTGTAGCAAAGTTACAAATGCAATATTTCCGGACTGTAAGAGCAAATATAATCTCCTATCTATAAGACTTTTGACCTAAAAGCTATTTTTTGCATTCTTTATTTGAATACTGAATACTTGATGTATCTAGTATTTTTAGTACACCGGGGAGGAAAAAAGTAGGTATGGTTATTTTATTTCATGATTTTATTTTCATTTATTTTGTAGTTACATTAGGTCCCTCTCCCGGAAGTTGCTGATGTAGAATTATTGGAATCATGTGTGCATAAAGGTGGAAAGCTAATAATGCGTCTTACCTTTCGGAGAAAAGAGAGAAGATCACCTCCGGGACAGTATTCCAAAACCAAGCAAACAGATCTTGCCCTTGTGCAAGCTCCGAGTAAGCTCACTATTTGTGGATGATTTCCCAAGTTCTGCATAGTCACGATTTCCTTGATCAGTTCATCTCGGTCAGACTTTGAGGCGACGGCTGGAAATTAGTCAACAATTATTTAATTTCCTCCTACATTCAGCTATGGAGGAGTTAATGACGCCATCAATATTCTTTCAGTGTGAATTTAACTGAAAGTAATTTTTATTTCCCGGGAAGTTCATTGGTACAAAGTTGAAGAACTGAATATTTTCTAGCAAACTTGGTTTTAAAGAAGGGGAAAATAGTTTGATATACCGAAGATAAATATATTTGTGTCCTAGATATTGACTATTGACTAGCATACTCCAGTTTACGACATTCTCCGAAGAGTTCTAAAATCTTTCAAGAATGTCGACACAGCCATATAATAATATAATTTGCAGACATTTAACTTACCCTGGTAAGAGTTGCTTCAAGTTTAGCATTAGCAAGTCGTTAAAAATACCCTAATATGATTAAATTCAAGGAATAGTTCAGTCTGAGAGTTTTGAGAGCAGACATAAAAGTAAATCAATTTTGTTCAAAAACTTTTTTATTGTGAAATGTCTACATTGCACGAACATTAAAATGTATGTACATTTACACATAATTACAGATACCTGTATCATAAAACTTTGAAATATTTTTCTGTCTGACTAAGATTTCTTTGAAACAAGGAATGAAAATAAGAATCCAAACCGGTAAGAAGCATCAGCAATCACAACATGACGAAACAAAAAGTCCATTTAAACAATAAAATGAATCCTTGTCTTTCTCAAATTCATCCCTCAAGGATTCCAGGAATACATACATGTTTACACCACCAAATCTCGCCAAATTAAGCTTCCGTTCAGATGTTCTTTCGACAAAACAATCCAAGTATTGTTGCCTTTAGAATGCATATGATCTTTAATTAATTTCATTTTCATGGGAAAAACAGGTTCCTGTACTTTTGAACCGACCAATCAAAAATCGAAACCAGTATGTGCAATAATCAGAAAATGGTTCTTACGAAACCCAATGCTGTCACCGGTAATAATTTAATTTACTAATGTAACACGTAACTCGCCGGATTTCACAAAGAGAAAGTATTTAGTAACCGAGTATATTGTGTAACCGTTTGAGCTGCCTCTACAGAAAACTAAAAGTCAGAGAGAGTGAGAGAGAGAGAGAGAGTTTAAGCCTTTATGATAAATTTAATATTACTGTAAGACGTACGAGCATTATTAAAAGTTGCGTAATTAATACACCGGGCCCCATTAAAATGTTAATATCCTAGAATATGATACAATTTTGAGTGCTAAAGTCTTCAGGCTTCAGTGAAGCTTTTATTTGTCAATGTACATCGATTCTAACGAAATCAATTTCATAAATGACTGCACTTCAAAAGTCAAAAAAAAAAAAGTCCAGACATCCGTAGACTTACTGTGCGGACACGGCAAATGTAAGGCTTATACAATCATTATTACTATTAGGTCTCCAGCCTTGGGAAAATATATGTGTGAGTATCCTGGACGCTTGAAAATAATTTATTGCTTTATTACATGATATTACTTAAGAGGAAATACCTTTGAGCATCTTGACAGCGACAGTCTCAAATGAAATGTCATCATCCACGTTGGTGGTGATGAGATGTGCTCCAAGCTTCTTATGTTTATGCTGCAGCTCAACATACTTCTTCCGAGGCATCTTCGCCTTCCGCACAACTCCAAAAGCACCTTGGCCAATGATGTCTCCAATTTGTAAATTCTGGAAACCAATGTCCCACTTCTCCTTTGGGAAGTTCTCATCCAGCAATTTAAAGGGACAGTACTCCTCATTCAACGGCACGATAGACCACTCGTTAGTCATCGCATCCCGCTCCTCCATTGACTGTACAATCATAGCATTTTTAAATATAGGATTAAATCTTCTTCTACGTAGGCGGCTCCAGTGACAGGTCAATTTATTTAAAATTCCCCCCAAAAAGTTATATTTTGGTGTCAGGAGCTTACAATTGGAACGTCAATTATTATAAATATGATAAAACTTGTTTACAAAATTCTAGTCCAATATCCTACCTTAAAGTAAGAGTTCCTCGCTGCCTTGATTTTTCTTTTGTGAAGGAAATTCCTTGCAAAATGACAAGTTAAGCCCAGAGCAAAGACAGTGACGATGGGAATGGACAAGTAAATCCAATTAATTGGTATGGTCTCGGCATGAAGGTTAGTAACTGTAGCGGGAAATGACACCATTTGTTAACGCACACGCACAAATCACTACCTCAAAGAGGCTCTCAAGTGTATCAATTTCACAAGATTCATTAATTGTTAACAAGGCATAATTAAATTAGAATCATTTTTGCATAATTTTCCAACAGACCCATTCATACTCACAATCAGCCAAAAGAACAGAATAAAACTCACCCTGCTTCGTGCTAACTGTCAACCTTGCAGGAAGGGAAGGTCCCTTCTCCGACACAGCAATCACAGAAACTTGGTACTCCACATCCCGCTTTAAACTATTTATTTGAATTTGCGTCACGTTCTAGAAAATAGCACAGAGGCATAATTCTCACTCTTTTCAGTGAAGCTTTTACTAAAATTAATGGCTGTCGGAGGGAGCCTAACAAGTATCGTATTGTCAGTACAAAATGTATGGGGTAAGTTGCGAAATTAGTAAATGTCATTACCACAGTCTCCAAATTATTAAAAATAGATAAGTAAAATTTATAATTTTTTGGAAAATCTTATCGACCTTGTAAAATACATTGAACTCTTTATGTTTCCATTATATGTAAGTACGGCTGAATAAAATCTACGTAGACAGAAATGAATAATAATAGAAATTTTGTCCAATTTATCTAACAGGCAAATGTCTTGTATTTAGTTGACACATCAAGCTGGGAGTCTGTGAAATTAGTTGTCGTGCTCCATTCAGTATTTACACGGATCTGTATAGTATTTGGATGAACCTTTAGCAAACAAACTACAGCACTGGAAAATAATGTCATTATAGAGACTCGAGTCGAGAGAGGAGGGTTCCTGCTATGAAAAATCCAATTCGCTCTTGTACATAATGACAAGGCTGTTACAAGAGGAATTTTACAGGGATGATTATTTACATTATGTAATTAATTTACATATGTGTAGCTCATGAGGAAGATAATTGAAAAAAAGTTGATACTGTGGACTTACTCCTTGCAAATGAAACGGTCCTAGGAGCAAGTCTAAGCCTGGGGTATTAAGGTCGGGCAAATTGCCTGATGCTGGATTGTGCGACAGAACATGGAGGGAAAATGATGTGATTTCTACGATGTAATTCTGAATTATGTTCACATCATTTGTATGTGTAGGAGGGAGCCAGGTCAGCATTAGAGTGAAGCTCTCACTGGGGAACTTCCTGCTGGCTTCCCCTTTTGGACTCGTACCATCCTCCAAGAGTAAAGTTGACGACAGATTACGAGGCGGTGGAGGCTCTGCGACGTCAATAGACGAAATTATACTTATATTTCAGAAATGCAATTTTCCCAAGTATCGGAATATGTCATATTCTCAATTTTATATGCCTATAATTCTACAGTACACCTATATGTATAATATAATTATTATAGGATTTCTGATTTGGATGCTGAGGACGAATTTCTGTCATGCAGGAACTGGATAAAGCAGTGGATTTCAAATTGCTCCCTTATAGTGGTCGGATCGATTCAATTTGATTCGAATTTTTCAATTTGATTCGATTTGAAGCTTGAATTGAATCGAAAAACCGATTTTCGATTCAATTTGCCCCAAATCAATTCAATTCGATTCGATTCACTCAGTGAATCGAATTGAATCACAAATCAAACGATTCAAGCAGGAAAGCAGTGTCATATGTATTACTATACAATGTAGTATATACATATTATAAAGGGTATAGTAAAAGCTACGCTAAAATAACAAACGTTGTGGTATACGTAGTATTTGGATTTTGAATATGTGGAAAAAAGGTACACGTGCCCAGCCGAAGCGGTATTGGTGAATTGTTTGAATTGCAATTCACATGATATGATTCGATTCAGTTCAATACCAAAATCGAATCATTCGATTTGGTTTTGCTGCAAATCGAATCGAAATACTACTGAATCGAATTGAATCGAATTGAATCGAATCGAAAATTTCCAATTCTGAATTGAATTGGTCCGACCACTACTCCCTTAATAAGTAGATACTTTTTACGAAATTCCTGAATAAGCTATGAAAATCCACGTCTACAGAAAATTCTTTTACTTCCAAATATCCCTACTCTCAAAAACGCAATACATTGTTGGGTTGGTCATCAGCCCTTTCCCATTACACTATGGAATTGAGTTATGGGTAATACGTTTTAAAATCAGTGAGAATTCTATCAAGCACATTTTTCAGTAGCCTTGCCGGATAATACACAGATCCAATCAACTAAAAGATATCGAATTTCTTCATTTTTAAGACAAATTTCCTCCAGATGTTTCTAATATTAGATCCATCCTGACCAAGGTTACAAATGCTGCCTCAAGGATCAAGACCTTGATTCACGTCTGGATCTTCCCAGAGAAACGTAATCGATATTTTTAATTCCAATATATACTGTGAAAAAAAAAACTTTACCTTTCCTTCCGGCTTTTTCGGTAATCCAAATATTCCTATTAAGTAATTTGACTGAGAAAGGGTGGTCAGGGCAACCATAAATATAAAGGGAAGTTGCGAGAAATCAAACATCCGGAGCGGATGTACGAAATTGGACGAGTAAGAAGAATGAAAGTTTCTCAATTCATGTGTTAAACGTGGTCAGGGAGAAGGAAGTTCAATATGCTAAGTACATTTTTTTTCCGAAACGGATAAATTTCATAAGTCTCCTGTAATATTGATGTTTCCCTGAGTACGAATTTGAGACGCATGTATAATTTCGGACACAAAAATAACTTTCCCTCCCAATTTCTAAGTTTAATACACATTATTAAATATTAAAATATTCTTGTTTAAAGGGGGTGAGTTCTAGTAAATAAAAAAGAAGGAGAGGGAATTTCCTTTAAAGAAAAGTATTAAGTGAAATAATGTTTGGGATGGGGATATACTAAAGAGGCTCACCACACTTGTTGAAACGGAAATGGTGCACCTGTAGGCAAGTTGGTGTTACAAAGTGGAGCTTGCTGTGCGTGCTTTCGTTCTCATGCCAGCCTGCACTTCTGGAGGTTATTATCACGCCGTAGTTTGTTCCAAATCGAAGGTTCTCAAACCAGTACCGATGAACTCCCAACGGTTCCTGTACATACACATTTCAAGCTCCATTTTATTTTAATTCTCATATCTGTCACAAGGCCCTACAACTATAACAAACAAATAATTATCACTCATTCGAATGTTTGATACTTTTGCTGCTTCATCGAAATTATACTTTATCCCGACAATAACGAATTTTTATCCTCAGTGACAAACTGGATCTCTTCATTTCTTCTGAGCGTATGTATTTGTACACATGTTAAATTATAAACCTGTAACAACACTTTCTATGATAATGGTAAAACTTTCATGCCAATTGGGTTGTCATAGCAGGGGCTGTAAAATTCCGTAGATGCTACCTTGAAAGTTACATTTGCTCACTTTCTTACAATTAGTATCAGTACAGAAGCTGTTTGCTTTCAATAGTATTTTCTAATCGTAGAATGGCTGTGAACAGCTTGGGAAGTCATATAAAAGTTCATAGTAGTTCAGTGAACATTTTCATAAATGTTCTCCTAAAGGAGCAAAATTTGAGGTTGCAGTAAATGCATAAGTATATGTAGATACATATGTGCATGCTATTACAAGGTAAAAAATCAAAAGCACTGTGTGAAGCATGTTCATCACTAGTTATACGCAAGGCTATGCAGTCTTTGGTTTTATCAGTCACAGTCCTTTAACAGTCCCAAGTAGCATGCTATCAGTCAGTCCACTCAGTCTTATAGTATCAGAGTATCAGTCCCTATCAGTCTCAGTCCTAGTAAAAGTCCTCAGCAAAAGTCTCAGTCAGTCCTTAATGTACTCCATATGCATATAAAACCACAGGAGCACAGGAGGGTTAAGAATACGCATTTTAATGGTCTCAATATCGACTATTGCATAATTTTTCGAACTCTTCTTTTAAAGTAATATTTTTTCTTCTGTGTGCTAGTATCTTGATAAATAATCATGGCAAAGAACTTGGTCTCCTATTTGAACCATGCTAGGTAAATTTCAAAATAATTGAATAGGAGAATGGTCAAAGGACCAACAACTCCAACAATTTATCACGTTACCAAACATTTCACATCCTACAATCTTAATTTCGTCAAACATTTCTATTAATTTGGCGCCTGGTAGAGTTTTTCGTATTTCAGCTCGTTAACTTTGCATTATATATTTGATGTTGTCTCTACAGAAAATACCATTGCAATGATCGTCTAATAGCTGTGCAAACAATCAGGGAATTTGCTAAAACCAAGCATCAAAATGTATTTTCAAAAACAGTTTTGGGCCAATAAGAAGCGTAATTTTGAACTCCCCGGAGCTAATATGCAACATGTTTTTAATCCCTGTAGTCGCAAATCTTTAAATAAAATTTAATATACATATTTGTTCTTCTTCAAAATACACCTATTTTAATTGTAAGCTATGAGAACTTAGTTACCTATCAGGATCTTCCCTATATTATCAGATGACTCACAGGAGCCAAAATGTAACGTATGGTTTAAATTGATGATCATCTTCGTTCCTGATACTAATATTTCTCACTAGCTGGTCACGATAACAATTATTAAAGAACTTTAAAATATCTGACTGGAAATTCTATAAGATGCATAGCAAACGTATGGCAATTTTAAGTTTAGATAAATCCATATTTGTACCTTTTTTTGTGACTCAGAGTACCCCAAACATTGCCCGAATACAATGAGGTAAATTTTAGAAAATATTGGCAAGATTGGTCAAAGAAAATCAAATATAATACCAGCCCAATGAAACGACAAATTGTTTATGCGTAAGTACATACTCTAAAATCAAAACAAAATTGGTGACAGCTTGTTAGTGATTGATTGATTACCCACGGCTCCTCCCGTAAAAAATTGACCCATCCATACGCGCGAAAATCGTATCGCAATGTTTTTCCATTGCGATAGAAATCTATCGATCTAGAAATCCTTTGCTCTCGCAATGGAAAAACATTGCGATACGAGTTTCGCGCGTATGGATGGGTCAATTTTTTACGGGAGGAGCCGTGGGTAATCAATCAATCACTAACAAGCTGTCACCAATTTTTATTTTATTTTAGAGTACACTTTGATTGTTACTCCTCATCTCCAATCAAGCATTCTTTGTACATATTCACACATGGCTCAGCTACCAGCGGTCATGTCAGTCTCAGTCAGTCTCTGCTGGAATTCGTATCAGTCCCAGTCAGTCTCAGTCTTTAAAATGCAGTTTTCTATCAGTCCCAGTCAGTCACAGTCTTCAGTCAGTCCTGTGGTTTACCCACTCAGTCTCTCGTATGAGTCCAAGACTGCATAGCCTTGGTTATAAGTGTACAATTTTGTTTTATAAAGGAACAAATGTATAGCTAGTACACTATAATGCAATTTCTATGCTTGCCGAAAATTTGGGCAAATACCCTGGAACGCTACAGAGTAGTGCTGTCCAGTCTTGAAGTTTATCAGTCTCAGTTTTTTAAAGTCTTTTACTTACAGTCAGTATTGCTTACAGTCAGTCTTTATGCTAAGCATATCAGTCCCACTCAGTCTCAGTCCCAAGGAAAGTCTTGGTTCAAACTCCCACTCAGTCCCCAAGGATACAAAATGGCGCTAATTTCCATCCTTGGGCTTTAATAATGGCGCGAAAATTTAAAATTGCTTAATATTGTACACGCGCGTTGTATACATGAGTCGTTGTATCAGTCTCAGTCAGTCTTTTTACAAAATGTAACAGTTTCACTCAGTCTCAGTCTCAAAAAACGTCTTATTTTAAAGTCAGTCTCAGTCTTTTAAGAGTCAGTCTTTTCGTTTTGCCACTCAGTCTCAAACTCTCACTCAAGACTGGACAACACTACTACAGAGTTGGCCCTAGACTAGACGACGACAGATTTTATGTCGAGGCATATTGTAATCATTACGGGAAGGTCGACAATCGGCTCTCTATATATAACAACAGCTGCTATAATGATGCTGTTGTGTACCATTATAGGAAATCATTATCGGTTTATACTTTGCACCAAAAATACATACAAGTAGTTACTTTCAGAAAAAATGTGATTTTTAGGCAGTCTCAGTAATTGGGAGAGTTCTGGTACGGACAGCCGACTGCATCAACTATTATGACAACCTTTACAATAATAATTACAATAGTATACCCCATGTGTTGACAATAAGTTTCTCAGAGATTATGTGGAGTAATTACTTTTGTGCAGACAATTATTTTATTAAAAACAAGTATTTGTTTTAATCGTGTAACTTACTTCTAATAACTGTTAGTACAAACCCAGTTGACGCCCTAATAAGAGTCCATTGTCGAACAATTGCCTTTCTGATATTGTTACGGATTTTACAAAACTTGTATGACATTTACTGTATACATGGGAAATCTCGAGTGGCATCCCTTACAGTAATGGTCAAACTTTTAGAACCCACTTCAAAGTTTTCATACTTACAAGTCATGTCAATGCAAACAACTACGAGTTTGCAAAACTTATCAAATGTGTCGCTCAACCACATTGAAAACTGTCATTTCAAAGAATTTGGAAAAAGTTTCCTTAATATTCAAACTGCACAACTTTTTGCAACTTGAAGTTGGCAATTCCGGCAACGGGAAATAGTAGGGGTTTGTTTTATTGTGTCGTTGTGCCAACAAAATTATGGAAAAAGTAGATACATTTGAGTAAGTTGAAACAAGATCTTACTTCCTGGTTGCAATAAATACATAAATATGAAGCAGAGAGATGAAAATCATACATATATCTACTTATAAAAATATCACAGAAACACTTACATCTCTAATCCGTACTGTTCTTGGCTTCTCTACAGCATCCTGATTATCCAGGACGATTTTGTAAAAGCAGGCTCGCTCTGCAGGGGAAACCAAGACAACCAAAAATAAGTACATGATAATGCATACATTAGCCTTCTTCAAATATGTGCACGTGAACAAGAATAATACATAAAGTAAAACAAAACCACTTAGGTGGGGAGGAATCCACAAATTTGAATACCACGTGAAATATGTACATGTATCTAACTCTAAGGGAACATGAGACTGAGATTTTTAAAAACCCTTTGCTCTAAACAAGTTCTTCGTTTGCATAAACAAACACTAGCGAGCAATACTAGAGCTCGAATAAAATTTATTGTGGGATAAGAACAACAGTTTGATAAAATCTTTACAATATTCCCTTCGGGGTACGGCTGTATATTATACAAATTACACACAAATACTCCGAAGGCCATTCTTTCTACGAACGCAACAGTAGGGGAAAATAATCACGAGCTTGATTTTCATTGATCTCGCATCCAAAGTTTGACTTATAGTAAGATCTTTGTGCACTCAAACATTGGAAGATCATTCCTAATGATAATAAATTCTCTCAGCATACATTGTAGCGAGATCAGTGAAAATCGAGTCTATGATTATTTTTACCCATTTAAAGTCCCTAAGTTCCCACTATTCGTAAATTGAAAGTTCCCCTTATCCCTAAAGCATAAAGTACCCTCTGTCCTAAACCTTAATAACTCCTCATTCTTACATTAAATGTTTTTTGGGAAATTTAAAAATATAATGGAAAGACAATATGTCAACAGGCTGCATCAGAGATGTGCAGCCTTCGAAGGCTGGTCTTCCAGGAAGGCTTCCTTGAAGGCGGAAAGGAAACTTTATTAACGTTGCAGAAGGAACGGAAGGATGTATGTATAGAAAGAAAGGTAAAGGAAGGCAGATTTTTTAGAGGGCTTCATTCTAAGACCTATTGAAGGGGAAATTTTTTACTGAATTTTCGCCTTCGAAGGCTTGAAGGAAGGCTATTTCCTTTGCGCATCTCTGGGCTGCATGTCCTATTATTGGAATAAATTAACACTGATTTGTACACTCTTAAAGTACAACACGTGGGAAATCGTAACTTACAAACCGTGTTAGTAAGATATTAGAAACTTCAAGGTTGTAAGTTGTAACAATAACTCTGATAGTAATTACTTATCCACAGGAATTCACAAAGTGCTCATGCACCTTCTGATGGTTAGTTCTGGCTGAAAGTTCCAGAATTCATGCTTTCTTGCACCTTGCACACACAAATAATTCTTATCCAGAGCGAGATCAATAGGGATTATTTTTACTGCAGCATCACTGGTTTATGCCCCAAACCCGTGTTGGTGCTAATAAACCGCAATGCTCCTTGTGAAACTGCATAGCTTGATGAGCGATCCATCCCTTCAGCCTTGCCATGGGGGTGTTGTAAAAAAAGTAAAAACTGTATTTAGCAATGAAAACTATTTGTACCATCAGGTGGATCCCAGCCAATGAGAACATCCAGAGAAGTATCATGCACCACACGTGTTGCAATTACATAAATCCTCTTAGGTTGACCGGGTTCGACGTATCCTAGGAACACAACGTGGATAAAATGAAGAGCTGAGCTACTGACATTGAATTGGAAATTAGGGAGAGGAGAGGTTACAAATAGAATGACCTAAATCACAGTAAAAACCACTATTGTGTATCTATTTTTTATTTATGCTTGAATTAAGTATATTCGGGGAACATCATTCCTCCATTACCGTTAAGGGTTGTAAATGCATCTGTGTTCATCCTATCGACAATTCCGTGAGAGCTCACAGCCGTCACACGCCACTGGTACGTTTTTGTCTGATACGCCACTGGAATTTCGTCAAACCCGAACTGTGTCTGAAAGAACAACAAATATGACGTTCACAGCAGGATGGATCGTTTTCTCTATGACTTTTGACAAGTAATGACTGCAATTTCTTTACCTATTTGGCTCTAAATGCTTCAAAGGGAAAAATGAAATAAATGACTTACCCCATACAATAAAACTCAGGTTTTCAAACCATCATTGTGGCTTTTCATACATAACCATAATAAATCATAACTGACAGAGAAAGTGCATACGTGACTATTTGCATACCATCATGCATACGATGTCAGTTCAACATTTTCAACCAGGGATTGTTTTGGTGATACAGAGAAGTGCAATTAAAGTGTCTTCAATGATCAATCAATTTGTAAGTATTTAAATTTAATACAAAACTCGAGCTAACAGAAAAAACTGGGAGTATTTAATTAGTAGAAAGAATAACTTTGTAAGAAACGTGTTGATTAGAATGCGAGTGATGTTAAAGTAAACAAAACAGTAAAAAGGCTCCACAATATGTAAAGACGATTACATGAATAAATGTCAACGTGTATTCTTGTATGACAAATTATTATTTTGCCAAACTTCATTTAAGTTTTTTGTAACTAACCACGGAATAGACAAAACGAATACAAAGTACTTTCTTAGAACTTTTCCCCATATCCCTGAAAAATTTAGAAATAACTTTCTCATAATACACTCTTCTTTCATGTACGTATCTAAATATTTTCGTAATTATCCGAACACACGCATGCAAGTCTATATGTACTAAAGCATACTCTCATTATAGACCCCTTAGAAGAGTGTTCTCTCTTTTAACAAACACTGAGTGAGGCACATCGTTGTTGGCATAATGTATGTATGTAGATACAATATCAATATATTTCTCACAAGCTCTTCAGCTGCAGCAGTCAAATTTCCGCTCCTCTCAGGGGTGCCTTTACAATTAGTGTTTTGTATTATTCGTTCCCTTCGAACCTTCCCACCGGAAAAATTGCTTTGGCCACCTCTGACTTTTACAGACCTATGCTCCATTATTAATGAAGCGTGTGCAGCAAAATGTGCCACAGAGTTCATTTTTTACTGCGACTTTTACTCAGAATATATTTCAAACAGTATGTACATGTAATCATTGAGATGAAAGATTCTCTTTCAAGCCCCTAATAAGTCCCCGTTGTTTTGTGAGTAAAATTGACAAAAGACAACAGCACACGTCTAAACATGTGACAAATGACATATGTGCATAGATACTTGTATAAAAATCTAATTATTATAGGACTCTTGATTATTGAAAAACAGTTCAGGCAAAAGTTGGTCCAATACCAATAGTAACTAATTGGAAGTCATTATCAAAACTATAAATTCTATTCTTAGTAATGAGTTTTCTTTACTAGTACTTTAATGGATTCCTCAGATAAATTCAAAAGTTGAGGAATGGAAACACATTAGTTTGGGAGTTAGAGGGAACTATACAAAGTTATTAAATCCGTGGAACTGCATATGATGTTGCAATACATTTTTCTCTCCCCCCCCATCATAGCCCACACAAGACAAAGTAGTAAATTATAAAAATTTAAAAGTTTAAAATCGCTCTAGTTCTTCATTGTGGTTTCATTAGAGAAAATAGGGTCAAATTGTGACATCATTAATCTTGCTGGCTGAAATGAATTCAATGGGCTTCTCTCCTAACTTCTCATAATGATTTCAAACTGTACGTTCCCATCTTTCCTTGCGTTGCACGAATGCGAGTGGAATATAATTATTCACAAAATTAACATCGTGTGTAATTGGAATGCTAGTGACAAATTGATATTGTGCTGGAACTAACATAAGTTCAACATTCTATCTCTTTTATATTTAGGTATGTTTTAGGAAAAATTCATATATAACACAGGCTTCTTTGTTGAAACAAGTCCTTCTAAACTCAAGAATCCAAGCGATTTAAAAAAATTGTATTTTTTCACCATTGTTCAAGGTATCTATCACTTGCTTGTTAGTGACTGATGATGAGTCTGTTAGATGTCGAAAGATTGCATACAATTTAACCTGTTTAATAAAGTTAACTACGTAAGCCAAATGTATGGAATCTATTACAAGCGATTTAAATTTATTTCTTCGGTTTGTAAGCAATAGGTTCAGCTTAGTAATTATTACATATATTAGAGGTACCCGGCGCCTCCACCAATGTAACGTGTTAGCTTGTGGGACTTTAAAATGTTACATACGAACCAGTGCTAATTATGATCTGTAAATCAGAGAGAACTGTGAAAGGGAATCCGGACGAGATCTAATAAAGTCCGTGTGGAATACTTATGACTATAATGGTACTAGTTTATTGAAACACAAATAAGTAGTTGTTAGAAGGGAGCACGGTTCAATAATTATTAGTAATTAAGTGTGCGGCTTGAGGTTATATATCAAAGCGGTTATATAAGTAAGCATACAAGGTGTAAGTGTAACTCTACAAAAGTGATAATGATGGGCGCGAGTACCTCTAACATAATTATACATACACACATACATAGGTCTAATAATTACAAAGCTTAACCTATTGCTTAGTTTTTTTTTAATTTTTCGATTTATGAACCTTATTTATGTTTTTTGTGACTAAATCTTCCTTAACTGGCTTTCCCTGTATTTGAAGTTTTAAACGTATGGGTCTTACTTTGTGCATGCTAGAAATTCCTCTATATTTGCAATAAACAAAAACAGATTTTAGATTCCAGTAGTATCTCCAGTAAAATATTTAAAAAATTCCGTTTCCAAATAGGCTCTGACTTGTCCGCTGAGGTTTTGGTTAGGGGGGAGAGGAACGAACTTTTACAAATCTGGAAAAGTATTTGCGGGAAAATGGATAATCAAATATTTACTTTCATTGATGTATTAACTTAAGTTGGAGGTTTGAAAATGTTTTATGCGGAGTATCTACCCGTTGAATATTTACATAAACCGACAACATATATATTTCCGGAGCATTCGTATTTACAAGCAATGATACAATAGACCATCTTTTACAGAAGACAGAGAATAAAAGTGAAGTTGATATTTATGAAATCATGGTCATTATGTACATGTAAGTATCAAAACTTCCGCCCTTGTCACAAGAAGAGCAACAAGGCTGCTTTGAAACGTCATGCAAGGACCCAAAAATAAATCCGTAGTAACATTTTGTCGTTTCTAAAAAATTCTTCTTTCTTTCTTCTAAGTCATGCGGTTCCCAAAGTTTGATACGGAAGTTTCCATATAAGCATATCTACATTTGTACATAACGACAAGAAGTTATACGTACTTCTGTCAGACTCAGGTAACGACAGTATTTGAACTATACTTGCATATGTAATTACATATAGCATATGGATGATGTGAATTTAAAAAGATTATGAATATAAATTCAGGGAAGTGTACATTGACATTAGATAAAACGGGAAATATAAGACACTGTAAGCAGACATTCGATTTTGTAATGAAAGAGTACTAATAAGATTGAGAATAGTAGTAATAATGGAGCTTTGCCATGATTACGAGCTACGATATCACAAAACGAGAAAATACAAAACAAGACGAAGACACTAACAAAGCTGAAATCTCATGAAGTTTACGTAGTTAAAATTCTAGATACTCCCATTTCTTTGCAATCCTGAGAAGGGGAAACATCCAAATGAAACACGTTTTGCAAGGGCTATGTACTAACGAGTGAAACACCTGACTCCAAACAAAAGGAATTACATTACGAAGGGAAATGTAAAACTTACTTTCCCCAGAGTTTTCCATGGCGTCCATGACAACTGAGAGGTTTCCTTTGTGACCTGAGTACCTCTTGGAATAACTTCCCGCTGTTCAGCTACAAAGACAATGGGCATCTTCCCACTTGTCCCATCATAATTAAAGTCCTCATGCTCCTCTTCAGTATCTCCCGAATGTTCATTTGAGTTATTGTTGTAGAGTCTATTTGATGCTCCGAACCTTGTTTTCAAAAGTATGAAATGCCGGTTGAATTTATGGGGCCGGTGCCTTTGAGCATTTGGAGTGGTATCTGCGGAACTCTCTGCCAGGGCGGGGGTCACTCCTTCGCAGAAAACTTGCACAGAGTTGATAAAATTAGTGTCAACAGTTGGCTCAGAGTGATTTGTACTTTTATTGAGATTTGGAGCCAGCTGCTGGTCACGGAGAAGGGGGGAATCACTGGTGGAGGAACGAATCCGATGGCGAGGGAGGAACGGGAGACATTCGTTATCTGTCAGTTGACTCATGCAATGGATTTTCGAAGCTTTGAATTCCTCCCCGAGTACCCACACAGTCTTGTAAAGCTTGTATGACTTGAGATCGGAGCTCACATTGCTCACTATGGTATTGCAACGGTCCACACAGCTCCACATTGAGCTCTCCTGTGAGCACATATTCAAACCCGTTAACATTCCAAGGATTTTATATCAATTTACTAAAAGAAAAAGTAATCTTTTGGGGAAAATATTTTGAAGGATAAAAATCTGTAAATCAATCCTTCGGAACGAAAAACTTCCACAGAAAAATCTGCTGAAACAAATCCTTTGGTGTAAATTTTCCAAGGAAATTAAATCTCCAGATAATCTTCATCAAAGCACCTATGACACCTGACGCAGAGCGTACATACTAGTCTATGTAAGTACCTCTCTATATAAAGAAAAGTAAAATAAGTATAAGCTCCCAAAAAGAAATATTTATTTCAAGAGGTTACTTGCTTGCGTTACGATAGAAGTAAAAAATGGGGGATAGAATTGGCCTGTCAACACTCTTTGGAATTTGTAGCATATGGTGAAAAATCTCCGGTAGATAGGATTTATGCTGTGCTGGCATATATGTATGTAAGCACTGGACTTTTACTGTACACGTCACAAAAACACACGTAATTTCACTCCTTGAAAATTCAGACTTACACAGAGTATTTGGCAGTCTTCACTTCTCGGTAGGGCTTTTGTCAGATTCCGACACTGGAAGTAACAAATAATGGAAATGAGAGCCGACATCAGCTTATTGTTAGGTATTGTACACCAAGTAAGCTGTACATTTTATTTGACAAAAATGCATTTTTATCGTATAAGTATGCGTTTAGGCACTAAAAACAAAATACAATCCTTTAAACTGAATTGTGCATGATTTGCTGACAGTACACGATGTGTCAAGAACATTCATTTGTCTTACCTGCTCACAAGCACTGTCGGATGAGGAACCCACTGGGCAGGAAAACGGACTAAAAAGGTCGTCATCCAGAGGAAAGTTTGACTCAAGCTGGGTTGCTCCCTAGTTTAAAACAAACACAGGGTAATTTTCTAAATTGTGCATCAAATTACCTTATTCCTGCCTGTAATTTATATACCGTTCCAAAAACTAACCTAAAATAAAGTAACAAATGGGTTGTGTAATATTTAAATTGGGTTAGGAATGACAACGTCAAATGTGTTGGAACTAGAACACAATTTTACGGGTGCTTAGCAGCCTTCTTGAACACACTTCGGCGTCATTATTAAGTTGTAATAAAAAAAATTAAACTTTTGTGTAGCAAGATTAAATCATTCATGAGAAATCGCGAGTTACAGTCATATGTACGAGCAGTCAAAAAATCGTATTTGAGTTTATGAGATTCATTGAGCAAAAACTTTTAATATAAAAAAGGCACTTTTGTTCATCTTTCCCTGCCAATACTTGGCAAGAAAAATGACTGGATTTTTATTAGAGTATTAAAGCGTCAAGGTTGGCTGGCTAAGGATCATTGCGTACCTACGGTCCTCTTTATATACGTACATGATTCAATTAAATTGAATCACAATTTCTACGTGTGCTATGACAGGTAGATAAACCAAAGTTATGACGACTATTATTGCACACATGCATGTATGTACGTATCTCTATCCGTTCTACTCAACCGTTGAGTTTGCTTCTAAGGTGTGAAATTGAACATGTTACTTTTTGCAAATTCCATTTTTTAGGGGAGGATAGACTCAAAGAAAACTAAATAACCGCATGACAGTAGACCATTATGACATTCGTTCTGCCTGATGTTCCAATTGCATGTGTGCATGTCTTAAAACAATTGCTACAATTAGATACAAATATCCTTGATCTCAAGAAACTAAAGTAATAATACAAACTGAAAGCGTAGTGGGTTAGGGGACATATGTACGTGTCTCACCTGAGAATGAGGGGATAAAATCTCTACGTTCTATTTACATTGAAGTTAGTCTCCAAGAAAACCTTATAAAGTAATTTAAAACTAAATGCTGGAAAACATCCGCGTAAAATTTTCTGTAATTAGTTTGCACACTTGTAAGATTTCTTCCTTGTATTTGATGTGATTTTGTGGTAGAAGAATGATTAAGAAAAAAATTCCGGCGTGTTTTACATTTGCGGAAATAATATTAGATTGACACACATGTACCATAATAATTATTAATTATACAAATATTAAATTTCAGGAGTAATAAATTATTAAAGTGGATGGACTTTGAAGAACTTACAAAATCCTCAAAACATCTGGATTCCTGTTGAGCTAGCAGTACAGTAAGGTAGTACTTAAAATCCTCATCGATAATCTCTGAGACTGCTTCCGTCGCAGGGGATGGACCGGAAGAAGATAATTCATCCGATGTTTGGGGAATAATATTAGATTCAAAAACAGACAGCTTTGGATTTTGGTCTCTTCCCCGTTTAATTCCTTCACCCCGGTTCCAACCACTGCTTTCCAAACTATATGTAGAAATATCTGAGGATCGATTGGCACGGCTGCTCCCGGGGATAGTATTAAATGGATAGGCAGATTCATTCCCATTGTGATGATGCTGTGAATTTTGAGCTAAAGAAGTAAACATCTGTGTGAGGATGTAGTCGCTATGGGATTCCACTCCATTGGCTTGTTTACCCCGCAGTGGGAATTCCATGGTATGATCTATTTGGGAAGGGAGGAAGCTACAAACCACATGACCATGGACAATCAAAACGAGCAAGAGAACCCGAGAGCTTCTCTGAAATGATAAGTTGTGGCGGAAATAAGTCTTGGAGAAAGGAGGCCCTCTTGGAACTGTTGCTCCTGGTTTTAACATGACAGTTGTTATGGTGCTTTTGGCTTCAAAAGTCTTTCATTCTCCCGACTTTCTCGTTAGTTCCATTCCTTGAGTGAACAACCTCAAATGACACTTTCTATGTCGGTATCGCTCACGAAGAATTTTCTCAGCCTTCCAGAGCTATGTACCTACATAAAAGAAAACACATAATACTTATTTAATAATATCAACTGTCTTTTCCATAGGTTTACACACAACATTCATTTGTTGGTTCAACGGAAGGACATCAGTTCCTTTTAAAATATCTGTCAGGTCATTGATGAAGTCTACGACACTCTTGATTTGTATATTTAAGAGACAGACAAGATATGTAGGAATGTTTAATTCCTCCTACAGGACCTACTTATAATAAGTATTTATTATTATAAGTAATTATAAGTAATTATAAGTAATTATAAGTAATTATTCTCACATCTTGTCTTAAATGATTGGTATAAGTGCGATTTACTAGCCCTTCAAAAAAAATCAAATAGAAAATCAATCCTTCAAATCTAACATTTTAAATAATTTCTACGAGCACGTCCTTTATTAATCAATTTGGAAAATAGACGTTCCGTAGTTCCAGTTAATGCTGAACTAGGTTTTCACTCAAAACATCTTGAGCTGGAACACTTTCCTTCCTATCTAGTTCTTCCACAGTAATATTCTCTTTTGCAGACCATGAATTTGTTACTTCACTCATTCACTGTTCAAGTTTAGCTTCAATACAATTAAAGTTGGATCTTTATATGCTTTTCATTAAAATTACGATCACATATTTGGTAGTGTTGCCAACAATTCAAGTTTAACGAGTTGCATCGACGCATTTAATGTAAAAAAGCATTGTTTGCCTGTGGTATCTACCTCCATAAACCATAGTAAGGCATGGACATTGCCGGAGAACATTTTTTTATGGTAGTTACTCAAGTAAAAATGTAATTACTTACTCAATATTTGAATTATATTAGGGAATGAGTCTGCGTACTTACTCATTGCTTACTTAAACATAATGCATCTTTAAAATTACTTACTCATTACTTACTCAACTCGCGGAAGTGAGTACGAGTAATTACAATACTCACTTACTCACTTTATGAAAAATTCGAGTAGTGAGTAAAATTGAGAGCACTGCTTCAGGCATAGAAAATACAAACTACAAAATACAAAATACATACCCAAAATGTAGAAAATACATACCCAAAATGTAGAAAATACATACCCAAAATGTAGAAAATAAATACCCAAAATGTAGAAAATACATACCCAAAATGTAGAAAATACATACCCAAAATGTAGAAAATACATACCCAAAATGTAGAAAATACATACCCAAAATGTAGAAAATACATACCCAAAACGTAGACAATACAAACTACAAAATACTACATACATTCTTCAGGCGACGAAAATACAAACTACAAAATACATAATTACTTGAAACGTATATAGAGCATCCAAAATCTGGAAAGTTTTATGGGATTTTAAAACGATTGCATTTCGTTTTACTTCATTGATGTGATTGGTTTTTGGCATAAACGGAATTTTCAAACCCAAAGAAAGTGCGCCAACAAAAAACACAAGTAGCTTATGTGTGTATATAGCGAACAAAATACAAACTACAAAATACAATGCTTCGTAAGACAAAATACAAACTACAAAATACAATGCTTCGTAAGACAAAATACAAACTACAAAATACAATGCTTCGTAAGACAAAATACAAACTACAAAATACAATGCTTCGTAAGACAAAATACAAACTACAAAATACAATGCTTCGTAAGACAAAATACAAACTACAAAATATATACCTAGCCACAAAAATACAAAATACAAAAATGTATTTGAAATACGTATTTGAAATACGTATTTGAAATACATGTATTTAAAATACCATGTATTTTGGACAGCTCTGAGTGTTAGAAGCACCGCCCTGGATTTTATTTTCTGTGATTTGTTTCGAAGATTCTACGGAAATTGTGAAATTGCTGACTGTTTATGTCGTGGTTAAATTTACGTAACTGCGAAAAGATTAGATGAGATGAGCCTTACTCTGTTGTGACGCGTAATTAAAATCGAGTAAATCGATGTAACGTCATTCAAAATTAAGCTAATATAATAAAATTTGCGCTATCTATAACCAGCAAAGATGTTTCTCGTGTCTCACGTGAAGGGAAAGTCTCGTGAATAATTAAATGAGTTGCTGTTGCGTAATAAGAAGTTCATTAGTTTTGCTGCAAGAATCTCTCATTAGTTTAATTATAAATAGCCTCCACCAGGTCCAGGTGTAGGTATAGCAATAATCAGCAGAGAAAACGCTATGAATTCTTAATGAATTAATTAAAACATAATTAGCAACGAAGTGGGAATGGAAAGCCAAAGGTCGGATTTTAATTTTATTCCGTTCAACCTCCAATTTAATTTCATAGGTGTTTTCATCCCGTTCAATTCGAAGGAAATTTTCCTTCTTTTAAAACTGTCCGGGAAGCTGAACTGAATCAGATAATCCAATTCACATCCTCAATTGAGTTGATGGAAATACATTTAAGGAGTGACTTAACTTTATGATAAAAAATGATTTCAATAATATAATCATCTGTTTTGACGGGGAAACTAATTACCTTACTTTGAGGTTTCAAGCAGATTTTCTGTATATTTTGTCGATTTTTTAAATCCTATATGTGTAATGGTCTAAGGGAGGAAATAAATTGAAAAGTTTCATATATAATTCCAGCTAAAAATAATACATTGAGATGGAATCAAGCTTAATAAAATTTGACTAATCGAGTTAATTAAATTGGTTCTGTATACAGGGTGACCATAATCACTTGCCCTCCTTTAGCCCCTATAAGGGAATGACTCGCAAAATATTTGATTCCCTCATATTAGTTCAAATTCCTCATGCTGGAATATTTTTTTATTTTTAAAGGTTCCGTTGATGCCCAGCGGTGCTCTTAATGAATTAATGAATATATAATTACATAAGTACCAAAACTTCAGAAATGAACATGAAAATGTAATAATTATTATTAGTTTTCAGATCATGGAAGTTCAAGGATACGAAATATCACGTGGAATCATTATTATGCTTAACATTATTTAATCTTTGAATGCCACATTGAGCGACTTTCCTCAGCGAGACACCAATTCCTCCAAGGGGATAATAATTGAGTTACACTGCGAATCACTGAGCAACCTTCCATTCAGATGCCGGATTCGTTCGGCGTAGAAACTGCATTAATTGGGAGTTCTCGTCGAGGTTAATTAAAAATGTATGCATCAATAATTCGATACACAGACCTTTGGCATGACGTTGTAAAAGCCCGAGGATTTCACGACCTTCGAAAAGGAGGAGATATTCGTCAGAGGCTCATCTAATCATCTCCTATGGTAATTAATATTAAACGATTAATGAAGTCAAGTCAGTTCCCAGACCTTTTGAAACGAATCTCACGTTTGTAATCTAAGTTCAGACTTATAATTTACAGGGTGGCCATTTTCATGTGTTTCCACTACCACACATCTCTAGCCCATAGATGGTAGCGTGACTTCTACCATTCAAATCTCCCGTTTCAAGTAATTTTTAATGTCCTATGTCATTTGATCCCGGACTAATTATCTCAAACATGCAGTACAGTCTAAATGCTGAGATTCCTGATGACTCTCTGAGGGAAACCAGTTTTGCAATAATTGACCCGGACGTTGTCTACGTTTAATCCGGTTTCACTACTGTTATTAGAATACGCTGAAATCACGGAGTATGATTGCAACATGATCCTTAAGGGATCACAACTAGACTGCTTGCATGTGAGCTCCATATTTATTAGTTACTTCATCTGCTGTCTTACATTCCTGTATGGTTACCTTAATACATAAGTAAATGATGCTAAAATAACACTCGGGCGACGTCATACGAGTACTGAAATGGGGAAAAAATATGCAAGCACAATACAAATACATACAAAGGGATAAATAACTAACTATAATAACGTGACATATGATGTTTCTGATTGTGAGTGAAATCAATCGAAATAGATAGAAATAATCACACCAAAGTACACATGCCATGGTTACGTACACTATTCTTTGGGACAAGGGTTCGTAATTGCTTTGAGAAACTTTCCTATAACTTGCATTGTAATGTGTTACAAATATGTTCACATCGTAAATTACTTTCGGGCTCTGTAACAAGAGAGAAAAATCAATAACTTCTTGCTTTGAGCTTGTGCACTACCAGCAAATATTAAACAGCTTAGCATTAATATTTTAGAATCACTTAAAAGCCCCGTGAATGTTGTTTTAAAGCGTATTTACTTGTTCCGTTCTACCCTGAAATACCAAGACCCTAGGAAGTACCGAATAACTGTATCATGTAAGGTTTGTGCAATTAATTCTCCTTACGAGGAAATGCTGGTATAGAGGAAATTGAACCTACTGTGATTGTCTATTTCAATATAATTTGTTTTATTTTTTTTCTTATAAGTATATATGTATGTATCTATGCTTCAGTAATTTCCTATTCTGATTCCATGAATTTAAATTGGAACAATAAAAATTCTTGAATTATTACTTTTTCAAATGTACAAATACATAGGTATATGCACTTTTACAGCTTTACACAATCTCTCTTTTTTTTGCAGGTCTGTATACTTCCCGTTGATAAATTTACCGCCAGTATACTTTTTTACTTCAAAAACATGACAACTGAATAAATGCAGATACTTAAGCCCATCAATTCTGAGCCATAAGCCCTTATCGATGAATAAATAAATTGTAAACGAAACTATATAGTTGCAAACAATTTTCAATCGCCCTTGCTTTCTTGCTTAAGTTGGTGGATGAACTATATGAAAGGCGGATTTGTCTCTGAAAATGAGAAAAATTCGTTTCTCATTAATTTAAGTTAGAAATTTTGAAAGTATTTGTTTTGAGAGTGCAGTTGGAGACTTGGAAGTTAAGCAGAGTTTTAGTGTTTACGTTAATTATTTACAAACTATTTACTTTATACTACATTCGTAAACACTATAACATATACTTTAATCTATTTGCTTGTAAATGTTTTTGCAAAGGATTATGAGTGATAATTCAAACGCAAAAATGTGCTCTTATAGTATGTTTTGTTTAAATACACAACTATAGATATTTGCTTATGTAATTATTTATGAGTCAGACACGCATGTATTTAGAACATTTAGCATTTTAAAGGAATATAAAATGGAAATGTTACAATTGCGGTATGAGCTACATTATTAACATTTATACGACCGCACACATTCTTCCACAGTACCCCTCATACCAAACCCAAACACGTTTTTGAAACTACAAAGTTTAAAATGAGAATGAATTGTCATTGAATCTCAAATGAGTTGTGGTGTCCCATCCAGAATGTTAATATTACATCACTTGTTTGCTTCTGGCAGCTGTCACGGGCTCAACCTGAAAGTCATTGACGTAATAATGAGACTTCAAAACAACTCAGAAGTTAACTGTGCAACTCCGTTTGGTTTGTGTTAACTGCATGATACTCCTCCATGTCTGAATACATGCGTAATGACCAAAAGAATCGCGGGTAATTACTGTTGTCATGTACTTAAGTATTACGGGAAAGGATGCTTTGACAGATAATTATTACTAATGCATGCATTCTATGCATGTATTTATTGACGGCCCAATAATAAATCTCACTGAATGTACATATGTATCAGGCCCGTTTCCTGGAGTATTAAAAGTACATTTTCAAGTAGATACTAGACCGAATGTTTAAAACGTGGTCTGAATTTTCAGAATTTGTAAGCCAGTTATAAATTGTAAATGTTGGAATAAGTTATATTAACTCTAGATGTATCTATAGAAATTTTATTTCTAACTACTAACTGCTTTCATCATTTATGTAATTTTACAGTCAGCTGCTTCTGAATATAATTAATTATGTACTAATTGTATAAATTAGTGATTCTTTATCGATCGAAACCCTTTTGATAATTTGGCCATTATATAATTAGATGTAACAATTATTTGCAGTAAAACCCGACTTCAGGATCTCCCGTTTCAATCGGCACCCTTTCATTAAATCAAATGTATTATATATTTTCAAATATATTTTTAATGAATTCGATGTCCCTAAATTAGTAATTAATTAATAAAAAATTACAGTTACAAAATATTTTAATGTTTTATAATTAATGTATAATGTTTCATTGGTCCCTTATTAACTTGATTACTAAAGAGGTGGATTTACAGGGTGGCCCTCCCTGGGTAAAAAATTTAGGATCGGGGTAAAAAAAAATTAACAAATGCCCACAGATTGCACTCGGAAAGACTCACGAAAACATTTTGAGGCTTAGGGTCAGGGTAAAAAATTATGCCGTCTATCAATCCACCCCTGATCATTAAGATTTGATCAAAACTTTACTCCAAAAGTTTACTCGCAGTTACATTCATGACATACATACAACGCAGCATATTCTTAAATTTTAGTACAAGCACAGTGAAAGAATTTTTCCAGCAGGAGATACATATAAACGGATAAGCAAATCAAACTTCTTCAATCACTCACTTCTGCTATCAGTAAAAAATAATTCCTCGAATCATTTTCGAAGATCAAATAAGAAAAGATAAAAAAATATTAAACTCAGGGTCTACTTTATAATTATTAGCTATTACAAGAATTTATGTATTGTCTATAAATCATTCACTTTCAGTATAAAATTTAGAATTTATGAAATCAAGTTTTTAGTAATAGTTATATACGTTTTGCTAAATATAGAACATTAGATACAAAAGTTTTTTGTCATTAAAATAATTACTAATTAAAATATGCTTTGTTGTTATCAATCTCTGAAATTCCTGTTATACCCACAATCAGTCAGATGAAAAGGAGTGCATATAGCTACTGAAGGATCATTGCCAGTGGGCGGGTAGAAATCCTTAGGAATCAAAATGATCAACTAACACGTGTAGATTTATTCCTTATTCTATCGAAATCAATTATGAACAACAGCTACAAAGAACGCATTAGAATTGCAACGAAATTGTATTATCTACAAGTAATGACTGCAGAGTGCAGGGGTTTCCACAAAAATAAACTACATTCTAACCGGATTTCAGTAAGCCTTCCCATCACTCTAAATTCAGTTCAGTTACAAATCTAAACATATTAATGCTGACGAAGAAAAGCCTCTGAGCTTATATTCGGAGAAAGAGATAAAAGTGAAAGTCTAAAATACTCCAGTGTTTCAGGGGCTTCATTTCTTTCCCTGCCTAGAATTTCTTTTCAATGTTAATAACTGCATTGCATTTATGCATTGACATGTCCGGAGCTTTCAGGCTGCGAGATCAATGTGACTGATTATGTGTTCTATAAATGCAACCAGTCTCAAAAATTCTTCCAGTGACATCCCGAAACATCAAATCTGATATAAAGATACGCCTACACAGAATAGGATGGATAACGGAGCGCATTTTCCAATTCTTTCTATTTTATATTAAAATCTTGAAATATCTTATAAAAATCTGGTAATGGCAATCGTAAGGATTTTTTTCCTGGATAAAATTCTTAAAGTCAAAGGTAACTGTAGTTTGCGTCAAGAGCACAATGCATGCAAAAAGGATTAAGTCCACAGTTCCTACAATCTCCACTATTACGTCGTCATAAGTTGTAGGATTAGGAAATATTTAGTAACTTGACTTTTCACGAATGACTAAAAACTAATGAAAACTTGGATTACTTCCATTGTCTATAAACTCTCTGATGCAAAACAGATTGTTCAATTTTGTCCAAATCGCTGAATATTTTACTCTGATTCGGATATGAAATTCTTGACTTCAGATCAAACTATAGATATTTGTGTATTACTTTTTAATTAAAATATTGTAGTATATCTACAATATTGTAATTTATTCTCAATCAGTTTCACTGAGATCCGGTTTGTTCATATTGTATATTTTTTCAAAATGTGTTGAGGCCGTTTTGTATCTATGTACTCCCTTGGCTACACGTACATCATGCAAATGTGTTTAAGGAGGATGCGGTGCAAATGGGTTTAATTATTAAATTTGTACTACCCTTGTAATAGAATACATAAACCTTTCTTACAAACACAATTAATTTTCAAAGTAAAGTATAAAGCGTGCAAACATGTTATCACATAGGTATGCTAACACACTGCATTGAAACACCACGCTGTTTACCGCATGGTACACGTACACAAAATATAGAAGATGAGTTGAGCAAATCCGGTTAAACATTTTGTGTTCTTGGTCACGTGGGGGAACCGCACTATGGCTATGTACATCTACGTAATTATGTGTATGCAAGCAGCCTGCACCTATGTATGTACTTATTGTACATTGAACTTGGATCTATCTTGTTTGTTCTCCTTGAAATTGCAAAGTTCTTGTTGAAAACTCAAATAATTAAAGTTAAGACTGGACCGAAGAGTTTCAATCTTGTGGGATTATACGAGTTCCAGCGGAGCGGTAAGTGCTCATAAGAACTTTGAATTGATAAACAATAAGTAATAATATCTACTCCGCAGAAGAAGCAATGAGAATTTTCGGATAAGGTTACGGCACCAGGAACTGATCCGGTTCAACTTTATTCTATTTTAGGGAGAAAGCAATTTTTTAAAAGCACATCCTGCTATTCATAGTAGCCTTAGATCGTTTCATCCTCGTCTTCTCACTGGCATGCAAAACACTTTTTATGGAGCTCAAAGAGAGATACAAATTACAACTACGAAGTTAATTCTTCTATTACTTTGCAGTGCTGCATTTTAAATGAGGGAAGCTTTTAAATATTATTGAGCGCTATTAAATAAATAGGCTTACGTTTGGACTTATTGGCTTACGTTGGATTACAAAACCTACTGCGGTACTAATAATTGCAATGAATCTGTAAATGTCCCTGAAATAGAGGCAGAGGAAGTTCTTGCGGTAGTAGATTTTGAAAGGGGAAAAACTACAATAGCTCCTGGTAATGACATCAAATAGGGAAATAGTATGCTAGAAACCTGTGTATTGCCAGAACAATACTTTGAAACGTATCTACCATTCGTTAAGAATTATTATTCTTCACAAAATCCTGCCATTTACGATTGCTATTTGAATAACATTGTATACTTATCTATCTGTACGTTGGAAAACAATAGGCACTTCATACTCCCCTAAGTACTGTATGAGCTCGACATTGAAGCCAGTCTAAAGCTTTTGGACGGTGCACTCAACTGGATTTTACTGCATGAAGAGACTTGTGCAGCTGTCAATAAGTATTTACACAAAAATAAATATAGATACCTATAATTGAGCAGACGAACAATTCCCAGAGCGAGCAGATTGTTCCAGCTGAGAGATCATTCGATTATTGTTTTAATAAGGCTCAAGGATTAAACTGGTAAGTACTTCACCGAAAATGGTACTGTCAATCTCGGAGGTTTAATGTGTGTAAGTGCGTATATGTATGAATGTAATGCAACTACAAATCGCTACACTTCACTTTACATGGATGGAGAAAGTACCAGCCATTGCTGTTCAATCAAGTCATGATTTATGGGTAGGACACTCAATTTTCAAGAGTTGTAACCCTCCACGGGAACAAAGACACTCAATGAGTCAACCGCTGAACCAAATACATTGTAGTGCCCCTTCTGGGTACAGGTATTACCCGGGTATTTGGGTACAGGTCAAGGTTATCCATTTATTTAAGAATCCCTGTTTTTCAAAGGTTTGTAAAAGTGTAAATGAACTAAATTCTGCTCAATTCAACTCATTCACGTTGTTATCGTTAGGGGCGCATTGAAACGAAAGTCTCCTATTATTTTGGTTTTGATGTGTTGGGTGCATGTATGTATTATGTGTATCTTTGTACATGGACCATGGACATATTCTTTTAGTAGTAATGTTTAAGGATTTTCTTTTGCTGTAATTTTGAACTAATTTACTTGATAAGTGTTGGTTTAATGAAATTTGACGTAAGAATCAATTTGCATGCGTAGATCACGAATCTAAAGTAATTTTGTTTAGGAAAAATTAGTTTCGGAAATACGAGATTTCAAAAGTCACTAGTGTAATGTATTGCAGAGGTAATAAGCGCTCCTTTTGTAGTTATGAACAGGTTGGCACAAAACGATTACCGCCCCCTCAGCCAACTCAATTAATCAAGGTCATTGAAACGATGTCTGAAAAAAACGGAAAAGAATGTCTTACAAAATTGGGGAAGCAAATGTTTTATGTGTAACTGCCTTATGTGGGTTAAGGGGAATCTGCGCTCAGTTTACCTTTCCACCAAGTATCATTTAAATCAAAGCTCTTGTAAAGAGGACATACATGATGAAACTTGATTCCCACGTTTAGTTTTCTTACAGTTACAACTATTGTTGGCTAAGCAAGGCAAATTTAAGCTATGGTAGTGGATCATCAAGAGCGCGCGAATATTTGATTCTTACCATCACGGAGACTATCCACTCATCTTTCAACTTAGAAGAGAGGATGTACGGGTAAAGGTACACAATTTAGAAGTGCTCATTGTGTGGGTACGGCAAAAGGTACACGTATGGTATTTTAATACCCATGAGGAGCACCAAACTACAATATTTACTAACTCCAGACTTTTAGGCTTGCAGCAGTCTGCAGATCAAGGGTCACAATATTCTGACGTTGAGTATCCGTGCCACAGTGAAGTTTCTATTTCATTCGAAAGGCCGGAAATTCGCAGAGCTGCAAGTAAATACTACGACCGGACTAAATTTGGAGTTGGGGTATCACAAGATTCCAGCCAGCTTCGTACTCACAATCAGGCAAGCGGATTAATATTACAGCACCATAAATCAATAACCAAACGCTGAACACAACCACGACAGAATTAATAAATCCTTGATCACGACAACATATATTAACATATACATTGTACGCATGTATGTACATCCGTTCCCTAAATCTCTATAACTGTAAATGTTCACCATTTCTGGGTTTGTATGTCTGTTTGAATGCAATCCTTTTTGCAAGGGCTAATTCCAGTATTTACAAAAATAAATTTTATTCTATAGTCAGCCAAGGTATGATGTTCATGAAAAGTTCCCAAAACTATTTCAAAATGATACTCTAAATACCAATTTCGGGGGAAAGTGTTATAGCTAGCGAAATCAACTGTTTTGCAATGCGTAGTACCAAGTTGTCCAAGGGATGTGACCATAAAAACTGACTGTTTTAAAATCCCCTCGAAAATGAAAAAAAAGGGACGAAGAGAAGAATCTAAAACTGCTTACATAAATGGGAAGTTGAAGAAACGAGAAAACGTATGTCCGTAAACTTTTAACACGTCAACCACAGAACTAAGCAATTATTTGTTTTGTAATGTTTGCCCCTATATTTTCCGAAAGCTTATTGAACTTACAGTTGCTTGCTCCATCACAACAGTACCATGACGACGTTTACATCTGTGCTGGTTTCGTTTGACGAAGTTGCTAAACAAATGTAAAACTTGTTGTTCATAAAGTCTCGAAATCAAAAGTTACCTCAGCTCAGTAAACTATTTGTAGAAAAATCATCTGTGACTAGCAATAAAGCGCAATGTCACCAAGAGACGAAGTGATATTGGCACGACTCCTATCGGTCGATATTGCAACAACGACCCTAAACGTTTTGTGCGGGGACCTTTGTACGGACAGCGCCTCTTTCGAAGTATGTATTAGCATGTATTTAATGTGACCTATTTTGAAAACCAAGGTCAAACGGCTGACACGATCTTCTCCAAAACCAATAGGGTTTATGACACATTCGGTAATGTGTCATTGTAAAAAGCTTGAATTGTGTGGTCACATTGGTTCGACTGTTATCGTGATGGCGGACAAGCAGACAACCAGACACCAAAATATTATGAGACTTTCGTTTCAATTCGTCCCCAACGATAAAATTAGGGAACTTTGTTTCACTTCGCCCCTAAAAATGCCCGCATGTGAAACTTACCAATTGCCGATATTTTTGGTATCTTCTATCCGAGGAATGCAAATGATTTTAACAAAATGACTGCAGGGACACAGTCCAATTGAAACTTATTTTCGTTCTTAATTCGAACAAAAATATTTAAAACTTTGTCAAAATAACTAGTATAGCATTAATATATAGCGAAAGTAAGCATATGATTTCCACGGATTTAAGTTGTGATAAGATTGTAACAACTACAATTAACAAACCATTGGATTGTTTGCAAAGATGGGAGGAGAATTTGAGATACGTCCCGTCATCCTCAACTGCTCAACTGTTTGTCTTTGAGTTGAGCAGAGTTTAATTAATTTATGTATAATTACATTTATAAACTTTTGAAAACAGAGGATTCTTAATTAGTAGGCTTTTAAGAACAAAACTAACGAGAAAGGCAGGATTCTTCCCGAAACGGATACATTGGGCATTATAATAGGTAACACTGGATCTTTTCATACAGACAGTAAAAATCACTAGGTACTTTCAATGTGGAAGGTAAAGATTGTACTATTTCCATGATCCTTGGAAGGATAAATCTACTCAAGAGGAAATATAATTAATTAATTAACTCAACCGGCTATCATGTAGTAAATACAGATAATTTGAATAAAAGCACACTCATTAACTGTTTTTATACGGGTGAGAACGGAAGTATTCCTTTCTCACTCGTATCAAAAGAAGTGTTGCTAAAAATTCTTAAGGAGACCACTTCAAAAACCGATTTATAATGAATCCTTTGAATTATGTGACAGAAAATGAATGTTGAAGAATCTTTTGAGAAATTCTGGAATCTAACAATTTCCAAAAGCAGCAATTTTATACTCATGGTTTCCAGTCTAATACTCTTGATCCCAAAGCTACGAGGCTTCCCCTCTCGTGTCTTTCACTTACGCTAGTGTTAGCAGGATTTCCGAGATTAATTTGGAAGCCATTACTGCAGCAAACCCTGAAAAAGAAAGTTGTAGGAAAAAAATTTCTGTTGTAAATCCTATTACTTTCAATCATACCTTATTTCTACGAATTCCGAATAACTTCCTTTTGACTAGCTCTTAGAAATCTTCTGCATGAAAACTAAATCAGCTTCAGTAAGACAAATTTATTCTTCGTATAGTGTACCTTATATATGTATGATGCTATTCACAGTCGCTCCACATACATATTAGATCGAGTAAGCTCAAGAGCTTATTGCAACTTCAAAATTCAGCCTGCCATTATGAAATACAAGATTCGTACATATCATTTGCACTCCTGGTAGACAGATCCCAGTGCACACTCCCACAGATAATACCGGAGTGTCAAATCAAATATTCTGAGAGCCCATTTGGTAGGGAAGTTTTTGTACTATAGAGGATATACACACATACTAACTTAATTTTTCGTTCAGATAAAAAAAATATTTGAAATCACGATTAATAAAATATTTTAAGTTGATATTAATGCAGGAGTGACGTTTTCTAAAGAAGTAAAAACAGTTACATTTATCTCTCCCATATGATAATATATGAACCTACAGCGTTTTGCGATTTAACTGCCAAATTAAAGTGTTAACATTTTAGCATTATATTTTATTATGCACCATTTCATGCCTTGTTAACGTATCTCGTGTTCCTGATTCTGTAGAATAAATATGGTCTTGACAGTCCAGATTGTGGTAAAGAATGTGAGACATTCGAAATTTGGAGTGGAATTTTATAAGTGTGAAGGATGCTTACATTGTAAAAGGAACGGAAACTTTTCAATCAAAATTTTTCAATTGCTCAAAGTGACAGAGCCAAGCTGAAAAATTTCCTGAGCACATCGGAAGCGTTCTAAAAGTTATTTGATTATCCCAAGTAAATATTTACGAATACAGCAGCTACAAGTTTTATAGAATGTCAATATTTTGCTACATTTCCTGAACACGAAACTTTTCCCGTTACTTCAAATCTTGGGCCCTTCTGAATTCATTGGCCCAACGGATGGATTATTCAAAAACCTACAAAAGTTTCTGAACATGACTATGAAAATATAAGTTACACAACTGAATAAACCTCGCATGGATAAGAATGTATGAAATGCATAATTTTATAAGGTATTTTGTAGATATATTAACAGATGAGATCAAATGGTAAAGTTCGATTCGTATTTATCACATGATCCATGGATGGATCCGCACATGGTGGCCAGAATCATTTCCCCGCCGCCTAACTCACATTAGGGAATGGCTTATGATATACTAGCTGTCGGTTTTGATTCCCCAAGTTTGTAGTCAATTTTATTCTAGATATTCTAAAAATAATTTCATTAAACTTTGTCTGCAGTTTGGGGTTATAGGTGTCACAAAACTTGAAGCACAGTTAACATTTTTTAAGGATTTCAAAGCTGACAATTTTTTTCTCAAGGTATTTTTTAAAAAAATTGTATATAATTATTTGTATGAACTTTTCAGAGAGCTATTTGCTAGGTCTGTATTTTTAGATTTTAGGAAATGGCTAGTAAAGGATGGAAATAAGGCTGGAAGAAATTCATCCTGAGGAGTGAAAGTAAGGAAGTTCTGAAGGATAAAACTGATCTTATGTAGAATAGACACTGTATGTCCATTGAAGTCAAATGGTCGTTATATTTAATGATGGAAAAACTGGGCTTGCTGCCAATTTTACATTTATGGATTCATTGGCAAGTTTTTGTCATTGTCATCAGAATTTTTACTCGTGAGGCTAGAATTTTCGACTTGGGTTTATCCGATTAAATGCAAATAAATCCCCATAAATTTTAAAAGTTCAGCCTCATGAAATATTTTTACAGTAGCGAGTTCCTCCATAATCTTACGCAAGATCATAAATTCCTGCTTCTTCCCGTCGTCTTACTATATCTCCTGAAGCTAGATTTTTCTAAACTGTGCTTCCTATTGTGACCGACAGTTTGAAAAAAATTTCCATGTTTTGTTCCGACAAAAGCATTCTGAAAAGTTCAAAGAATTCCCTTTAGAAAGAGACACATAATAATCGTTTCGGAGTATATTTAAAAATTAATATTCCGGATTCCAACGCGTTTGAATCTGACTAAGGCTCTTCACATGCTGAACACACATTTTTATTACACACACTCTTGTACATCTAACAGTAAGTAATTACGCATGTACAGATATAATGACGTGTAATTATATTCAACTGGTTTTATGTATTAATTATCTATCTATACTTAGCTCAATTAATTATTTACATACAGCAGGTTTTGCATTAAACATTTTGCAATGAGACTCTGCAGCATCTCTCATTGTCAGTAATTCGAGCGAACGATCTTGTCCATCTACAGTATTGGAATTTGCCAACTAATATTCTTCAAATTTTAAGCTGCATGCATAGCAGGGATTCCAGAACCTTTGAAATATTCCTGGAAAATCCTCATGTTTCAGTAAAATGTCAAGAGAAGTAGTATCCTACGTATTACATAGGAGTACCTGCTTTCAATTACTTTTGTTTTCGTTCGATTTAACAAAGATCTTGAACATAATTCCGCTAAATCCCAACATTACTGGACCTTTTTTACAGGAATTGAGGATTCCTTTAGGAGTAAAAGCCTGCTCAATAGGAAATTACATTGCTATTTCTTTTTAACTTCGTTAATTAAAACCCGGTTTGAAGTGCTCCAAAATCAAAGAAGTTCCGAAAAAAGTTTGACTTCAGGTAAATTCAATTAATTTTTTTCATTATGAGTACTACCATTAGTATTCTAATTTACTTGGAATCAGTCAACTGTAACAGTGCTATTCAGACTAACTTGGTATTGGATAATGAAGGCTATACTGTTGTAATTATATGAATCCTATAATAATTGTGTGTAAATAACACAAATGCTTACAGTGCACTGTTGCTTATCTTTTAGCATAGGAAAAGCTGAGCGTCATGCCTGATCAAAGGTTGTAATATTTACACACATTCAATAGCACTATTGACACACTGCTCTAAATAAATCCGTCGTACATGGGGCAATTCCGGGTAATTATTATGTACAGGGTGAAAGGCTAAATGGTCTTCTAATCCCTATCCGTACGGTACAATTTCTTGCTGATGAGAGCCTTCAAATCCCAGTGATGCATGAAATTAAGTTTTCAAAGTTGAAAAAGCAGAACTGTCCGTACGACTTCCTTCACATCAATATAATTATTATAGATACGGAGTTGCAGCTACTTCTTGTATCTGCATGTATGTATGTAATTAGGTAAATACTCTTTGCGAGGTAAGAAGGAGAAGTAAATGTATTTTTCGATAATCTGCAGAGACATTTGATGCTTGATAGATAGGTAGGATGGCTTTATAATCACATTTTTGGGTAGTTTCCGTCGAGCCCAGGGTTCTGTATTTTAATTAATTCCTTCTCAGTCCCTGTCACTACAGTGTTGTCCTAACTTATGAAATTTCCTTAGGAGCTCATTGTCTGCGCAACTACTTCAATGTTACCATTTATTTAATTAAAAGTGTCCCTCAATGAATTCTTCCCTCTCAAAATTAGCAAATTGTGAAAGTGAAATACTGTGAACTGAAAATCATACTATCGCTCAAAAATGAATAGTATATTGTAGTGTCTTCACTAGAAGAGAACCCCTTAAAATCCAGTATTCCAGTGTCTAAATCTGAGGACTATACTTTACTAATCTCATTTGATTCCACACATTCCAGACACAACTCGAAATTGAAAAAACAAAGCACTTAAATCTAAACATGCCTAAACGACAACTTCATTTCTCCCGTAAGTATGCCAGACACTCAAAGTAAGTTTTTTACTGCTTTATAGGAGCATCCTTCACAAAACTAATTCATTACTGCATTGTAGAATCCCGGAAGCAGTATTATGCAAATGGGGAGGATTGTTCCGTATCTTTGTGGAGAGCACTTGATGATTACAACGTTTTCGGCCAGATGAGTTAAAACATAAATTAGTAAGAGGCAGCACTCGATGCGCATATTTTATTCCAGGCTGAAGGGTGTACACGTACACAGAACAGTTAATTTTTGGGAAATGAACAGTAGAAACGCTTGCACAGAAAATACCCTTAGTCAGTAAGTTTCTCTCTACATGTTTTCATCCCGAAACTCTGTGGTTATTGCTCTGGACCAATTCAGGTGGGCGGTGAAAGTTCTGTATAAAACATGACCCTCTCAAAGGAGGTGCTTCCCGTCAAAGAGTCCCTTTCAAAATGTTGTTTCGTGATAGTAGATCAAGCGTATCCTCGGTAAAAGATAAAATAATCTAGAGCTGAAAGGAACTACATAGGTTCAGATTAAAAATAGATGAATTATACTAAATGATGCATGTAGATCCCTTTGCTTTTAATCCAGATTGCATCCAAGCCATTTTGAATCTTCGCCTGGGATACCCCCTCAATTAAAAGGCAGGGGTTTTACCGCAGCGTGCCGTAGTAATACATCTGTACCCGTGGGTTGTGTACAAATTGTTTCCAATGACAATGATCATTTGAGTAAGCACAAAAGAAGTTGTCGCCTACAGGGGAGGCCCATCTTATAAGCATTACTACTTCCAAAGTGTCTATAAGAAGAATTAAGAACTGATACGTATTTAAATATACATGTACAAATGTATTATGTATATTCTATACCTGTAACTATAAATATAGTATTCACTCCGAATTGATCCTTAAGGACAATAGCTCATCAAACCAAGTAAATATTTGATTCCCGTCAATTTACCTAAAATGAACAAATTGAACCAAAGAGCTCGTGAAAGAGCAGCTGTGACAAAGAGAGCTTGAATGACTATTTCATATTAAGACAATACAAGATATGGACCATTCTTAATTATGTATCTTGGGAAGTACCCGAACGGAGTATGCACTTTCTTTGACTCATCATCATCGAACCAGCCTCTCTCCACTTCAGACACAGAATTGCACAGGCTGAAATGCCCCACATCTGCAGATACTCATACATATAGACAATGTCACTCCTCCTGAAATCGGGCTTTCAAGGACTAAAGACCTTTTTTTCATTAAAGAAGGAAGTATTCCTCACGTGGCGTTCTTTTCAAAGGTAATTAAATAAATAGTGGGGACTTCTACCGTAATTGTAATTACATAAATAAATACAAATAGTAATTATTAGGTCAAAATATCCGTAAATTTCCCGTCACCTGGGAAAAACAACGGTACTGAAACAAACCATTCATTCTGAGTAGACAGTCCACCCCATTAGGGTTCAATCCTTAATCCTATCTGAAGATAATTGAGATGACCTTTATTACCACTGAAACGTTTTCTCCGTCATTACATTACGAGAGCGGGAAGGTAAGCATACGTGTGATTTTCTGGATTTTCTTTGCTGGAGTAAATTGCTATATTAGCTTCAATTAAGTTTAAATCCCAGATTAATTAGCCCTCTGAGCTGAGAGCAGGCTTTACTACCCAAGCGTGATAAGGATTATATAAAGGTTCTTATGGATACAGTACATTTCATTGTATGCACTGAGAGTGTTGGGCACGGACAGAGATACATTTCTTCATTTATTTTTGAACACACTGTTTCGATAAATAAGCAAAGACCGTTCGTGTACGTATGTACCTGTATGTTCGTATGCACGTAACATAAGTAGGCCATTTATACTACTGAATAGGTAACCTGTGGAAAGAAGGATTGTAACTAGAGTTTGATGAAATTGTAACCAATGTTTTTTTTTCTTTGTATTGTACAATTTAATCATGGTCATGCCAACCTCAACTTCCGCAGATCCTCAATGTGAACATGAGAAGTTGACAAGGAACAAGTTTTCTAGGGACTGAATCATGAGAGAAATCCCTTTGATACTCCAGTCTTATTAGGTAACTCAATACTTAAGATCCGGGAAGCACAAAGGTGAAAACCAATATTGTAAGGGCATACCTGTCTAATACTGAAATCGAGCAAATTTGGGGAGTTCTACATAATCCCTTTCAAAAGCATATATATAATTATGTATATGTGACTCACGAGAAAATGTCAGATCCTGTTCTTTCCGTACGTACCAAATTTATATAATTATTATAGATAAAGGAAAAAGAACTCGCTGGGATCAATGTAATTGGTTTTCTAGGGGCAAAAAAAGAATTTATTTTCTTATTTTGTGGGTGCAAATGAGGAAATCCCATTTCCATGGACTTCTGTCCTCTTTCTTCGATTGGGATAAAATGTATATGATTATTGTCATAAGAAATAGAAGCAACAGAAAAGCAATCATCCGTAATGATTTCAACCCAGAAGACCATTGAAGTAGTCAGAGGTACAAAATAGAAATTAATTAATTTTGTCTGCCCCAAAAATAGGAGAATATAAAAATTATTTGGGAATTGAGAAGGAAATTGTGATTATTGTGATTGGGAGATAGTTATAAGAAAAGGGAACCCTACCCCAGGGTAACTACAATAGACGGGTAATTGACTAATGCATGACCGGAGCTGTGTGGTGTTATATACATAGATACATATTAAGTCAACATAATAAAGAAAAACGTTGCTCAAAAGTAAAGTCGACTTTTGTGGTGAGACTTTGGCGTAAGCACCTCAACGAAGGGAAGACAAACCTCTTATAAAAGCGGTATTGATCGAGACTTGAGTCGTACATTCGATATCTTAAATTAAGTGGAACTCTGTCCCGTGCTGGGCATTCGAGGCCCAGTAAAGCCATTAGTAATGGTAGGAACTCCTAATATAAAAACTGTCCTGTGGTAACTCGTAACATTGCACTAAGAGCTCCTTACTGTACCTCCATATATATCTATTACCTATTGTCTATAAATTCCTATGCGCATATGTAAATTAAATAAAAACTACATACCTCCTCACAGGGTAGTACAAGCACCGGAGACAGTGAATACAGTAGCTGACACTAAAGCATGTATGCACATATAATTATGTCATTGAGAAAATTGTCGTTTACAAAATACGTTGAAGTGAAAATTCCCAGGGAAAGTAATTACACTTGACCTTTCTATGATTATAACAAGCAGAACATGCCCCGCCAGAAAAAAGTGAAACATCATGTTTGATAACACTTGCCTTTTCTTTGATATTAAATTAATGCTTTATTGGGGATCGACAGATCCGAGATTCCCATGTCAAAATATTGATTCGTGTCAGGAAATTGTCATTTTGACAATTCTTTCCTTTTGTGAGTTTAAAATTACAACTTAACTATTTGATATATTGGACTCGAGCTATAGTTTATCTCCCAAGGGTTGTTTGTATTGGGTAAAAAGAGTGATTGGGACAGCATTGGAACTCATTTCCGGTTACTACGAGGAAATTTATTTTTCTGGTAACAAAGATGAAGTCATATTGTAAAAATAAAATTTTATGGGAAAATCTTGTATGTAGAGCTCACTGTATTTATTTGCAAAAATTAATTACATAATTTTTTCAAATATTTTTATGGAGCTTCAAGCCGATTTTGAAACAAGCCATAACCAGACTATAAAACTATGAACGGACATTCTCATTATGAGAGTGTCAGGAACAGAAACACGATATGATTCATACACATACATATGTATCTCCACAAGTGCTCCCAAAAAATGAAAAGTTACATTGCGATAGATATAAAATTGTCAAATATTTTATCCCTGGAGAGTAAAAACGCCTTGACAAAGCAATGACATAGGGACAGTCATTCCGGGGAATATGAGAAGGTTTGAAAATATTCATTACATTCTGTCTTGTAGATAATTCAAAGTCAGAAGAGAAAATTCATTTCAAGACAGTATCTGTAGCTAGCAGAAAGAGAATGAAGCACGGGTTGTAATTACGCAAAATTGTGCTTCATACTATTTTATACATAGACCTAAAAGCTCAGACTATTTCGTCTTACTTTAACATGTTGACTTCAATTCCATTCCCAAAGATCGTCCAGTTCAAAAAATACTTGTTGCACTTATAATTTCAACTTACAATTAGCTCACTTGAAATTATTTATTCATAGATATTTTAGGATCGTGTGCATGATTTCCGAGACCACCAATAATAAGAACAATAAGTGTTGGAACGCTAGAGTAACTTGAAACAACTTCACTGTAAAATTCCAACCAGAGAAAATATTGGAAAAACTTTAAAAGAACTTGAATGCTTGTTGTGGTTATTGGGAGCCAAAACCATTAACAGAGAAATTGTGGTAGAATCAGTCTCTGGTCCAGATTTTATTGGATTTAGTAAGATATACTGATTACACAAGAGGAAGGTGAGACATCAACTTTTAGGTGTGTGTCTACTGGTGAGAGAGCTGTAACTGAGGAGTATAGTCTGGCAGTAGAGCATGAAAAAGTCAACTGAGAATACTGAATGGGTCTACTCGTGCTTTGAGATCCAGCCGAAAGTCTCCGATTATGAAACGAACCGTTTTGTTTCAGTATGATGATGCACATGTCACATGTCTGGAGTTAACCCTCCGCAGCTTTCCACAACATTGTTCACTTCCATACAAACATTATCAAAAGTTACAGGTGCTGGGATCCAAAAACTTAAGTAATTAATATTTCCAGGGCGGTCTTCAAAATACCAACTGATGTATGATTATTTTAGAGACTTCACAAATAAAGTTAATGTGCGTAGTGCTCAGACCCACTCAGGTTAAGAATCGGACGAATTTCACAGTACTCCTCAGAGCATGCCAATCCACGGGTAAAGTCTTGGAATAGTGAGCATTGAATTAGAACAGAGTCTAATATATCACTGTCAGGTCAGAATGGTACTACAAGTTCAAAATTAAATGAACCAAGCAGTACAAGAAGCTTTCACAAAGGTTCCCAGCATCATCGACGAATGCCTAAGATGTACGGATTGAATATTTCTCATACTCGTATAGATTATTGGTGTTTGAGATCCCCAAATGAGTAAGACGGATATACGTAAGTATGCACGTGACAAGATGTAATTTTGTAATTCGGTGAAACTGTAGATCAGAGTACGGGTGATATTTATTTATTTGAGGAGTTATTTATTTCCGCTCAAGTTGTAATTCCGAATAAACCGTCACCCTTAAAATAGTTTGCGGTTTCATCGAATTCCTCAACTCAGGATCCGAAATGTATAGATTCCAATGAAATTGGTGGCAATTATTTTAATCGTTTTTTCAATTGTATAGTTGTCCCACAAACTCCCACGCCTTTTTTCGAGAATAATTGAGTACAATTTTTACGATCATTTTTAGGAAACATTTTTGTGAATAATTACGAGCTTAATATCTATGTTTGTATTATCCAATAGTCATAAAAGTATAATGAAGTGTATTTTCATAATAAGTATAACATAAAAAATTACAATTATTAGTATATAAATAATACTCTCATAATAGTAATAGCAGATTCATCCGCAATGAAGATTTAGTATTCTACAAATGTGGGAATTAATAGGAATTACGCTTCTAAGTTTATAGGTGCATCCACTGGCTTTGGCAGGATTTTGAATGACCCTTTGAAACCGTTTTAATCAGATTATACTTCATAGTGTCCACCAACCTTTGTACATTTTAATATCCAAGTCAACATGGTGTTGCATCGTCGCTAACAGGTAACCCTCGCGCCGTGCCCACAGGTGATGAGAATGAAATTTTGTGTGAGCTCAGGTCAGGTATCTTGCCCAGTGGCCCAGTGCGGACAAAAGTTCGGGCCATCTCGCTCTGGTTTCAGCGGAAATCGCGATGAAGTTTTAAATTCTAACTCATCTCTGATGAGCCCGCCAACTATCCAGGTCTTGTTCAATGTTAAATTCCATAAACACTTTCATTTTTGAAAGCAGGTAAGGTAATATATGCCGAGTGCCACATGTTTTGGCATCCTCTCTTCTAAGTTGAAAGAGTATATAGTCTCCGTCTCCGTGTCCGTGTCCGTGATGGTAAAAATCAAATATTCGCGCGCTCTAGCTGTAGCGACTACCATAGCTATATGCAGCTAGCTATTGCATACAACTATTTACTGCCTTCCTTATTTACATTTGCCGTTCTGAGCCAGCAAATGCTGGCTGTGCAGTGCTCGTACACTCATAATAAGAGGTTACAACGCTCAAATACTATCCACTGTAAACACTAACACCGCTGGTTTCTTGACCTCGGATTGGCCAATATTGGGCACAACTGGTTTCTTGGCCTCAGATTGGTCCATTTTCGCCACATCTGGTTTCTTGGCATTACATTGGTTAATATTGGTTTCCTGGTCTCAGATTGGTCAATATTGGTTACAACTGGTTTCTTGGCCACAGATTGGACAATAGTATTTAATTATTTCATTTTCCCAGTTTGTATCAAATTTACTTTCAGATTTTCTAAAATTCGTTTTATTGGCATAGACTAATTTTAGCAGTCATTGGGGTAGCGTACATGAACCCGAGTTGGAAAATTTAATGGATTTTGAATTCAGCAATTAGTTGTTTCAACTCTTCAACCAAATTTTTTCTTAAACATCTTTTGGCGCACATTTTAAACAAATTTTATTGGCTTTCGGGGGGAGTCATACAAAAGGTTTCTGTGTTGAGAATTTTGGACAAGGTTGGTGAAATTTAGTTCTGGTCTAGTATAAACGGTCTGGTGTTCCTAAAAATAACTTGCCCAGTTCCATTCTATCAAATTTGAAGGGGTTTCATTTGTGTCTACCATTGTCGTCCTGTGTCAAAAATTCCGTACCAGGACAAAAAGCGACGAGATCCGAATTTCCTTTTTCTGCATCTTTCTCTCTTTTGCTTAAGAAATCACATATTCCAAATCTTGCTCTCTGTTTCATTCTCAACGGCCCCTCATGCCCTCAATTCTCAACGTAAAGACCAGGTGAGCATCTCCCAGGATAACTCATGAAAGTTGCTACAAGTGACCGTCAATAGATATTCAATTTATATTTTATACATAATTACACATTTCTGATATAAAAAGACAATAGTGGACTCAAATGAAGCCTCTTCAAAATTACTACAAACGGAGCTGTGCAACAAATTTATAGGAATGTCAGACCGTTCATGAAAAAATAACGGTCCTGAGTGGTCATGCGACGAGGGTTATTTGTGAGCAAAATCCCCTCATAAGAGCATATTTGTACTGAACTAGGATAAAAAAAATTATAAACAGCTATGTTGCTTTTTTATCCCATAAGAGTATGCCATAAACGAGTAGAACGTTGTTACTTTATATAAAGAAAATACACAGTTTACTATGATGAATACGAATAAGTAGGACATAACTTAATCCTTTATGTATGCAAGGATAATTAGCAATGACTTTTTCGGGAAGGATTAATCCTTCCGTCTCCAAATCTGGAAGTTAAATCTGATAAACTCTGTAAATATTAAAGACATATTAAAGATCTGAACCCACAAGATAAAACTCTATCTTTAGCACCATATGTAACAAATACGTTTAAAGTACCGTTCTATTCATAAAACAAGACTAAAGCAATTTGTTCATTTCAAAAACGCAATAACGTTTTCGTGCCTGCAAAATTCTCATCTAATTTCATGTGTGGGCGAAGATGTGCATGTCCACTATGTAGCAATCTATGAAGACATGGCTACAAAAATTCTCGGAATAATATGATAGAAGCAGATGAGTTTCCATTTAAAATTACAGCCAGCCCTATTTTTTCTTAAGAATTTACACATGTTATGAAACAACTAAATGCTATTACTTGTTCGTAACTTCTTTCAAATGCTTTAACGAAGGATTTAAAGCATGGAATAGACGGGTTTGAAGAAGTTTAAAGACAAATTTGATGTTTTATGCATTACTGGATGTTTGCAGAAATAAATTTTCAAGAGGACTGCATAGCACTGTATGAAAATAAAAGTTTTCACAGGAACTTCTCTAATATTGATCACGTTAGCCAACGCAACCTCTACTTGTCCAGTAACTGTACGAAGTTTTTATACGTTACAGATATACACAACCAAGCCCGCAGTTTTCTTCATTATGGACGATCACATGTATAAAACTGATGCATCACTACCCAAAAATGGAAACTACTGTAATAATAAATTGTACCATATTCAAGGACGAATAGCTTTTCTCTCAAAAGTAAGAGTATCCCTAGAAAAGGAACTACAGGATATTTACATTAACATCAAAAGGAAATATGCAGGTAGATAGTACATATGTGATTATTGTACAATTCTAAATGTTATAACACGAATAAATACCTCATATTTCTTTCCGCAATAATGGCACGTGGCTCATTTTGTTTTAATACACTTCGTTCATTTTGCTCTACCGGACTGCGGTCAGGCATTCACACCAGAGCTCCGCACGGGTTCGAGTACCTACTCGAGTTTCAAGTACGAGTACAAGTACGGGTCGAGTACGGATTCACAACAAATTATGTATTCGTACTCTTGGGTCAAGTGAGTAATTTTGAACCGAGTATCGTAACAAGTACGAGTTCTCAAAAAGTAGATACTCGAAGCAAGATATTACAAGTATTGAATTTGAAATTACTTGGTACTCGTACTTGAAGGGTAAAAAGTACTCGAGTACTTCCACCTAATCATGCATAGAAAAGTCATGCCTTAAATCCTGCATCATTGGCTGTTATTTTGATGTGAGCCGAGAGCCGCCTTGTACAACACATCTATATATGGAATGTTATACTTCAATGAAACTAAAATACAATGAAGGCATTGTATGGTACATAGAACTATAACCGCTACAGTATTGAAACATTAGTTCACAATCAGCTTAAAGGGCAGACTTCATTGTAGTGTTTCTGAACGGTACCAAAACATGGACTCGACCAGACTCGTTTTCCCGAACCGAAAAAAACACATTTCTGTTACCGAAACCGGAACCGATATGTTCGAGTCCGGGACATTTTTTCCTTCCCGGAATCGATCCGGAAAATAAAACGGTTTCCCGAATCGGTTCCGGTTCCTTTCCGAAAAGGCAAAAAATGTATAGGATTCGTTTTTATGGAAGTCAAAATTGTGTTCCCTTTTCAAATGACCGAAATTTAACGGTTCTTTAAACCGTTGACCCGAAACTGTACCGGAACCAAAACCGAGAGAGAACCTCGGGAGCTCCCGATACCGAAAAGAAACACTACTACATTGCCATGGAAATTTGTGAGGTTGATCTGTCACGGGATACGGGAAATTTCATTCAAGATATCTTTAAATTTACTCATTTATCGAGGTCGTTTCAAAAATTAAAGCAAAGTCGGCTTTTTGAAATTTGACAAGTTTTTTTATAGTCAGTGTTTGAAGTACATACAAATAGTAAGTTATAACGCTAGTTGGTCGAAAATTGTGCAGGCTTTTCAGAGAGCCATTGTGTATGTTTATATAAGCGATTGTGGCGATTTACGAAAATGTACAGAAAGCACTGGAAACAAGGTTTAAGAAATTCTCTTCAATAACGAAATAATGGTCATAGTTAAAATATTGCGGATAAGAAAAATTTTAATATCAACTTTTTAAATATCACACCTGGCAGTTCTGAAACTATTTCACTATCGTCTAGTTGTTGCAAAAATTTAATGGGTAAAACTCAATTAGAGTTAACTATCACAAGCTTAAGTAAAGAATTGCCACCACAGCAGCTACAGCGGTGATGTTAGACGATGAATTATTTGAAAATTTATCAGCAAAACAAATCCTTTTGCTCGATTAAGATAACCGTACTCTATTAAGGCTGGCAATAAAAGCAAACACAGTGAATAATTTTATTCTGCTAAATTAATGGCGGCTAACTTATGTAAACTAAGATTTACAAGAGTAATGGAAAAAGTAATTGAACCTCGAGTACCGTCCAAGTACGAGTTCAAGTACGGGTCGGTCCGGTTTTTAAAAAATACTTGAAAATTCGGTCCGAGTACGAGTACGCCTACATTGTATTTTTACCCGCACTCAGAGTACCGGATTTTGTACTCGTGCTTGAACGAGCAAGCCCGGATCTGACTCTGCTTTTACACGAAAATTCAAGTACGGTTCCGGTTCAAGTTTGGTATCAAAAATTACTCGACCCGTGCGGAGCTCTGATTCACACATAATTTTCAAACTAATTGAATATGCATCTAGTCCATTTTGTCCCTTCTTACATGACAAGTAGTCCATTTACATTTAAATCTCTAATCATTACTGTCTTTTTTTAAATTTCAGGGGAGAAATTTCGAATGTTACTGTCTTTTCATGTAAGGCTCGATAAAATAAAATAAAAGTGTTTCAAGACGTTGGACTCGTAGACATTTTGTGGGTTACTTCCTCTGTGTGCTCGAAACGAGGAATGATTCAGTTCACCGTGTATACTGACAAGCAATGGTTTTGTCATGTCCCTACGGATTTTCAAATTTTCGCCAAAATAAGTATCTACTAACTGTTGTTCTAAGCGATATATTCAAGGTTGTAGTAATCCCAAGTAATAGGTTTTCTCAATAGGTTAAGGTTACCAGTTCATAGATAAATACTTATATGTAGATCCATTAATCCATAGGTTGAGGAAATGAGAGGAGTTGGATATTCATCCGGGATTTGAAAACTTGAAAGTGGAGCTTGGAAAGGATTGGGAGTTTAAGAGAAAGGGGATTCATGTACGTACATGTGCAAAAGTCTAAATAATGTCTTTGAAAAGTCGGTCCATAGTTCGTCTCAGATTACCACAGTGTAAGTTATTGTAAGTATTCAGCAATATTCCCATTGATTTTCACTTCATAAAGTTCAGTGATGTGAGTGATGCGTACACAGTATATATCCATAATTTGTTCCTCCACTTCTCGGAGTTTCATAAATACGTAAATCAACTCCTTCGGTAGCAAATGTTTAATACTTAAGGGCACAAAGGTCCCTACAATTCAAAAACATGTTTTACAGAATACAAATATTATATTCTTAGACAAATAATTCGGGTTTCGAAAAATATATTGAACTTTCTTTTGAATATACAAAATGTTTCTACGATAGTTTTGTAATTCCTTAAGGATTTTCTCCTTTGTATTCTCTCTGTTAAAATCTGTCAAAAGTTTGTAGTCTCTCCATAGTTTTTGGAATCAAATTAGGAAACGAACTGTAATATGACACCATGAGTTCTCTTGTATAGAAGTCGAAATCCAAAGGAATCCTCTTCAACTTATACACATTAATGACCTACACTTGTGGAGTACAGTACACATACATATGTCAAGGAATGGGAGACTAAAACGAACTTTGAATAGATATATAAAGTTGACATAGTTGTTTTCAACTATTTTGAAAAAAATGATGATATTAAAACTTATTACTATTTTAGGGAAGAGCTTTTACTGATAATAATTTTATGGTACGCGTGCATTACAATAGCGAGAAATGCACATAGGAAGAACCTTAGTGCAAGAATACTTGAATATAATTGAATTATGAAGAATGCTTATTAAAAACACAATTAATGTCATCACATTGCAAAATACCGAAATTAAACGGTACCCAATGGACAAATTAATTCTCTTTGCGACGTCAGACCAATATCTCCTATTTTAAAAATACTACGTACTACTGTTTACGAAAATATTCCGCGTAGTCTCATAACCATAATGTCTAAAGTAAATACATATTTTATGAAGCAACAAAGCCAGTACTCATTGTTGTCTATACGGAAAAGCATCATTGAGAGTGAGGTTGCGAAATAAATTAAGTGCACACATTTTATTTTCCCACATGAAGCAAAAGACATGTGTAATAATGTATGAATTAATCCTACGGCTCGAAGGGAAACAAATATGAATCAGCCTGTTGAACCTGATGCTGACAAGAAAGTAATTTACGATCCCGGCACCCCATTTTTTAAACAACAGCATCAACTCGGACATATTAGTACTGGGGTGTAGCAAATCTTTACTTTGACTTGTTTATAAAATTCTGGGTTTATTTTTGTTATTGACATTAATATTAAAAATTTGCAAAACCTGGAGAATTTAATATTTCTAAAGTGAATTTTTCCAATTATGCAACGGGGTGCTTCTAGACGTACATAACTACTAGTAGCGAACGTAACGCAGATTTGTGCAACGCATGCATGAAATAATATCAATCACTTTTATGTATTTATCTCGTCCCGAAACTTGTAAACGCTTCATGCACGTCAAGATGCAGTGTGTTGATTTGTTTTGTTCTATCCCAAAATTAACAGACGTATGGAACAACGCAAGCTTTGTTTCTTAAGTAATCCGCATTGTTTTGCTCTAAGGATCAAGAGGACGTTAATAATTGATTAAACTGATTATTGCATTTTAGAACTAAAGCAAAAATAGGGCCTGATTAGTTCAAACTGAGGCTGTCTACAAAGTACGCTGCAGTTTAAAAACTAATTTTCAAATAATTATTGTAGGTGGATTTCCTTCCTTCCATATAACATTTAGGGTAAGATATGAAATTTTTAGGTCAAAGTTTAAAGTTCGTCTTAAATTCATGCTACAAGACTTTAGTAAAAGCAACATTACAAATTGGAATTTGTACAGGGACTTGACTTTAAAAGTAATTATAACTTTTCTTGAACACAACTGATTTTCGTTTTTTTGTTCTAGTTTTGTTCCCGATAAGGAAATGGTTTGTTCTGTTGTTTATAAAACAAAACAAAAGTGGAAACTAAACGTGAACAATGTTATATCATTGCATACACGCGGATGTCCCTACAAAGATTTGACATTGAAACGTTGTTACTTAAAAGATTCAATGAGACGTGTGGACGGAAAAATTGGAACCAGAAACGCTTGTTAGTATACTTCCTTCCCTTGACGTTTTGTCTCCTCTTCATCCGAAAGCTATACGAGGTCCAAATAAGGACAAACTGTCCCGGCTGGTTGAGCAAAGTAGAGTTGTTGGACTAAAGGATGTTCGTCGTAAATAAATACATGTCCACCAACTGGAGCGTTAATGATATGTATTCTTTATAAGTATGTAGTTACCTGACTTCACGGAAAGCGTATTCTACTCTTCAAAGAAATTAGCCCTATCAACAGGAGTGGTATCGTAATTGCACAAGCACTATTCTTCAATGTTTTTTCCATCATAGAATATTCATCGGAATAGGGTCGTGCATATGTATATGTATGTAGATACATCATTAGTAGGTAATTCTTAAGATCTCCATTGGAGCGACCGGGCAACATTATTATCCTTCCCTGCCGCCTTACCATTTCCCATTCACCTGCCTCTTTTTTATCTTCTTTCCGACTGGACTGGATCTGTTTTTTTTTTCAGGCATTTTGTCTTTACTTACACGGTGTGGCAATTCTCTTAACTTCCCCTAGCTCACGTGAGAAGGTTTCCTAATATTTTGATGGAAAACCAATGAACAGGTTGCCTCGAAAACATTTCTCCCCCTAGTCCATAAAAGGGGAAACGGTAACAAAAATATTCGATTTACCCATTTTGTAGTCAATTATCGTCCAGAATTTTCAAAATTTGTTCAAGAGCTGGAGCTCAAAACCTGCGGATACAGCGCTCAGGGAAATGGCACAAAATAAAAAAAAATCTGGAAAGACTGTTTTGAAAGTTTTTGAGTTTTGTCTCCATTTTACAATTTTAGAAAAAAATGCATCTTGACGCTTTTTGTAGTAAATTTAAATTTGTTATTTATATTAGGATTTGATTGAGAAGCGGATTTACCTTTTTGAGACTAAAATCTTGTTTTACTCTTTTACGGTCATTTTCCAAACTATCAACACATTGATCTCCTGAATTGCTGTTTAAAAGCCCTTTAAATTTGCTAGAAGCTAGCATTAAATTTCTTTTGCAAAATTTGACAGAAAATTGAAAACGTTTCGCAATTTATCAACAACTTCTTAGTTCCATTGCACTGAGCACAGTATCCACAGTTTTTGAGCTACGGGGGTTGAATAAATTATAAAAAATCTGGAAGGAAATTTAAATAGTTCTTATTCGAAAGTCCATGAGAAAATTGCAAGATCAGAAATTCCTCCTTTCTCATCTAACAATTAATCTTTATCCCTCGTTCCTGAAGTTGAATTTCCTCAACCATGCTTTTATTTTAAAAGGTCATGCCCAAATTTCTGAACGGAGCGACCTGTATGATAGCTCCTTGAAAATCCAATAACGTTTTCTATAACTGAGTGTGAAAACATGTTTAGAAAAAACATTTATGAGAATAAAAAAAATAATTAGTTGGCATTATAAAACATACACCTTATTGACTTTGCTTCACGTTCTTGAACCCTGTGACCTTAAATCTTGACTCAGGACAATGAAACAAATTTTAGAAAATCTGAAGTTGAATTTGGTAAATTAGGGGTCACCTGCATATTTTGTACCATCCTTTTGGGCTAGTGTGGGGGGGGGGTGTGAGTTGTTTTTGACACCCATACCTAATGTTTTAGCTCTCTCTTGGTTGTAGTTTCGGAAATGTTTGAAACTGAATAATTCTCACATATCACATGTAATTAGTGAGAACATATTTTAAACATCTGGAAATACAGAAGATATTCCTGGCCCCGGTTACTCTCTATTCAATTAAGAATTTGATATTGAATCTAGCAACATATGTATATGTCACACTCCTGCATGCGTTGTGATAATAGGCTGATAGCAGGTTCTCCAGGAAGTTCCAGAATTGGAAAGTGAAAAAGGTTTTAAATTATCTAGTTTTAGGAGCAAATTCTAAGCATAAGTACTTACGTACATACCTGCTACGTTACAAAAAAAGATATAAAGCTTTCCAGTCTATTTCATTTATAACACAACTATAATTACCTGATATTCGGTTTTAGCATTTTAATTAGAAAATATTTGTAAAAGATTCAATAATATCAGCAAGTGTAAAAGTGCCGCTGAATACTAATAAGTCCATTAAAGGATTTATATAAAATATTCTATTTATCTGTAATGTATTTGAAGGAAATCCTGCCCATTTAAAATATAGCAACTGGAACACTCCGATGCACGTGGTTCTTTGGGATAGTAATGACATGATTAAAAAAGTAGAAATTGTTCTGTTTAATGGGTCATTCAAAGGATACGAGTCATAGCGACTGTATTTTGAGGAATTCTTTAATATGGTATCGAGATAGATATAAAGTCGAAGATTTTAACGGGCTGAAATTTTCTGGAATTTATAACATTCTTTCAAAATATCTTTTCCATCTTAGACGTCATTATCCCACATTTGACTTTTTTCAGTGTAATCTGAAATTTTCATTTACGGAGTTTCGTAACCATAGAGAGGAGATGCGCATCTAATTTAATTCTCAGTCAAGATTGATTCCTAGAACATCTAGCTTTATTGAAAATCGTGGAATTTCATTAAACGGATCTAATTCATTTTAGGAGTCGCTATACAGTCGGCCTTTCTATTACTACACTCCGTCTGAGCCAAATATGTTTTATCATTATATGAAACTAAATTGTCAAAACAGATGCTCAAACGATGTAAATAAATTACTCTCGGGAGAATGTCTTACAATAGCGTCGTTCAAGAGACTACAACTACGAGAGTTGCTGTAAAGAGTCAGTTGTGTTTTTATATTAATTACAATATAGATAGCATATACAGTATGCTCAAGATGACGGATGTTGTTATTTTAAAGGTAGACTTTCAGTTTCCATGAATTATTCAAGCTTACATTTAGAATGTAGATGTTGAGTATTAGGCTCGGGGGTATTTAAATTTTCGGGAAAATGAAGTCATTTATAGTTTCATTCGAATGAAACATTTTTGACAAATTCCGTTTGGATAAAGCCTTCAAAGTGTTCCTCACCTTTAATTTCTAGTCGTTAACCGCTACATTATAAATTGAATTAGGAAGGTCTGAGATGCTGCACCTACTATGATAGTAAATTTATGAATTAATTTAAGATGGGACAATTAGAGTGTGAAATATCTGCTAATACAGACGAATGTTATCATAACTAATACCGTTCTGTCTGTTATAGATTTTTGTATTGCATTACTTATTGCTAGTTTGAGTATCCGGAGACTCCTAGAAAACAATGTCAATCTGGAATGTACATATGTACGTATTATCTAATTCTAAGAACTGTTTTACTCCACAGTACGATTTTGTTCTTGTCTTATTATTTTCTGTATTCACTATCAATTCAACTGTCACTGACAGTAAAAATCTCCATTGTACACACGATGTTTAATCAGTTCTGATCGTGAGAACTTCGCCAAGTTTGATTGGTTTGCGTTTCACACGCCAATGCATGTGTACCGAAACTGGGAAGTACAGCAAGCGCCAACTATGATGTGACTTTGTATTTAAATTTAATCTTCTGTACTAAATGTTAGCATCATCAGCCACTAAAAGTCTTATAGCGACTAGTATGATGTAAAAATTAAAAGAAAAAAATTAAAGAAAAATCCTAACAAACATTTACAAACTCCAAATACAACAAATACAAATACGGTTACTCACTCGCGCTGTTACGCTTCGAGATGCCCCCGTGAATTAGCACCTGTGTGATAATCACCGACGATGTTTTATAAAACATGTAATGTTTCAAAATATTTGTAGCTATGTAGTTGCGAGACGTACATATGTAATTATCTAACCATTTTTTGAGGAAAACTACATGTAGAGTATTTTATTTTTAATCACATCCTTTTTTCAATCCAAATTAAAAAGTTTAGATCATTTTGGCTCTTCACGGACGGTACGATTACCTACATTACACTATTAATTACGTTCCCACTTGTCAAGATAAACAATGTCTGACAAAGAAAATCGCTAAAAATGTTTCCAACAATGGCGAATCATATCTGCACACATGTAGACTTATTGTTAGTTTTTTGGGGCGAAGTGAAACGCAGTTCCCTATTTGAATTACGAAATATGTACATTCTCCGTGTCTCTCACATGAGTAATCAGTATTACACCTTAAGTACTTATTACTAAATCCTAAGAATTGTGTCTTCAAGTTGTTATTTTGAGTTACACTAGAGCCTGGGACAATTTGATGGAATTTCCATAAAATGATTACACACTATTTTGCAAAGTTAAATGAAAGGAACACACGTGAGGAGTATTTTCATTTCAACACCGGCATAACAAATTCCTTTCAGTTGTAAGAAACTACCGTAAAATTTTATGAATTATTTATGAAATCCTATCTTTCCTATAGTTTTTCCATGGGTGTTTGCCCGCAAGGGTGATGTAACCCTGTGATGTTCTTAGTGTACAATACCTTGGGAAAATTTCCTTTATTTTATGATATAAATTGTGTGCATAAATATTTAAATAATAAATTATAATAATTCCCAAATTTATTATTTTACAAAATTGGCGTTCATACTACTGAGCATCCATACTTTGATCAAACTAGATGCCCTTTAGCTTTTATTATCATACACAATTATAGTTACATAATTATGGATGTGTACTAATTTTTTCGGAATGCGCCAGCTCTTTAAGCCTTGACTTCATGTGAGCACTAAAAGTAAGCTCTAATAAATTATTTTAGCTGCTCATTTTCTCTACCAGAATGATTTACATATGTATATTTCTAATTGTTAGTAATTCTGATCAAAGAAAATATTTTCTACGCTCAAACTCAAAGTCAATGGCACGTCTGGCCTTAATGTGACTCCAGCATCACTGTACTGTAATTTGATCTTGCCACGATTCTATGACAATCCCAATACATATTTGTATAAAGGTATGGGTAATTACCCCTTGAAATCTAGCCACATGTACATACATACTGTAGAAGGTCTTCCGTAGAAATACCAATAAAAAGGAAACTCAAGTTCTGACATACTAGGCAACAGTTGGACATCAAACTATTTTAATACCATCGTACGCACTTGTTGTAACTACAGCACGTACTTACATACATATGTATGTGGATATCATTTAAATCTGGCAAAATAGTAAGAGCACTACAGAAATTATATATAGAGAACACAAGGATACGGATAACACTCTTGAGGGTTGGGGCACGTAGATACTAAATAGAGTCATTTACTTGAAGAAAGTGTAGCTACACTGTGGCTAAAATCCTCCTCGATCATTAACTCTAACTTTTTATCAGTGAATCGGAGAAACGTAGTCGCAAATATTAACTTATTAGTTAATAGTAGTATCAAATTCTGAGACTGTGAATGAAATAAAATGAAATTAGAACCTACAATTCCTTCAATCCCAGCCAGCATCTGACCCCCCCCCCCCCAGACATGATTAATAGTTTTCTTTTTTTTAAATGAGTCCCACGTACATACGTATAAGTCCATGTCTTCATATTTTGTAGAGACTGCAGTACATCTCTATATTAGTGTAGGAACCCTTGGACCGCAAATAAATAAGCCTTTCCTTAATAGCTAACTTGAAGTTCTTCAAATAGGAAAATTACAGTTCGTCCTAATAAAATGTTTTAGTAATAGATATATAGTTTCATATCAGTCATTAGCCCAAACAGTTAATTCAGTAATGTGTAACACAATAATGCTCCGTCGTGTGCATTCATACGGTTATTCCTTCTGCAGTTGCTTTACATGCTCTTAAGTACTAACTACGCTCTGTTCCTCTGGAAATCTTATGCTAGGATTTGAACATAAGGGACGTTAGGTATGCATGGCTAAAAAGTAAGTACTCTTATATTAAATTAGGATCTCACATCAGATTTGTGTTTCCGTCAAGCATGTGCTTTCACACTATGTACTTCAATCTTGTAACAATTTGAAGTTTAACAAGACATATGTGTTGTATTCTGGGGTTACATTCCCTCCCCATAAATGCATAATGAGGTGAATCTCTGTGGACCGGCTATATCAGGTAAATGTTTGATGTCGGATTAAAAAGCGTGAAATAATATTTTCATCTCTAGGAGTGCGTTAATGTGTTACAGAAAAGTAAATAACATGTGTATGGGGTAGGGGGGGTCGTATAATTAAAATTTTGGAAGCATGTAGTCTTTGAATTGGCAATGTCGGTTCCGTGGTATATAAATTCTCTTTGTGAGTTTCCAAATGTCAGTCCAATTCCTTCTCTCAACTTGTAACCATTTAACTTTTCAAAGTTTCAACCAAAAATCTTCAAAATGATGAAAATCGTGAGTTTCAGTTTCAGTTTGAAAATTTGTAACCATTTTTTTTTTAAATTTATATAATGTGTTCCACCAATATTATATTTAAAAAGTGGGAGTACAGCAGTAAGATCCGAAAGTTAAAGACATTTTTATTAATTTACAGGTGCTTATCCTTGCTCTCTGTGCTGCCGCTTACGCCGGCTATGCCCAAAGTGGTCATGGGCAGAATGCCGGATGGGGTCATGGACACGGTCATGGTGGTCATGGAGGTTACGGACAAGGCTGGAGACAATACCATGGATGGGCTAATGTCAACTCTCATCAAACTCCTTACAGCTACAACTATGGGGTACCCTTCTTACTTAACATGGTTTAATTATATCTGTAGTGACGTACAGTATACATTCATCCTGTAAAGGCACGCCTGCAAATTGTATTTTTACAGCAATATCCTATGGGAAAAATAGCATTGAGAGAAACGGGGCTGTGCTCAAGTATGTATTTTTGACCATGTAGGGAAATTGCTATTACAAGAAGGCCTCTGAAAGAGAGTGTACACTGTGTTATTTAATGATATCGATTTATACGAGCGTGTCATTTTCATGGGAACAGGCAGAAGTAAATAACTGTGTATTTATTCAAAATAAAATATTTCCTCCTACAGCTTCAGGAGCAAGGCAAGGGCTACAACAAGTGGGTCTGGCAAGGAGCTGACACTCATCACGTTACCCCTGTCAAGGGACACGGACATGGATGGTCTGGTTGAATTCCTCGGTGACACTTAACCATTGATTTTATGCTACCTCTGATACCAGTCAGCTGCCCATGGAGGGATTCCTTTTTAGTCATTCCTCAAGTCACTGCTAAATTTTTCAATTGTTATTACACGTCCTAATCATACTCTCATAATTTCTCCCTACTACTGCAGTATTACAGGTTGTGGCCAAATGTAGTAGTTCATGTCGACCTGACTATTGCATACTCCCATTTTTACATTTTAAATCATCTGTTGAAACTTTTTTATTATAAAAGCAAGTCAAATAAAAAGAATCATATTTTTTGTTTACTATTCTAAAACGTTGAACTATATATTTCGCAATTTCTTCCTTCATCATTGTCCTTCATCTTGTCTCATGGAATTTGAAGATTCATGTCGTTTTAAGTGAGGAGGTAGTTCCATTTATTGTAAATAGAAACAAACAAAATCTGATTACAATATGGGGGTTGCGAAACATTTCCCTATTGCTCGCATGTACATATGTACATAAGCTGGATTATTAATTATTGTTCTGGTCTTACATTTAATTGAAAATAGCCTTTCGCATTTTACAATTTTTACAAATAATTTTTACACTTTATAAAAAAATAATTCCTCAGAGTTTCACTCAATCAACGTCTGAGACCTTATGTTGACCTACAATAGAAAACACATTACATAGAATATAAAACAAATTCACTGCAAAATGAGGGGAAATCGACAAATCTATAAAAAGATTTCCTGGGCAATTTTCAGCCCTTACAAGGCTCTGTGGATAAAGCAGAGGGGCAAAATTGTCCCGATATTGTTTCATTAATTTTTAATACAGGACGTACGTACATATGTATCAGTAATGTATGCACGTATATATAATTAATCTGACGTTACGCAGTAGCTCTGTAATTGATCCAATACATTGTGGATTGTGGGATTTGCTAATATTATTTCAACGTAAAGAAATGTTACGCATAATTAATTATATGCATGTAGATACATATAAATACCCACAACGTTCAATGGACCATAACTAATTGCAAGTTACGATCCAATAAATCAGCCTAAGTTTGAGATGTGAGGACAGTAGCGTTAACGTTATGGCGTTAATGCCATGACGAAAAATCATATGACAGGTCAAAAGTGCTGTTACGTTCTGTATAGTTCGGTGCTGCATTCTCGATTAATAAGGCTAGGTCTTATACCTATGTTACGAAGTACACAAAAGTAATTGCTCAGCCTTGGAATTAAAATGTATTATTCATATTGAGGAGAGCTTCCATGAAGAAACAAAAAGGAGTATTCAACCTTTTATATTGATAAAATTCAGGTCACGAAACTGTCCACAAATATTCTCCAGTTCAGAGCTGCGTTCAAGTCAAGTTATTTTAGACAACTTGACTTGAACTTGACTTGAACTTGAAAAAATTGTCTAAGCGAGGTATCCGCACTTGTACTTGATGAATCAAGTTTCTCAAGCAACTTGAGTATTCAAGTACTCGATTTTCAAGTTCATTTTATTGAACTTGAACTTGATCATAACTTGACGTTCAAGTTGGGCACATAACTTGACTTGAACGTGAACTTGTACTTGAACTTGATTATTCAAGTAATTTTTTCGTAAATGAATAAACAATACTAAAAATTTCGTCCACAACTATTATAGCTAATAATGGCTAAGTCGTGATTAGGATGAACTAAACGGCATGCAGGTGATATTCTTTGCTTTAAAATTGCTTAAAAATTTAAACTTTGTAGTCCAATCTAATTTACTAATTTACACTATTAAGAGTTTAGAAATCACATTACTGGCCTGTTCACATTAGTGTTGCACTCATCTGGTGAGTGTAACCAGCAGTTATATTCATAAATATTTGTCGTCGTTAATTTTGTTTAACCAATGTTGATTTATAAGATTGTTGGTTGTCCGTCTGCGCCAGCATGTTTTATATCAGCAAAAATTATTTTTACATGAAATAATAAATTATTCTTAAACTTCTTAGCTTGAGAACGGGTGAAGGGAACAATCACTTCATTTTTATAATGGAACAAGAACCTCGAGTATCAAGAACATTTTTATAAAACAATAAGACGGAAATTTTAATTATTCAAAATTCAAAGTATGGAAACAGGACACAAGAATTATTCTCGACCCCTGGCCATCGTGGAGGCGACTTTAATGTCGACGGAATGAAAACAAATACAAAGATGACATTATTATGATGATTGACGCCCAATATTATTTTTAGTGGGATGCAATTAGGCATTGCTTACATTGCTTTTCAGTGACAAAAACTCAAGTTATACTCAAGTTTTATTCAAGTACTTCCATTCATTGTACTTGAACTTGACTTGATTTTACAATCAAGTAATAAATTGTAAACTTGAACTTGATCGAACTTGAACTTGAAAATTCAAGTTAAAATTATAATTTCACTTGAACTTGATGTTCAAGTGTCAAGTTACAAAATTTGTCTGCACTTGAACTTGAACGCAGCTCTGCTCCAGTTAGTACGACATTATATCCAATGTAACCGCAACATTTTGTCGGATGGCAATTGCAAGAGTGTTTTTCGTGGTTTTAATTATCTTATATTCATTTGCAATCGTTCCAGGAAGTTGCAACGGGAAGAGGTGTTTCCTCCCAGAAAATCCGCTTTTAATTATAGACTCCACTTCCAATAAGCCTTTTATTGAGAATTTCCTAGCATTCCCTTCAGTTCGCAAACAATGTTTCCAAGCAATCCAAATCTCATTTTTATCTCTACATAGCATTTCAGATGGACTCAAGTTTGTCACAGGGAAGAACCGTTTAGCCGTTTCACCTTTTGATCTTCCTCTCGAAATAATTTGCTACCATTACACACTCAAATGTTTTATTTACACCGTTACTTGGTTGAAGATTTTACTTCCTACTTATGAATATCACATGAAGAACTACATATTATCACAAGCTTTTCAGATTTGTTGAAAGTTTATTTTTAGTTCACCTCCACCCTTGACATTTCGAGTTTGAATTGTTTTATTTCACTGTAAATTCATTTGAAATTAGTATAAGCACTTTTGCACTTCCGTATTTCAAAATGAGGGGGTGATGACACATGAGAGAACTGAAATGAGAAAGAACAGCAAAAAGGTGAATGAGCAATTTTTCCCGTGTTAAAGCGTCAGCTGAAACTTCAACCAAATCAAGATTTATTTAACCAATATTTATATTGACTCCTTTGAAATTTAAATGAAGATAAGCAATAATAATAATTGACTTATGAAGCAGATGACCATCTCTATAACAACAATAACATCCCATGGGCTAAACTTTAATGGCATCTTTAATGGGATACTTTAGTATGCTTTAACTTTATATGTATTAAACTATCTGTTCATTTTATTAATCGAAGACTTTAAAAAAGAAAAAGTGCCGGTGGGGGATGTGAGGAGATGGTTGGGATGATGAGATCAAATCATAACCAAAGTTGCTATTTGAAAATTGGGCATATTCTCATCTCCTTTGACTCCTGTTTTTGATAGCAACAAAGAGAAGTTCCTTGTGTTACTGAAGTTTTTCGGAAATATAAAATTTGTTCCAAGGATTATGCCCTTCCTTGTTTTCCCGTCAGTTTTACTAAAATTAATTCATTTTTTCCTTTGGATATCTCTTTCATTTAAGTTTCGCGATCATTCGTTTCCCAAATACACAAAATATAGAGTACAACACGAGGGTTCAAAGTAATTATATCTATGTAATTATTCCCAACATCACGAAGGAAGTCCCAATCCACACAAAACAGCACAATGCTTGGCTGAATTAGAAAATGTTCTTACAAATCAATTTCGAGATAGAAACTACTCAGGCAGAGGAAGTTCAATTTAAGTTTCAAAAAGAGGAAAACTCTTCTTTTCACTCCCAGAACTAAAATGAATTAAGAAAAACAAATTTTGTAATTAGTTTTGTGCTCCACGTGGGAAATCATCATTTTCATTCATGGAAAACCACCATAAAATTGAATATGCACATATACGAAATTAATTATTTTTGTGATGCAAGTTTTCCTGCAAACCAATTCACATCTTATCTTTGGGGAAATCCCCATTTGAAGTAGGAAAAAAAGAAATGATAACTGCAGGGGGCTATGAAGGACGACTTCATTTTATTTTTGATAGATTTTTTAGACTGATGATTTAAAATAAAATGGATTTTACCTTATTTGAGCACTTTATGGTTGCTTCGGTAATTCCAATAATCCAAGTATTTTCCAATTTAAAATACACACGGAAAAGTTCCGAGTACAATGATTTACTGGTTAATGGATTTATTTCCTTTGGGAAACTGTTTTATGGCACATCTTTTTCGCAGATTTTATTGTATTAAACAAAATACAGTAGACCTCCACTTTTGATTTATGAAGTTTAATGCATTTCATACAGAACTTCAGAAACTTGTGTATACGCCGAGGAAAACTGTCAGAATAATTTTCTATTGTTTTAAAATAGCATTATTTCTTGTGTCCACACTATGTACTCCACACAAAATTACATACTACGACATAAGTATGATATGTACATATGTGTTTGTACGGTTTTGAACTCCAGCTTGTTTCAGCCCATACGGCTGGAAAACGAGTAGTTCCATTCGTCATTATTATTTATGCGGTTTAATCTCCTACCAATTAACTGTCAAATAGGACACCTTGTAAATCCAATAAAGTCAGAGAAAGTCGTTAGTTCCGGAAATTTCGTAAGGGTATTTATAAGATAAAGATATATACATACATGTGTTGATGTTCTGACTTTCCTTGAACTTAGTGGTTTGTGTCTTGTTCAGTAGATCTTTAACTTTAATTTCTATTTCATTCTAGTTTAGTATTCCTGCTTATTGCCGAGCTATAAACTTATTATATTAGAAAATGTCATAGGAAATTTAATAACACAGGAAGAACCTGTATAAATATAAAACATGTGACTCACAGTCGAAAAGCAATTACTTGACGACCTTTTCAACCTGTGTTTGTTCTACGAACATAAATTACAGAGTTGATTCCGAACTTTGGAGGCTACTATAATGGATTTCGTTACCTTTTCATTTCCTCCCCACCCACATGCTTTAGAGATATAATTATAGGTACATACTAAGGAAGAAACCGCCTAATTCAATTCATTCCTCCCCTAAAATATAAGGACTAATGACCTCAAAGGCTACAATGTTCCTGTAAAGTTAAGAAAATCCATATCTTGGGATTACGAAGAAGATTATTTGATGTGCTTCACTTATTGGTAGCTTGACAGCTAACAGTTTTTCATTGACAATAGAAATTTGTCATTAAACAATTAGTACGTTGTCTTATTTACTTACTTTGCGGTCCATCTTGTTTCAATTCAGGGGTGAAGAGAGGAGAAATGAGAGTTTCGTGAGAAAACAGCTACGATACCCACAAAACAACTGGTTAAAATAGTCATAATTATTAATTGATTAGAAATATGTAATTACAAGTATCTATCTAATTATATGAAGGGTCAACGTTATAATTTTTACCCCCCCCCCTAGCCCTTATAAGGTTGTGACTCATAACGTATTGGATTTTCCGTTTGTAGCAACCCAATCAGCAACGGCGTTTGGCCAACATTTCACCAACAATCAAAAATGTTCATTTTTATTCATAACGAATTTTTAGCTATGTTGGCAAAGCTACCACCTTGTCCATTGGAGGTATATTGGGCTAACGTTGGCCATCGTTGGCCAACAGTGGTCCAATGTACTCCCAACGGACAAGCCTAACAATTACCCGATTGTGGATTGGGAAATGTATTTCCACATTTTCTAAAATATATTTCGTTGGCTGGGTCATGTTTTGGTGCTTACATAACACTAGTCCATAATGACAGTCATGAGTCAGTTAACCATTATAATCATTTTCAAAATTGATGACCCCATGATTTGATCCTCAAACCAAGTTATGAAGTATTAACTAAGCTACTTGATTGTAATTTATTATGGAATAATTTGATAAATAAAATGGCAAATTATATTTGGCAATAAAAATGACAACAAATGTACGGATAGTATTCTATTTCACTCAATTAAAATGTAAATGTTATTGGCGATGTCGGTGAGTGAAGACATAATCGTTTTATGCACAGAGTTCAGTTTTGTAACCTTCACATAGAAACAACAGAATTAAAATCCTTAGCACTCAAACCTGGGCCAATACCAAACTAGAAAGGTGATGCTACAATACGTAGTAAATCCAAATGGTACGAAAATACAATGTGAATGAATATTCTCGTTTCCAGATGACGTCTACTTAGTACAAATAAATGATTCAATTTCATGGAATCATCGTATTATTTGATAGGACCCGACTGATCGTAATGTATAATTACTAATAATCGAATTGCTTATAGATGCATATTTATGTAAACTTGGACATGGTTCAATTCAACGTGTCAAGTTACGGATGACTAGTGCAAGCTCAATATTTGGGGAAGTGGTGCCGAAGAAACTGAAGACAATAGATTTGTAAATTGTACATTATAAAATTATATTGTATGTAACACAGAGCTGGAAGTTTTGATATACGCAACTAGTTTCAACTTTTTTCAACTGTAATAATCATCATATTAGTAATGGATTACAGGTCAATACAGAAATTTGTCAGCATAATGAGATGAATATTCTCACGGGCACAGTACTACTGCTTACTTACATTTAAGATCAAAATCAGTGCTCGGACATGGAAGAGATCGTACAAATGATATCAACCAAACATTTTCGTTTTAGATTTCGACGGTCCATGAAAGAATGGCAAGATCTGAAATTCCTTTCTCAGTTTCTCTTTTGAAGCTGAATTTTTACCCAACCTTGCTCCAGATCTTTCCCGGTCATTCCCACAGTTCGCAACGTATATACCTATTAAATAGATCAGAGGAAAGATCCTATCCTCATATTACTTTAGATGCCAAATAGAGTAAGGCATTTTGTCAGGTTTCGTTTCACTTCATAAAAAATTTTCTACTGTAAAATTCAAGAACTGGATATGTAGATCCCAGAGGTAAAAGAAGAACGGAGTGGGTAATTTAATTCTAATATTTAAACTGTCTGTACCCAAATAAAGTATTATTTTTATCACGACACCTGATACGGTCGAAACTTTTCATACATGAAAATTTATCTTCTATCCACCCTTTTTAAACGAGTCATTTGTAGGATAATTGCCAACATTCTTCCTCATTTTGGTGTTAAAATCCTACATTTGAAGTATTTTAAGGCTAACTGTGCAACAGACGTATCAGCAGGAACACAACGCTTGATGGAGTACACACACAGATATCTTAGTGCATAGATGTATGTATTTGTGTCTGGCCAGAATAATGTGGAATTTGTGTATACTATATATAAAGAAATTTGCAACTTTACTATGACAAAATAAGTTCATGAAATTCTATGAAAGCTCCCAGAATTTTAAACTAAACCTTTTCAACTTGCAGTACCTCTTCCTATCTCTGTGAATAGAGTCAGCAGTAGCACCTCATATTTGGAAGGGTAGGTAAAACTTTATTATGTCATGATTTAATGGAATTATGTATGTATATTATATGTACTACTGTGTTCTTGAAAGGGCTCATACACAAAACACTAATATCAATTTTGCAGACATGAAGTCATGACATGGCATGTCAAAAGGCAATTTTGGTTTAAGTTGAAAAATCTACATAACTGATAGTGAAATTCCTACACGACAATTCACATCTTGTTATTTTCTTAGCAAGGAGACTCTATGAAACCTGTCGTCATCTTCCTCCGTCGTAGAATAATAATATGATCTTACTCCAAATTTTCTTCAACACTAGGACTTTCACAATACAAACAAGAAACCATGACACATTATTTGTATTACACTGGGGGCACGGGTGTGTATGGGCTAATCCCCTCTTTAACTCATAATTTGTGCTACTTACAGTGGATTCCACTACTCACATCAACATTATTCAGGCAAGAGCATTTTGGCAGTGGATATTAGAGACAATATATTCTCTGTTCTGCAATACATATGTATATATTTTTATTTACTCGCAAATAATACACTCTGTTCCAGTATATGTTTGCTCAATGCAATTTACCTAGTCGAATACAAATATTCCAAATAAATGACAAATAAATGAAGGTCATTACCAAAACATATTCCATATGCGTGCAGCTGTTAAGGCTTGGAAAACATCACACACAGATAATTACATGATGACAAGCGCTGCGCCCGTTCTCGTGTCTGTACCATGTCACTATTGTTATTACTACTATATCATTTGTATAAGATGTGCAAATCTCCATACATATATAAATCCCGAAGTACTGAGAATAGAATCAATCCCAATATCTGGTTATATCTGGTCTTATCTTTGTATTTATTTACGAATTTTCAAAATTTTGACCAGAATTTTTGTATATTTATTAATTAGCAATAATATTTGTCACATAAATATGCATGTAAATTATAACGACCATGTAAATAAATAAAAAACATTAACTTACTGTCCAAACATTGTGACACTAGATCTAAAATAAAATAAAAATTAAGTCATTGAAGCCCTGAAAATAAGTAGAAACTAAGTATGTAAAAATGCCAACCATATGCAATGGTCAATGACTCCTTAATCTTTCCACTATATTACTAATTACTACTGACTTGTGTGTTTTGGCAAACAAATGAGCCACTGTTGTAATTTTGTATACGAAAGAAAATAAACAAATTTTATGATTATTATTTTCTACACGAAACTGAAAGAAAATATATTTGAACCCTTGGCACACAAGTAAATATGACAAAACTGTGTGGGCACCAAAAAGAATTTTGTAACCTGACATCTGTTTCAATGCCTTCTGTAATAACGAAGAGGGAAAAGGCAGTTCTTAGAGGAAACTCCATCACCAACAAAACTGAATGCTTGCCTTATTTTCAGAAGAAAGGGAAAATAAGAGCAATTTTAAAAATGATAATATAAGAATTTCTTCTACCGTGTAATTAATTTTTACCTCCTGTTCCTTGTGTACACGCTTCAGAAGTTGCGAAAGTTCAGAAATAATAAATTACAGAGTACGAACTATGAACTCATAGTCATTTGTTTATTCAGATCCTACCCTGCCCTTGATTTGTCAACACAGTTCCCGTCCTAACTTTCGGCTTATTTTTCCACCAGCGTCTTTATAGCTCCTGTTGAGTCCACGAAATAATTCCATGGTGTCGGGTGTGACACCCCTTTGGTTTGACAGCTTGGTTTGTGTCCCTCTGCTTACAATTAGTACAAATCTAAACCGAGTGTTTGCTTCTAATTAATACATACACCTGTGCTCATATATTAGCTTTAAAGACTAATTAGTCGTTCTAATAACCAGGGACAAGGTGAAAGTACAAATTCTGTTGCTCCGGAAATTATGAGGAAAGAGTTGGATGGGAGCAATGAAAACCTCATTAATGATTGTAAACTATGCTCTTTTTTATTTAATTACAATCACTCCCAATGTTTCCCTGCTTGAGACTTAATTAATGATTCAGGGTCTGAGGGTGGGAGGGAAGATGACAAGGTTCAAGCAAAACCACAATGAATCCCAACAACTCAGCAGAATTGAAGTCAAAATAGTATAAAATCCATGTAATTAATCATTTCCAGTATCATTCAAGTACTAATTACATCAATTAAAGGTTTGATTGAGAAATTGCTGGGAACTTCGTGGTCACGTTGTGCATTTTAAATACATACACTATAGGGAAATATGCAGGAAATAATTTTGATCTCTTGTTTTATGGGTATTTTATACCTCCCGGATCCAATTCACAGTCACGGAAGACTTTTGGATCCGCCGAGCAGATCCTCCCTTTGGAGGTTCGAGGAATACAGAAAATATAAGCCAGTTGTTAATACGGAAGATAATCAGCTCTACTGTGGAGGGTATGAGGTGCAGCATGGGCAGAATGGGGGGAAGTGTGGGATTTGTGGTGACCCCTACAACCAATCAAAGCCCAGGGACAATGAAGACGGAGGTATTTATGACTTGGGGATAGTTACCAGAACATTTAGGGCTGGACAGGTAATTCCGTTCATCACAGCAAACAATCATAGGACAATTATGTATGTCTTATGCTCAATGCACCTGCATTCCGTACTTTTAACTCATATACTGTAGGAGCAGGATGTAAATACTGACCATGAGATTACATTCGAGTGTTCCTACAGTAAATGTGCTTCATTATTAATGCTGACTGCTCTCGGATCCGGTTTCAGATAATCCCAGTTGATGTGGAACTAACAGCTTCGCATTGGGGCTACTGGGAACTCCGGCTATGCCCAAACACTCCAGTAACTCAAGAGTGTCTCGACAGCCATCTTCTAACATTTGCGGGGACTCCGTACACAAGATACTGGGTTTCGCACCATCCTGATCACCACGGTCCAAAATATTACAGCGTGTCTGTCAAACTCCCCTCAAATCTCAGATGCAAAAAATGTGTTTTGCAGTGGCACTACCATACTGGTAAATACATACATAGGATTCCAATCAATAACTTCCCTTCAAATACAATTCCCTTTTAAGTTACTATTGACTCTGATAGTAGGACAAATTTAGAACAAGAAATTTGACATCAAAATATTTGCCTACTTAATTCTTAGGGATTACAATGACCTCTGTACATACGTGTCAGAGCAACCTTAAACTAGCAAAATAGGGCTCTTATGTATATAGTAGGTATACAGTTTAGTAGAAAGCTGGAATACTGTAAGAAAAAAACTTTACAAAAGGAGATTACGCCAGACTGTTTTTCCCGGCAGAGATAAAATGCTCTTATGTATTTCAATGAAACATTTTATGGAGAGTGCACTGCATTTTTAGATAAAAAAAATAGGGAAAAAATATCCTGTTTCTGAATGAGCGGAACATCAATCCATCAAAGCTAGGAGTAGGAAGACTTATGCAAAAAATGTACTTCAATGCAACTACCCCTTTTGACGTCAATGAGAGGGGGGAAATACTGGGTTTTCAAGTGTAATCTCATTGTCAGCTCAGCGTAAAATCCTATCATAATTATTCTGAATGAGTTTATCAAGATGCTTAGTTTCAAGTCCCGGGTCAGAAGGGGATTCAATTTATAATTGCTAAATTTACTGGTAATTAGAAGCTCAAAGAATTTACTAATTGGTAGCGCAAAGAAATATAATTAGTATAAAACATTTTCTCACGGCGGAGTTTACATTGTGACTGACAACAAAGTATCACATATACAGCGTTTTGTACTGTAAACACATTTTGAACCTGAAAATTGACTGAACTAAAAAAATTAATATTGATTCGTAGGAACTCGTTGGGGAAACTGTGGGGACGGGACTGAAGCATTGGGCTGTGGACCACAAGAGACCTTCAGAGGATGTGCGGATATTGCAATAGAATAGTAGGATTTATTTTTGTCACAGAATTCCTCAAACTTGCCTGGCAAAATGAGATTAAATTGAGAAAATAAAGGATAGTATAGATCTTAGAAACTAATGAAAGCACTGCTTGGTTGTGTAAAATACCCGTTCTGAATTCTTATGGGTTTTAAATATCATCAGATTTAATCCTGTCGTAGAATAAAATTCGGGCGATGTTTGAGTTATTGTATGGTATCACCTTTCAGTATGCACACTCATACCCTGTAGGTAAAATAGAGTAACTTCATGCTCAGTGAACGGAACCAGAATAATCATCTGAGATTAGATGTATATGTAGATGTACATACATGGGTAAGATTACATGTGGAGAGGAACACGTGAAAATATTTGTGTGCATTCATGTGGATTTAAATCCTATCCCAGAAAGACAATGTGCCTTGTGGGAATTTTTTGCCAAAATAAATAAAGTTTTGGAACTGCGAGTAAAGTAAGTAGATACAGTAAAAGTCCATTAGAAGGGATCAGTTTATCAGAGATATACAAATATTCAAAAAATGGCTGTTTTTTTGTCAGTCCCACCTGAAAACCCCTGTACAAACTAAAAACACACAGTATGATCACGTAAGGGAATGTTGCTTATGAGGCACGAAATTGGACAGTTCCTTTGAGATCCCTTATATTGGAATTATACTGTAATCATAGTTGAAGCCAAGATCACGTGTATTCATACAGTATGTATGCACAGTCACACGCAAAACAGTTCAATCTTGAGAAAGGTCTGGAAATTCCTTGAGCGAAAGAGCTTGTTCGTTGTTATCAAAACTCCCAACTATTTCATCTTGATTGCGAGCTCATTGGCGTATGAAGAGTTGCTACATTCAATTTACTGTTCTTATAAACTTTTTCTTTCATTTCTACAGGGGCTTTACTTAATGCTCAGTATTTGAAGACATGTCCTTTATATAAATCCTCTAATGCATCTTACGTAAAGTCAATGTTGGGGTATGTATAACTTTAATTCCGCCTTGGTATTGTTCTTCCTATGATATGCGAAAAGTTGCGAGTTGTGCGACCTGACTGAATCTTTTTACGAGTTTTCTGGGGGGTATTGTGGGAAAACCCTATTATATTTTATATACATACGTATGTAGATACATGTATATCTGTACTTTTGAAGGATGGCCCGCATTGTCCGGGAAACTATCGTATCCCTAGATTTTGACACTAAAGTCACTTGACAATGACTGGAGGCTTTTGTCCCTCGTTACAAAAAAAAACAAATTCCTTGAGGCATGAAGGAAAACACAAAGGGCAGAGATGACTGAGAGAATGCAAACATTTTTGAGGATCTCTTGAAAATTATAGACTCACGATTTTTAGAACCACTTGGGGCATTGTGATTAGCACTCGTTCCATCCAGTTCCTCTATACATCATGCACGAGTTGCGGATGACATTTATGACTCGTAATTACTAAAGTTTATATCAACAGATGACTTGCAGAAGGGAGCAGCAGAGATAATTATTTCTTGAAAATATTTCCATACCATAACATATGTACACTCAAAAATTATAGTTGGATATAATTAAGTAAATAAACGTAACATTTCTAATAATTGCACAAAGTAGTAAAAATGTGCAAGTCGTGCAAGGATAATCCTTTCACAAATATTGCCCAGGAATCGTGAATCACTAGAAATCCCAAAATCCGACTGGGTTCGTACTCATCCCATCTAAATTTAGATGACCTGTTACACATAATGATATGATGGATGCCTTGGAGCCGAAGATGACAAAAGCTCACCTTCTCTTTCAGAGAAAAGTCCATGAATTGATGCCTTCCAGCTGGGGAAAATCAATGAGAAACCTGAAGTTACAGGATGTGGTAGGTGAAGCTGTAGATTGATTCTTGCAATTTTCGTCCCGGGGGGCTAACAACAAGCACTTGTCAGAATTAGCTGGATTAGTCAATTTCCAAAAGTTATGCCTCAACTTTCAAATGTTGTTATTCCGCATGCAATTCCTAATTAAAATCCCTTCCTTATAGCCTTTATTTCCCCCAAATTGACCAATGAGCATGACTGGAATAAAGTAATAGGATAATTTGTCGTTGAAGTATGAATTATTGCGGAATAATTCTCCTGAATACCAATTGACTCCATATAAAATACAGGAGACCAGTGAGGTATCTATAGTTTTCTGAAATGAACAATGTTCTCGTGACTTGATGCCCTGCGAGGAAGAACGTAGAACCAAAAACCTGTTTCTGAGGACGAGATTTTTGGACTGATAATGTTTCCCATCATATCTATCAAGCGTTCCTCACAATCAATACTGCTGCCTGTTATTCTTTATTGTTTATGCTTTAACTGAATTCCACATCATCGTGGAATCACTATATATGCATAATTATGTGTAGATTTGTGCATCCTGTATTTGTTTTTCCTTCCCCATGTGTCTGAGGTCCACATCAGTTTATACTTACACTTTGAAGATGCTCTTATGAAAGCACATCATGTCATGCCTGGGAATAGCAAAAGGGTTGGTTCCTCATGCCAGGGCTGTCAGGAGTGAAGGCACACACATGCCTTTTGATGAAAACAAATTAATTTGAGAAAAACTGGTGACTCGTGTATAATTATTAAGTAATAGTTTAATTTAAACAATCCGTGGACTTCAGGCTTTGCTATGAATAATACTGCCAACTTCAAAAGAGGCTTTAAAGTCAAGTGATTCATTAAAATTAATACATTCAGTCTTGGGGCAAAACTTTGGTTAGCAATAATGCTTTTATATAGTACATAACAATTAGTATTACTAACAATACTCAAACTCGGAGCTCTGCGATAACAAATTAATATTGATAATTATTATTATTATCTACTAATACTACAAGTTAATGTTAGCTGTCTGATTTTTTAAAATATATTGTTTCATTACAATCCTGAATAATAATTACGTAATTACCAGGAATACTGTACTGGTAATGGTAACTCACTACACCGTCGTAACTAATAAGTACTATAAGCTGGAGATAATTTTTACAAGTTCAAACTCCCCTGAAACCTTTTCCCATGCTCATTGCTATAGCTTCAGTTATTATACTAAATCCCTCTGCTCAACAATAACATTCCAATAAAAATTTATTTTGATTGCTCAGGAAAAGACTGCGTTCTTTGTCCGCTCTACTGGCTCTTATATTTTAGAAGAAACTTTTACAAAGTCAGGCTCCAGGACTGGGTCAACGTGATGGGGAGCAGTTCAGCCGGGCGTACAAATAGTGAAACCGTACAGTACACTTTCGTTTCCCTAAATTTGAAATTTTGTTTTGATAAAAATCAGCAAATTTTGATGCATAATTTTTGCGATAGTTACAGTTTTTTAAATATTTTGCCAATTCTTTAAAAATTTATTAAATTTGTAAGCATTTGCCAAATTGTTGAGTAGTTTTAGATTTTAAGTTATGTCAATGGGGTTCGTTAAGGGCATGTCTTCCCTGCGCTGTCCTAAAAATGTACGGGTGTGAAAGTGAGAGAGCGAGATCGGGGTTGCTAGAACTACTAAGATGTAATTAAATATATGTATGTACATACGTAATTACGTACATATGTGAATACTCGGAGTAAGAGAACGTCTTATGAACTAACAGCGTCTGAGGGATGAAGTCTTTTTGTCAAAGTTGAGGATCCGGAGGCGGTTATGGTACGGGGTTCCTGGCTCCACCAGAATACAAGATCCTTTACAGTCCTTGTATTGACACATCCGGATGCAGTTCCCATGAGTGTCAACCGAGGACACACGCTTCAGCCACCGTCGTTGCAAGTCCACGCACCTGTCACCCAGGGTCACCTTGTAGTCCATTTTAGGCTCTGAAATTCCCCATAACAATTTAAATGCTTATCAGTTTTGCTGTCGTATAATTCCAATATAGAGCCTTTTGTCACGGATACATATATGATGTTAAATAATACGAATTTAAGGTTCGAATGATTCCTAAGGAATAGTATTTACATTTATGATAAACAAGGATATTTAGAATCGTGTGGGAATGGAATGTCCCACGTTTATGCTACCATTAGTTTTTCATATCTAAATACTTTTGGTCAAGAGGTAAATACGGGGACACTAACATATAAAGTTACTCTCTTATAAGCAGGACAATTAATATTGTGGTGCGTATGGGCTTCATTTACATTTCCGTACCTCCTATAAGGGCCCTTATAGGAAAATAAATTTGCTGAAAATATGAATGTCTATTTTGCCCCTAATACCCAAATGCTACTAACAACGGGTTTTTTCTAGCGAGATTGTACTGTAAAATATATTCCAGTAACTTACCAACATGATTGCTATAAGCAAAAACGGTTATAGTGACTTCTTCCGGGGCTTCCGTGGCGGTTACATTAGCAGTTGTAATTGCTGGAGGGGCAGAGGTAGATTCCATTATGGATACAGAACTCCTGTTCGTTTCGTCATTTACGATGTTTTGGAATATCTGGAGACGCTCACTGTCACTTGGATTCTTTCTCATATTTTTGTCCGGGAAAGGTCCGACGGAATTTGCTGGATGTCCTTTTCCGTCATTCAATACAATTGGATCCGCAGCAGGCTTACTTTCAACACTTATGAGAGCTACGGTGCCAAGGAGGAAAAGTAATCGAATTTCAAAATCACGGAACATTTTGAATTTATTTTTTTGTCACTTTAAATGAAATAAGTTTTTAACTTCACAAAAATTTTATGCGTGCGTCGTTTTCGTGAATACAATATTTTAGGTTATCCAAATTCTATGAATTTACGAGGATAGACACGTGAAAAGATGAATCGACACAGAATATTGCACGAACTGCTCAGGAGCTTTGGACGAACTGGTTCTCAGGTCCTACCACAAGGGAATTATAGCAAAGCCGTAGTGCTATTTTTTGCCAATTGTTTTGTTCTGTTGCAAGAACAAAAATAAAACAATATAAGTTTTCCCGAGTGTTTGTTTGATTTTTTGAACAATTCGTTTTGTTTTTTCGGTGGTTCTGGATAATTTGTTACAGTTATTGTTGGACTTTAGTACTAGAAACAGGGGTTGATTGGTGTAAACTGGAACAGCCTAAAAACAACATTAAAGTTTCAAAATGGACTTGACTAATTATACGGGAATTTTCCTGACAGTTGAAATAACTTTCAAACCTGTTGTTGCTTATGACCAGAGCTGCGCTCAAGTCAAGTAAATCCCAAACTTGACCCTGAACTTGACTTGACCCTGACAGTCAAGTAGGTTTTTCAGACGGTCTTGAACTTGACGGTTCATGGTCAGACAATTACTTGAAAATTCAGGGTCAAGTATTCAAGTACTTTTCGCGTAACTTGAACCTGGTCAAGTATAGCCGGGACAACTCTTGACTTGACCATGACTTGACCATGACCCGAACTTGAACTTGACTTGAATTGTCAAGTTTTTACAAAAATATAAATAGAAAAATAGTATTTACACTTAAAATACAGCAAGTACATTATTTATGGTTAAAACATAGCAAATAACAATATTATTCACAATTCACAAGCTTCTCCAAGTAGATTTTGAGTTGCTGCTTCAGTTCGATGCTTTAATGTCTTGTTTTAGTTTTAGCCAACCTTCAATCACGAGAAACTACGAATAGTCTCTGCTAATTGTAAGGTAATCTTTAGGTGTAAATAAACCATTTCCCATTGAATTTTCCTGTTAATAATAATTACTTACGCTAACATTCAAGTTTGGGTTGCTTCACTGAAAATATCCACAGTTCAGCGTCCGTCCTGTTAGTGAAACAAACTGGGTTTTGTAGTAGTGTTTAACGTTGTACAAATGTTAAATTATTTAGAATGAAAGGAGTACTTGGATTTAAAAAACTTGATTAATTATTAATAAATTATTAATAAATTATTTTTATTATTAAGTTATTGATTTATTAGGATTGATTAACAATGCGTTTATTTTATACAACAATCGAACATTGAACACTGTTGCTTTCATAGGTGCTGCTCCAAAGTTTTTATATTCGTGTTCCTTCGTTCAGTATTACAGCTGTGGCTTCCCAAGCGTTTCTAGTTTTCTAGGGATATTGAATCTATAATAATATGTAGTTTAGAAGAACATGCATGGTTACGGAGTCTCGGAGTAACAATAACAATATTATGAAAGAAAGCCTATTGAAATATATGGTGCCACAACTTCGATATGCGTAACGTTTCGTTACTTGAATAAGTACTTGAAACACTCATGGTTCATGGTCAAGGATTTATACATTTTTACTTGACCATGAACATGACTTGACTCTCAAGTAGAATTTTTTGTCTTGACCATGATAACTACTTGATTTCAAATCTCAGGGTCAAGTAGAATAAATAACTTGACCATGCCTTGAATGTTCAAGTATCCATTATATTTTACTTGACCATGACCCGAACTTGACCATGACTTGAAATACTCATGGTCTACTTGACCTTGAGCGCAGCTCTGCTTATGACATTTCGTACCCCTTACATTTAAGGTCTGGGGAGGTCATATTGGGTAACAATTATGATAATGACCTCAAATCGGTGATAATGGGCCGCAACGTAAAAGCGATAATAAAATTGTCAATATTGGTCAGTGCTAATGTCAATCCGAGGTCATGCAACCACGGGTAACTCATGAAGGCCAATTTAAGGTCATGCGACTGCTTGTAACATATGAGGTCAATTTGAGGTCATGTGGCTGCTTGTGACTCACGAAGGTAATTTTGAGGTATGTAACCACTTGTGACCCACGGAGGTCAATTTGAGGTCATATGACTACTTTGACCCACAAAGGTAATTTTGAGGTATGTAACCACTTGTGACCCACGGAGGTCAATTTGAGGTCATATGACTACTTTGACCCACAAAGGTCAATTTGAGGTCATATGACTACTTGTGACCGTCACAACTGAACTCAAGGTTTGAAAATTGAAGCCTGCTTTGAAATAGTCATATTATCAGCTCCCGCGCTACATGTTTTCTATTTCGTATTACCGTTTTCTTCTACTTTTATTAGTTTATCTTGTTTCATGTGTGTTGTTCCAGACAAAACAACAAAAGTACAACCTAAACTGGACCAATAAACATTACAACACAACGTAAGACCACCTGGTTGTATTTTATATTTATAGTCATCTGACGTGAGACCATCAAGCTGAATATACAGTACGGCTTACACGTAATAACGCTTACAATACTCTATCAAACCCCTCTAGATATGCACTTTCTTTACAGGATAGGAGCAAAAATGTTTTTCACAAAGCAAACGCTTATATGACTTAAGTATAATTAGTTTTCACCGATTTTAAAGAAAATGTCTACAGAGGTGTATTTAAAGATTTGAAAGAATTTGTTTTCGGTTGCTGCTGATTTCGGAGTTATATGTATGTATGTGCACGTAAGCAAAGTGCACCCGTACAAGACAAGCGTTTGCAATTACATGCATGCCACCCATTCGTCTACACGTTTTTCAGCAATGCATTAGCTCGAATAATTATCTGCAGTGCAGCTCCTTTGGAGTGAGAAAAGACTAGTTAAGTTAGGTGGACTCCTATTTTTAACGACAGTTGGAACACAGAGCCAAAATAAATCTCAATTTCCTTGTCTCAATTAGAGGGAAGAAGGAGAGGCGTTAACGCCTAAATTTTCATTAGAAAACTGAAATAAGGTGGAGTTTATTACCCATGAAATCAACACTTCACATCTCCCTGGGAGATTCTATCCGTAAAAACCTTCTAGTGAATTATTTTAAATACATTGATGAAGGACAAGACAACGTGAGTGAAATAATTTAATGTCTGTTTTATTTTTTAAAACATTTAATTCCATACTGAGATGCATATTTCAAGAGAGAGAGAGAGAGAGAGAGAGAGAGAGAGAGAGAGAGAGAGAGAACTTTCGAAAGTACTGATTCAGTTCGGTGTAGGAACAATAAGAGCATAAATTACTTACGGGGTAGCTTATATCATTGACCCCCCCCTCAAGCCTCTAAATTAGAGAGACTCATCCGTATTTCCCAGCTCTGACTACCATAATTTTTAACCTAAGCTAACGCAAGGAAATAAATTAAGAACAAATCATCATTAAATTGCCTACAGTTTTTTTAAATGCTTCGGATGGCCATAAAGTTTCCTAGACGCAAGCGTTAGGAAAAAATTGAAAAGTAATTTTTTAGGGACAAAATATTGTTAATTTTGAAATTCTTAAGAACTTGCAGTATTTTTCATATTAATTCTGTGACCCCCATATTGACCTAGGTCAATCAAACAAAATCCAAAAAATAACTCGTTAAAATTAGTGGAATCAAATAATAGACGAGTCACCCCTGTATGGTGGCAAGAGAAGCGGTGGTGGGAGGGGAAATAATAAGAAACACCCCGACTTATTACTTTGCAAATACCCACACCCTGCCTTAAAAATTTTTTTAGTGTTTTCTTTAATCAGCCTAACAATGCTTGGCTACGAAAGAAATCCCATTCCCAACGCCTATGTACTTGTGGAAATTTATTCGAGAGAAGTGTGAGGGGGGTCCACTTCAACTCATCAGTCGCAGTAAGTCAAATAGAAATTACTGCGGTAATAATTACATACTGATTTTCAATGTAACTCTGTAGACTTTCCTTATTGACTTTCTCAGAAATAATGTTTTTTTTACAAACCTTAATAGCATATTTAATAAGGGGAAGTATAGCTAAACCCCACAATTAAATGTCTCAATGACCGTGCAAAATTTATTGCACTTGTCTTTCAAATTACCAACGCATTGAAGGTACTTGAGTATCAGGTGTCACAGAGTCAAAAATTTCAAATGATTGTTTTAACACTTCACCTTTTAATAATACGGGTATGTCCTACACCTGGGCATACATTATGTACAAATTGTCCATACATACATGTGCTGCTTAAGCAATTACATCCGTCACCCATCCACTATACAGATGTACATGTGACCTCTGCTCTCAATGTACACAAGGAGGACACTTTCAATCGTTCGGGAAGAAGCTGGGCATAATTTGATGCCAAAAGTGGAGAGATTATGCAATTGGTAAACACAAGGGGGGACGTGCGTCACACAAAATCACACTTACATGTGAAGTTGTAACTTAGGCAGGTAAGTGTTTGGCTAGGAGAACTTTTGTGAAAGGTTAGAACTATAAGTGGGATCTTTATTCAGGAGTAGTAATTATTAAGTCAAGACGACAGGACAATTTTGAACTCAAGGGGAATCCTTTAATGACCTCCAGTCAATCTTTCTAAGAAGAAGAAACTCACTGGGAAAATTGAGGTCTCTAATGAGAATTAAGTTATTTACTATTAATTCTTCGAACACATTCATTGACTCGGAGCAAAGTACAGGCGTAAACTCATAGAACGGGTTTGTGTTAACACACGTACATCTCAACTGCTACCGTCAATTCTCAATGGGCCTTACGTAACTATACATTTGATTATGAATAGATACACAAGTAATTATTATGTAATTATGTACATACGTACTCACTTGTATTGCGCAATGTATCAAAATACATTAGAGCATAATTACATTTACTATATACAAATAAGTTGGTCACTTACTGCCCTAGCTAAAGTTCACCGGAATTTCCGGATTTCTAAACGTCTTGTGGTTGAAAGTTGTAATGGAAGGCATTCCTTTACAGATAAAGTAAAGACGTCAACAACAGACCCATTGAGAAAGTGTATTTTAGCTTCCGAATGCATTTCCTATAAACGTCTAATTATGTACATGTAATCATTCCATATTATATCAAATCTTGTACTGAACTAACCATATAAGAAACTTGCAGGCTTTTGTAACAACTTTCAGCTGTCTCTTTGAGCTAAATAAGTTTTACAAGGAAGTACAATTTTATAAAGTTGTAAAATCTGAAAGTAGATTTACAATGAAGTAAGTACATATAACTACGTCAAGTGTGTTTCTCTGTCTATATATGTATGTACATACTAATGACCTTTCTTATTTGTAGGTTGCCGGAAACTATATAATAATAATCGTTTACAATTTGAAGCATTTTTCCTTACATTTATTTGCATGTTGGCTGAGGAAATAATTATATGCGGAGTAGTTGTGGGAGTATAGCGTGTAAACATTGTGTTATTTCTATGAACGGTTCGAACTTTATGCATTAACATTTCTCAAGGTTACGCACCAGGTGAGAAGATCTGTGTACAGTTTGAACCCTTAACATTTATAAAATAATCACTTTCCACTTCGTCTTTCTAAACAAATGTAAACATTTTGGATGGGAATAATAATTCCAGTTCGTTAGCATTATTCAACTCTAATTTTAGCATTTGACCCTGCTTTAAGTAATTTACGGTTACACACGTCTTTGGGATTCGACGAAACCCCGAAAGTCAGTAGATGTGAGGAAAGTGGTTTAAATTGGTTTAATTTGCTAAGGACAGAAGAATAGAAGGAGCTTATTCATAATGTGATTTTTTCTGGGGAGTGTTATTCACACAAATGCATAATGTGACCGTGCATTGCTAATTAATGGAACGGATGATAGGCAGTGCACATTCTTCACTTATTTGTAATCCTCATTCATAAAGTATCTACTGATGCCATGACAAACGGGAAATGTTCTGAATTTATGATGAGGTTTTCCATTTAATTACACACACAATCGCCAATATTTACTCCAGACATTATAACACACTCATGTAACAAAAGCTAGCTCTGGGGAACGTGTGGAGTTTATCTGAAACTAATACATTCTTTATTGCTAGTTCACAAAATGTCACAATATACAGATACAGGATTGAACAAGTAGTAATGATTAGGTATTCACGTAGGTGAAATGACTCATATATTTATGGCGCACTCAAATTACAAAACCTTTGCTTAAAATGGAGTTCAAAAGAAATTAAAATGTTATTATATAGTGAATGCGTAAAGGGATGCTGAAATTTTACACTGAAAAACATGACGTCAAGCCATATTTTCAATGACAATGTCAAGACTCCGCAGAAATTTCACGTTCGTTTTGACTGCCGACAAATGATGCCATATTGCTGATGTATTATTGAATGACATATGACAATATCTATTACTGCGGCGGAATTGATGCAATCGCATATCTGTAGATAATATAAATTATCATATGCTACCATGTTTGGCTCTGTGGTAAAATAAAAAATGTGGAGACAAAGAATTTTATCTGATGCATCTAAAAATAGGCAATTACTAAAGAGCATCTGTACTTCCTAATTCAAACACACCCAGATATGATCAAAGGTAAAAATTACTATTACGATGGCAAAGGATCAACCTTTCGCTTCGTCATCATTTCAAACTAGCCATTAGTTCAATTAATTTTCTCAACGAATGATTCAAGTGTGTAGTGGAATTTTATTGTAGGTTTTTTATTGTAGGTTTTTGAGCTAGTCGACTCCAGTGGGGAGAGTTCAGAGGGAAAATACAAGATCAAAACAATGATTCAAGAAAAGTTATACATACTAGCAATAAACGACAATCATACGATAGAAATTTGGAAGGAAGACAAAATTCTGTCTAAACATTTTCATAAGATTCCAAACACGGTCTGCTGAACAGACAATGAATTCAAATCTTAGTATGAATCCCCTGGAATTTTTAACCTTTTCAAATAGCATTCCCCGTATATGAGAGTATATGATATTTGAGAATAATGTTTACGCAGTCAACAGTGTATGCCACTGGTGGGCGCCTAGCCTACGAGGAGCCTAACGGTTTGTTACATACGATTAAAAGAAAAATGGAGTGCTTGCAGTTTTGCTAAACGTGAAATAAGTAAGTTATATCATGACATATATAATGTAGAAACAGATGTGAATAATCCTCACATGTACTTCTATTCATTCGTTTTTCTCACCAGCGAGGACTTCCTGACAATTAAATCATCAATCCTTATGTGTATCTGTGACCACTGCTTTTGTATCTTAAGTTTCTAATTACCATTTATGAAGTTTCTTAATCCATGCATTCAATTTAGCCTTAAACCAAATCAAGAGTGCACTGATGAGTGTTCTGAAGAGTGTTCTGATCTATATCCATGCATTACAATAAATGATATGGATGACCTTTTCTCTATCGCAACTTCAAAGCTACATCCTTTCGGCGCAAAATTATGTGTCAGATTGGTATTTTTAGACACTGAAATTACTCTGCAGCAATAATTGTTATCAACATTGAAAAGCAACTAAAAATTGTACTCGAAACACCTTTCTATGATCTAGACAGAAAAAATGAGTGTCTCTGGGAATTGTTTAAAACTTTCTCTGTAGGGAAACAGGTAAAGGGCGAGGTGTTTCCTAATTGTAGGCTGTAAAAACAAGGAAAATGTATCCTAAATAGGCGAGTAGGTAGTGAACACAAATGCTTAGTGTAGTCTATCAAAGTAGGGTCAAAATCAACCCTATATAGGTGCGTGGGTAGGCAAACCAAAACTATCACTTGTAACATATAGGCTGTAGGATAGACAAATTATTTGCCAATGTTTGGTGCACGTGCACACATTAAAGTCCACTTAAGATCTGATACAAAAAAAAATCAGCCTGCCTGTTTTTTACGTGTTTTACAACAGAGTCACAAACATTATAAGCAATCGTTGGGCATGTGTACGGGTATTATGTTCAGGGAACCAAGAAACGAGTTAGCCCCCCCCCCCCCGGGCCATGTAAAGAGGGATGGTAAACAATTTCCCATAGTTTAGCAAATATTTCCCAGATTTTTCAAAATTTGACTCAAACCGCTAGCTGAAAAACTCTGGAAAGCTCTGTGCAGCTCTAATATGATGAACTGACAAATGCAGTGCTTTAAAAATTAAATGTTTATTTTTGTTTCAACATTGTCTCATATTTTCAATTCCTGAGACCAAAGATTTTTAATCGACAAAATATCGTTAGACTCCAATGAATCCCTTTGAAATTTGTTGCAATTGAACTGACTCCAAATATTTTTAGGAACGGTTGTGCTAGACGGTTGAAAAATGTGAAAGTCGGAAACTCTCCTTTCTCATCTTTGATCCTGAAGACGCATTTCCCCAGCTTACTCTTTGTTCGTACTGGCCATGTCCATAATTTTCAAGCTGGAGATATGTGTGACACCGTACCTGAAAACCCATAAAATTTCCAACAAATCGTCATCAAAACATGCTCAGAAAAAACGATTTGGCAGTAATAAGAAATTTTAAACTTTAAACATTTTAGTTTTTCAAAAATATCGTGATTTTACATTCATGGGAGCTGTATCCCGAGTTATTGTGCTAGCGGGATGAGGCAAAATTTTAAAAAAACTGGAGTAAGGATTCTTAAATGATGGATTGATTCAATATAGTTTATCATCCCTCCTTATACTTCCCTCCTGGTACTTGGGTACTAAATTTTTCCTTTGCGCCCTGTACATTGAACTTCAAACTCAAGTTTGAAGAAGTTACGTCCCTACAGTTTACCAATAATTATGTAGTGCAAGCAAACGAGGGGCACAAGTTTTAATTAGTCGTACCTGCTTTCCTTCTTCTTTTTTCAATGAATGATTTGTCATTTGATTGTAAATCTGATCTGCTCACGTTCAGCTTACTCATGATCAGAACTTTACATAGTTCAGTGAAAATGAATCAGGTATCTGAGGGTAGGCATGTGCATGGTACACAATCCGGATCTATACACTGTGAAGATAATTTTATGGTACTTCATCAACAGTGTATCAAGATGCGTAACTGCAGTTGTTTCTCAGTACGAGCGTGACTGATAACTTTTTATGGTTAAAATAAAATCAGTCCTGTCATTTTCAGACCTTGGATACCTTTAGTATTACCTTTTCAATTAAGCCCATGCATGAAATAGTTCATGCAAATACTAATGACGGGGCTGAACACGACAAACATAAGAATGGGAGTGATGTAACTTGCCTATTATAACTTCGTTTGGAAAAACTTCCTTTATGAGCGTGTTCCTCTGGTGGTCGCACAACTTTCAATGAGCAGACGGACCATCATTATATGTGATTAAGTAGGCATATGGTGGGTTTTAATTCATCCTCGTAAAAACAATGAGACCGGTTTAAAAAGGAATGCATGTCTGTTCATAAACTACAATAGGGTTGTGTACCTCTTTAAAACTTTCCTGCTTTCCTTTTAATTCTATCTCAAATTGTAAGGAGTAGTTGTTGCTGTATATTCGAAGGAAGGCTTTGTCCTCTTTCTTCCAACTTTTTAATTTACAGGGTGGATACATATTTTACTCAACGCCATTTTGATAAATCCTCACAGTTTCCCCTTGAGTGATGATGTACTTTTTACGGTTATGGAGAAACTTTTAGCGGATCGATACATGTCAGAATGCATTGACTAGTACAGAAATATTTGACAATGAAGCTGAGGTCATAGTTTGAAACGTTACCACGGTGTTTTGAACTCCAGTGGCTGCAAAATTTTATTACCTACAAACGATCTTCAAAATCTAAAAACACCAGATTCGGATTTTTTAAAATAACTTTCAATGAGATTCTTGTGATTTCTTCAAATTACTGTACACCTGTGAGCCAAAATGACATTCCGAAGGATGTAAATATTGTGAAGAGCAAAATTGCGTTTCAGTACCACTCTGAATTTTTTCCAGGGGCCTAAAACTGGGAGAAATAAAAAATACTAAAGGCCAAGCTAAAATACAAAATTCGAATATGTGCCACTTGTGAGGTTCTGGCACACAAATAATTGAAATTTTGCGGGTCAAAGCCTAACATATAAATATTTGATCTTATTAGGGTCAACAATAAAATTGATAATTCACAGGAGTTGTAGGGGTCATTTGGGAAATTTTCCCAACTTAAGTTGTAACTGAGTTGTAAGAAGTATTAGATTTGGATGCACGTAAGAAGTCACTGAACAAGTGAGACATCACGCAGCCAGTTGAGAATTTTTATTTTAGCAGAACGGTTGACCATCTAGAGCTTAATTCTTTTTGTAGATCTGGAGTTGCCGTTTGTATACTGCTGAAAGTATATTTCTTTTGAATGAATTATATGGCATTGACATAACAGTGCGTTCTATTTATAGGACTACCGACAAGAGATTTGAACATATGACGGCAGCGGCAGTCTTTCATAAGAAAACACATTAACACTGGAATGAATAAAACTATGTCCAAAGATTTTTGCCCCTACAGAGAAAAGAATCCACTGATAATAACAGTCTCATTATATATCCAGACCTCCTAACCCACTGTATGCAATTTTTATTCAAAAGGATCGAAGAAGAGAATGCCAGAGATGAGTCAAATGGCACTAGCAAATTGGAAGTAATACCTTCAAATAATAACGCAAAAAAAATACGAAGTTTTAAAAGAGTATGAGAATGTCTGCAAAATCTGAAAATAACAAAAGTGAATATCTGCAATGCATTAACAATAATAATTGGTAAAATAAACTTTCTTCTTGCTGTCCTTGATTAATTATAAACTGATCCTTCGATTGTACCTTGCAAGTACAAGTACGTACATACATATCTTCATGTATGTATGTATGTATATGTAGGATTTGCATATGTCACTGTAATGTATTATCCTCCGTTGATTAAAACAAGGAATTACTCCAGTGAACAAATTAATGTTGGTCTGTGGGATTTTTTTTGGGGTGAGTATCATGCATAAAGTTTTTGTTGTTAACTCCGCTTTATACCATTTCTCGTACTTAAATAATTACATACATATATTTAATTAGTATTCACGTATTTACTTACTTGGCATGTTACTTGTAACAATCGCTGCCTTTGTTCTTAATTGTTGTGTTTATGTCGTCTACTAATTCTTAATAGTAGAGAATTCGTTGGCATGCTTCAGTTTAAAAAGTTTCCTCATGCTGTTTATAATGTAATCTCCAGTCATAAAACAGAATGTGCAAAATAAAGCGTCGTAATAACTCAATTAACATCAATTTACTGCGGATGCATGCAAATTTACACTAATGATTGTTCAGTAGGAATATTATTCCTTCAAAAGTCATGTCATCTGGAATAGTAATTTTAGCTTGATTCAAGGTTCACTTCAAAATCCATTTGGTAATTACATGCAGTGCATTCTTTTCAGAAGAGCTCAAAGAAAATTTGACTAGCGTTATCATGTTACATACAAAGGGAACTATATTTTGTCTCTGTGGAAAAAATGGTATTGCAGATTGTAAGAGATCGAGTAATTATTGAAGAATCTATCTCTGCAAACGGAGAGTAATGTAGTAATGGTGAGTGATGATGATGAAGAATGAAGACGTTGATGGTAGTTGTCGTATACTTATGTATCTAACATGTTTAAGCAATGAAGATTGCAAATGACATGTCAAACATCTTTGACTTCATCAGACGATTGAAATCCTTTTTGATTTTAATCAAAGAACATTTTTTTAACATTTTCGTTTCGCTTCCTTAAGAACCAACTGTTACAAGCAGTTGAGATAACTCACTTTCATATTCACATAATCACCATCAAATAACAGTGATCTAGGAAAAATCAGCTGCACGAAGCTGAGTGTACCATTGCAGTGTAGTGCAGTGAAAGCTATTGTGACGACGCATTTGAATGGTATAGTTTGGCTAATATCGTTTGTCCTCTTTTTAACAGCCAAAACGTAACCCAGGGAAATACGGATAATCTTCTGTGAATACATGCTAGATTTAAGATGTAGATGCAGCAATTCTACAGTAATTGATGTATGCACTGTAATTGTACAGGATGACTAAAATGATTTGCCCCTTTCGTAAACCATCGCCACATCATAGAAGCAGTAAGGAATGATCATTATTTAAAATATTATTCCTACCTGGATTAACATTGCACAAGATTGCTAATTGTAAGAATAAGTAGCATTAACAAGCACTATCTGCAAAGCTATACATAGTTACTATAAGTTTCAATTACAATAATTATTACCAGTTATGCTTCAGGAATGTGACATTAGATCCAGTCCAGAAATGACATTTTCAAGTTTCATGAAAAAAATCCGATTTTTCAATGCCGAAAAATCGCTAATTTTTAAATGAAACTTAAACTGTTGTACAGATATTACATAATTTACCAAAAATTCAGCATGATTTACAGTTCATTGCTTTCAATTTCATTGAAGAAAGCGCATTGTTTCTTTCTATGTAAAATCGAAAACTAGAGCTTAGCCCAATTACTCGCGAACAATATTAGTTACTAACAATGCAAGGAATCTTTTACTTTGAAACAAAATAACTTTCATATCATCCATTCAGCAATGACGGTAGCAGAAAATTCAGTCCATGTCTACCGTTTTGTCGTATTGCGAATGTGCGCTCAGAACATAAGAGGGAGAGTGATAACGGCATACTAATTTTTATTGTGGCAAAAATGATACTGAGAGGATTACTTTTCTCTTTTATTGTACTGTTATGGGTTGACACTTCCCTTGAATTCTTCGACCCATTCAGTAGGATCCGATGGTGCCGGGCCAGAGTTCGTTCATGTTCCAGTAAGTTGAACGAATGGTTTTTGAAACTTTTAAAGTTTTTTAAATTCTACGAATTTTGATTTAATTTGTGTCTGAATATCGCTTGCAGGAAAATCATTCAAACTTCTGGTTGTCACACGGTTAGAGGCGCAGCAAAATGCCAGTGGTGCTGGCACAAACCCTGGGGCTCCTGCAACTAATATCAGCAGAAAACGCAGATCTGAAGATCTACCCCTAGAGTTTTTGGATTTGAGCCAGGAGATTAACTACCGATTTAAAAGGGAGGTCAATGAGACCGCACCTCCTAATGGATCTGCAGCCGTGGTTGTTACGACTGCAATTCCCGACTACCCCGAAAGTATCAGCCTGCCCCCTCCTCCCGTTTTCACCAACGTCGACCTGGAGGAGACCTTTTTCGCCTGCTTGGATGGGTTAGGCAAGGGGATGTGTTACGAGTACATGTGGCAAAGGTGTAATTGGAACGATGGCTCTTCACAAACAATATCAAAGTACTGTAGGACATGGGGTGTGCCGTGTGGCCCCTGTGATCAATCCAGTTCAGGCAAGACGTAACTTACGCTTGCTTTTACAGAGTACAACTACACTAATAATGTGGGCCAGCAGTGTAATTTCGCAAATGTTCTTTAAAGTAATTTATATTTGTGTCTAATTAATTATCTGTAATATGTTTTCGTAATTATTAGTTCTTACTAGTTAACAATTTGTTCAAGTATGCCCACAAATAGATCCATAAGTTAAAAAAATGCATGCGTACAACAATGTTATTTATTGAATGAAATATACAGTACATACTAGGGGTGAGTATCTCGTTGGTTTTAAAATTCTCGTTTGTCTCGTTCTCGTTTCTGTAAAAAATACGAGAACGAGATATTTCGAAAACGAGATTAGCGAGAGTAAGCAATGAACGAGACAAACGAGACAGGGCAAAAACATGGGTTTTTTGTTGAAATATATGCGACTTAATTGTTGCCTGCGCAAATTCTGGTAAGAGAACGTAGAAGTTTATATAATTTTTACTTATCAAACCAATCTCAAGACGCAAAATATAAATTTTGGGGTTTGGACCATAAAATTTGAAAACATGAAAACACTGAAAAAAGTAAATAAAGGCCTCCTGTAATAATAGCTAGAACCAAGAGTTGCAAAATGTCTCAATTGGCCAAATGGTATAGCAAAACACCTCATTTTTCCCACTGATATTGGCTTAAACAAGATTTAATTGCAAACGATATTCTCGGTAAATAAAGCGAGATGTCTCGTACAGTCTCGTTGATGCAAAAAGAACGAGACAAACGAGATTCTCGTCTCGTTGTCTCGTTATGCTCACCCCTAGTACATACCCCTCAGCATTGATTCAGCTGTAGCTAGTTGTCTTTTTTTCTTTAGAAAGGAGTTGCATATAAAGGGGGCATTGTGGGACACTGCAGTGGGTAAAGATTTCGAAAATGATCTGTAATCATTACTATGTGCTAACAATAAGTCGGTAAAGGGCGAAACACCGTAATGTGATGTAACAGCATGAGCTAGTTTTTGTTAACACCAAGCAATTTAAATGTTTTTTACTGGTAAAGTAGGTAAAATGTACGAAGCCTATAGATTTTAAAGAGAATCGAGAATTTTGTGTGCATTAAATTGTCGACCAAGCTTTTTCAGTTCAATTTCAAATGACTTTCTTTTCATGTATACATACTACATATGTACGTATACGGAATACAGTACGATTGTATAGGTGTGTAATTTAATTAATCGTTCGGTATTTTATAGATACAATTTCAGCAGTGCAAAAAAACATTAACATATGTAGTTAAGTACACGGAGGAGCTTTAACGTATAAACCAGGGTTGGTTTTTGGTTTAAACCAAATGATTTAAACTATGGTTTAAACCACACGGTTTTTTTAATAAAACCCAATGATTTCAACCAAAGTACAAATCACCTGAAATTTTAATACTTTCAATCCAAAATGTTTATATTTTGTCGTGCACAAAACTTGCATTTTGCCACTCATGTCAATTGTACTCATCTCCTTTATTACTTCGTTTTTATTTCATCTTTGTCGTGAACTTATTTACTTACAAGTAATCCTCGCCACATGCGACCCTTAGAACCAATAGATACCATTACAGTAGAACCTACTGCACCACTTGTGATGAACCTATGCCATAAATGTGTCATTCATCTAATATTGAAATGAAAATTTCGCATGTGATTTAGCATTGGAAAATTTAAGTTGGACGGGGGGGGGGGGTACCTTCATCGACGAGCTAGAATTTAAAAATTCTGCGCGATTTCCCGCGCCAACCAGGGCGAGATGGCCTGAAATTTTGTTCTTGCTGGGACATTGGGCCAGGTATGCAAAATTTTATTCGGATCCCAAGTGGGCATGCGGCGTGGGTTACTTGTTAGCACATGATTTAATAAGCAAATTGTCCGGAAGAAAACGGTACATTGTGTGGTTAAACTATAGTGAAGCAAATACTAGTAGCTTTCAGTCTTGTACATTTAGAAATTCGGAATCGTTTGTAGAATGAAAAAGCTGCCAACCTAGTCTTTATACTGCAAAGTTATCGTCAAAATTATAACACGTTGAATATTTAATGCTTTAGAATTCTTACTGATTTTGGGAAATAAACAAGTTTGTTCAGATTTACATGATTTTGCATATTAATGCATTTTTTGGATTGAAAATTTGTTTAAACCAAAAAACCTGGTTATTTGGTTTTTAAAAAAAAACCCAACCCTGGTATAAACAAAAATCAAACTTTAACTATAAACTACATAGTACATATGTATATACACTTTTTAGTGCGTAATAGTTCACGTTCTTTGGTACGTATTTTCAGGGTGTCTCATATCCTTTTACTCCCCCTCTAGACCATATAGGGGGCAACGACGTATGTAGGTCAAAAATTGTTGTCACAATCGTCAAGAATATGAAACAAAGTCGAGATTTTTTGAGTATAACATCAGCTTCTTAGGTTAATTATTGCGGTTTGAGGAGCTGACAAGGTGAGGTAAGATTGAAGTTTATGAATTGTTGTAAAAGGTCGCATGAAAACTTTGTGATCTACGAAAACGTTAACATAGTTTGCAACAAACTACCATATAAAACTTACCCCCTAAATGGGCTAAAGCAAAAGCTATTTGAGTTAATCTACTTTGACTATTCAAAGTACGAGATAAGTGGACAATTGATTCATTTTCAACTTTACTGGGACTGCATGCGGCAAATAAGACATACGTCTAAATTCGTTTAGTAACCCAGACCTTTTGAAAAGCGGGGAACGTAAGAAATTCATGTAATCCATAACCTGGAGGCATACGAATGCGTATATATGGAAGCTCTGCCCTGTAATCCTTTTGGAAGCTCTTATTTGTGGATGCTGGCAACACTTATTCATATATTAATTGTCGTATATTGGTAATCAGCACTTCTGTTAATTAGCAAAAATTAGCAGATTAAAATTAGCAAACGGAATATAATAGATTCCATATATTTGGCTTACGTGGTTAACTTTATTAAACAAGCTCAATTATATGCAAGCTTTCGACATCTATGTAACAGCCTGTCATCCTCAGGGATTAACAAGCAAGTGTTAGATAAATTTTCACCATTAAGCAAAATTATTGCTTTAAAAATTATTAATTTTTGATGAATGCATTTCTTTTAAAGTAGTAGTTATAATGGCTTCCATGCAACGTCTAATAAAAAACTATCATTGACGTTCATCAAATTGTCAGATTGTTGGATTACTAAACCTTCCTTAATTATCCTCAATAATTGATTAGGTTCCTTTTTAATTGATTTGGCGTTATCCCAATCGATGGAATGCTTTCTGTTGTTGAAAATATGTCGAGCAACCGCTGATTTATCACTGTTCTTCAAACTAACATGGTTCATGTGTTCTTTAAGTCGCGTGTGTAATGGACGATAATCCACCGTAATAAATTTTGTCACAGGAATTACATGGAACCTTATACATATTTGACATGAGTTTCGTTTTCTTCTGTCCTTGATTCGGTTAAGCATACTTTTTATTTTCTTACCGGGTAAGAAAGCAATCTTCCTTTGAAATTTTCTTCTTAATAATCCGGCAATTCTAATGGATAAATTACCAAGAAATGGAATGGAAACCCACTTGGCTTCTTCTTCTGTCAGAGTCATTAATGGTTGGAGGCTGTTTATTTCTTTTGGATAAATTAGATTGATTGATTAGATTGGGTATATTCCGTATATTGGCTGTATGTATTAAATTTTAGACGCATTATATTTAACTGTTTTAGAATTAGACTTGATGGGTATCCGTTTCACTGTAAAATATTCTTGACATACAGGATTTCGTCTTTTAAGTAATCTTTATGACATACGGAAAATTCTCTGAATAGTAAAATATCAATAACGGAGATTTTGTTTGATCGATGATTGATAGCGTAAATATCGGCATGTGGGGTATTTTTTCTGTGTGATTTGGTTTTGATTGTGTTTTCTTCTTGTCCGTGTATAGAAATGTCTAAGAAAGGTATTTACTCATTAGTTTCCACTTCAAATGTAATAGCTGGATGCTCGGATGGAATTGATTGATCTTGTGTAAAATGTATTCCACTTCATTATTTCTCAAATACGGACTTATTCTTATTATTCTTTTGTTAATACTACAGAAAGGGACAATTCTGAACTTTTCTGTATTAAAATTATATCTTCGATTCTTAAGTTTGGCACAAATGATTTTCTTGGATCAATATCTCGGACGGGACACAATTATTGCCCGCGAACTATTTCGGGATGGGATCGGGACAAATATCTTTGTTCCGAGGATTTCGCGAACGGACGGAATTATCTGCGGGACAAAAACATTGTCCCCAGCAGAAGCAGCAGACCCATTGGTTGAATCAAGTGTTGAAAGTGGAGTTAACCTATTGGTATTTCCACAGGTGCAACGTAGCGGTGGCCCATTGTGCCTTGACCAGCGAGGTGCATAGATCGATTTGTAAAGGTTCAATGACTCGATGAATTAAAACCCCTTTGCTATATCTGTATGCAGTAATTACGGTAGAAAAACAACGAATTATTAAACAATGTAACCTTTTAATGTGATATGTATTGTTAGTTGCTTACAATTAGTTACATTACTATGATTCGATTTGATAAAATCACAAAAAAAGTTGTTTTCCCGAAAATTCGGAATGTAGGAGTAGATAGATACATAAGTAGTTGATACGGGATGGGGAGCGACTGTTTCATTGAGGGAAGCTGATTAAGGGAAATTGCAAGTAAGTAAGTAGCATTACTTACTCGAAATAAACACAAAAGTTGAAAAAATATGCATTTGACAGCAGTGCATAATTAAATAGATGGAGTACTGCAGAGCAGACCTACTAAAATAAAATAGTTAAATACTCGATTTATTCAGCGTCAAATAAATCCTTGATTTTGTTTACTATTATTAACTTCTTATTGTAAAATTATGCTTGTACAGTAAGGATTAGTATGTTTTACTCAATCAGTAATGAGGTTTTAGGTTTTAGTTTAGACCAGTATAGTAAATGCATTATTGAATATTACACTACACTGTTTTTTCAGAGGCAGATTCCATTTGCCTGTTTTGTAAGGTAAGAAAAATGCATTGATTGACGAAGTTTTGTAGAGTATTCGTGAATAATAATTAATGTTACATGATTTTGCCATACACTCGTAAATAATTTGAGACTGAAATTTTTAAGCGCGTTGTTTTTGACAGTGAACTGTGAATTTAAACGGTGGTGTCCAGGAATGAAAAACCAGCAAGATTCTAAAAATAATAATTAGTTTGGAGATTTGAACAAGTAAAGTTTAATATCACATCAAAATATTTATCCTTGTATTTATCATATTTAATGACATAATTTGTATGCTCTATTTTACATGAAAATGCTACTTTGACCTACGTATGTTCTTACCAATAATACCCTTAATATTAGCTACTACTTAAGTGAATATTTTCAAGAACCAGGTAGAATAAAATATTGTGCTGCCCTCCATAATTGGATATGAGGTTCTTTAAAGCTTTTAATTATAGTTGAATCGTATTCATTCATTGGAAGCTATTTGAACTGTTTTGCTGTCTTCCTGCCGTAATTTGGTAAACATAAATGAAAATGTCCTACAGGTTCCAGGAAAACAAATGGTGTTTGACGAGCATATCTCGAACCCCACTCTTAACTTCCAGCTTCTCCTCTTTCAGTGCTCTCAGTTCCCATTCAAGACTCAAAGTAAATGAGAATTGAGATAGCAATCTTAGCTCGCATTTCAAACCGATCCAGCCTGGACTGTTTAAGAAGCTCCAAGGATGATACCTGTACAAGAAGAGAGATATTTTATCACGCATGTTGAACATTTATGAAATTAGAATTAATTCGAATTTCAATTAGGGTACAATTTGTATTCATTCTTTTTAATAAATTACCACTTGTTCACTACTTCTGCTGACGAACAAAATATCTCAATCCACAAGTGTAAAACTTGTTCATTCAGTCCAAGACAAATGAGGGAACGTAATTTTACATCCATTTGGATTTTCTCGTGAGAACGGTTGACGAGTTCCACGCAGCGGTACAAAAGCTAAAACAAATACACAAATGCAATTAAAAGTTTTACTTCAAAGGTTAAAAATATTTATATAATTAATATATCTGTATATATCTATAAAAATAATATATTCAAAAACGACTACAATAAATCTAGGTCATACCTCCTCCGGACTTAGCACCTTCCCATCCTCATCAAGTCTGTAAGTCTTACAGAGTACCAATCTGGAGTATACACTTTTGAAATCTCTTTCTATCTCTTTTAGAGCTACCTCTTCAATAAAGAGCCAAGGGTGAATTGGACCTGCTAGAGAAGTAGGTTTCTTCATGCCATGCTCGAAGATACGTTTCAAAGATGGACAAAGCGAGCCCCTGACTAAGTCCGCTATTCCTTCTGTTACAGAATCGTCACCGGCAGCTGAATATTGCTTTGACCGTTCATCCAGTATGCTCACAAACTTGGCAGGAAACCAACCCCTAAAACATTTTTTGCTGAATCAAACATTTTGTTCATGATAACCACAAAAATTATCTGAAAACAGAAAAATAAATATTTATTTGATTCATACCTTAATCCATTTAGCTCACCCACCCAACAGTGTTCATCTTTGGAATTGACTACAGTAATTATATCATTTTTCCTGAATCCTAGTTCATCGTCATCCCGTCTCTCAAAATCGACCAGAGCTTTGGCACGTTTAACACCCACGATAAAGCCCTGTGAGAATCTTTCATGGTCTTTGGAATGACTTTCTAGCGAAAAATCCGGCTCTAAATCAATTTTCATAAATTTCGGATCACATGATATGAAATGTCGACCGATCTGCAAAATGGCTTCGTGAAGGTCAACCATGAGTTCTAAAATATAAAAACAATTTAGGACTTCATGAAAATTCTCATTGTATTATTACAGATGTAACTATTATATACTATATCGTCAATTGCCATATCCAGTAGAAACAAATAATTTCGATAGATTGAAACATAATGATGTACCAGTTTGTCGAACATTTTTATTCTTCATGTCTTCAGGGCCCCGGCTTTCTCCAAAGAAGCTTTTCAAAACATTTGGCTTTCCTATTTTGCCAGGTTTTCTTGTATCTCTCTTCTTAACACGTCTGTATTTGGTACTTGAGAACATGGACGAGTCTGGGGAAGACGCACTGGTGGAAGCAGCCTGTTTCCTTTCTGTTTCCAGAGTGTTCTTGCTTAGGTCTTCGTACTTGTCCAAATTGAGTCTATCAAAGTCATCTAAGGCTGCTGGAAGATCCGACAGGAAATTGAAGATCTCAGCAGAATTCTTAAGCTGCAAGAGCTCGTCGTCCTTAAGTTTTATTAGAGCCAGCATGACTTTAAAAATGATAATATCACCCTCGGCGAAGAACAGGTCCCAAATCCTAAGAAGCATCTTCACATGAACGACGGACGCAAAGAGCGTGAGGAACCAAGTGAGAACAATGAGTCCCAACTCAATGTCGTGTTCCTTGAGTAGAGCGTGGACTTTTGGGAAGTAGCTACTGACCAGTTTGGCAAGAACAAGGGAATCCACACGAATGCCTCCAAAATCTGAGGTGAAGTACGAAGCAGGCAAAAGGTCTTCGATTATTGTAGTCATTAACCAAAAAACATCCTCTTCTTCCATAAAGAGTAACAAATGAGCCAGAACGGTTCCCATTCCCTGACAGTAGCCTATGTCAGGGTAGAGCCAGGCAATGGCTCGTAGAACCCTACGGAGACGGGATGTACCTGGAGAATCTAATTTGCTAAAGCAGCCGTTAGTAGGTAGGATCCGGGTCAAATCCTTTTCGATATGCTTGGCAAAAGAGAAGTATTCGTTTTTGGTGGACTCTTTGACCACTTTCCAATAAGGAAGATTAACTGGATTGATCTTCTTCTCAAGAGCGCCGCTAAGCCGGAGCCAAAGTTGAGGGCGAAGGGAGTGAGGGATACCTCCATTTTTCATCATGTCATATAGCTTCTGAGTGAGTGGGAGTTTGATTGGGATTGAGTCCCACGAGAGTTCTTGGACCTCTTCGCGACTGTGGGAAAACTCAAGGTAGGCTAACCATTGTAACCTTGTAAGAAAAGAAAAATAATTATTTGTCAGTATATGCAAATGAATTTCCTAAAATATTACTTGAAATGTCATACTACATATCTTTACAATGATAAATTATACGCATTATAGAACATTTTAGTAAAAAAACGCGGAGCTTTTTCTCAAATTGTAAATTACATAGTTTATTTCTTAGTCTGAAAAACAGGCCATTAATTATATACAAACTGGCAATATAGCAAGAACACAATGAAACAAGGACAACGTATTTGAATTTAAGGTCAAATTCGAAAAGTAATATAATATTGAACGTGAGTCTAAATTAACAATATGATTTTAATCATAGTCAGAGATGCTGAGTTCATGGATGATATGGCGTCTTCGTCCAGGCGAACACTCCTTGAAATGGAAATTCCAAAAGTATCAAGGCAGCTACTTGGATTTGGTTTTGCTGAGGAACTTGGCCGGACGTATGTAAATCCTGTTTGGGGGCATAGGATCTGGTGGGTTTACCAGGTCGTGCGTGTATGAGCATCCAATGGCAAGTTTCGTACCTACAAGTAAGATGACTGTATTTTATTATGTGTAATTATACGTACTCTTATATATTATTGCATTTTAATGTTTAGATGTAATCCTACTATTGTAAAAGTCTAAGCATAAGTGTAAATGAAACTGAACCATCGTCACTGAAGTCCATGGCAGCAACGGAACTGGGGAAGGAACCTAGTTCCATAATTCGACGCTTCCTCTCGACGTCCCAAAGGTAAGCCTTTTTATCAGAGGCTCCGGTAGCAAAATGTAAAGTTGGGGTGTGAATGCTACGGAAAATAAATTCAATTAAATATGTCTGTTGTATTTTGTTACCCTTAGAACTCAGTAGTATAATTTTAACAACTTATGAGCACAACGTGTTACGCCCATATATTTCACCTTATAGCATTCACAGGATGACCTTCACCTGCTTGTTTATCCACATGAGGCTTAAAAGCGTAGCCCACAAAGTCAAGATCATTTTCATGAACCGGATCAATAGCTACTCTGCCTTCTACAGAGCCAAGAGCAAATTTCTGCGGGTTGAAAGAAATGGTTGACAAAATAAACACTGACTGAGTACAATATAACATCAATTCAGTGCAATTATTTGGTTATGAACCTTTTTGTCAGCAAAAATTTTCACGCTCCTTGTCTGATGAGCACTGAGCTTGGACTTTCTCTCTGAAATAAAAGATTTCGTGTTTCTCAAATCCCAAATGGAAATGAGCTTGTTAGCAGTGCCAACGACCACTAGTTCATCCCTTACGTCCATACAAAATACCTGAAAAACAATTTTTAAGGTACAGTACAATGTACATGAGTACAACTCTATGTAATCATGGGATAATTTTAGAAGATAATTAGATATTTATAACTGGTATTGTTACAACAAACATATCGGACACCTGTACAAACAGTTACTTAAAAAAACAATAACATGGTAAAAACTGACGTTCCATTTGTATGTTCAATTATTAAGACTTAGTAGATACTTATTTTCTTTTTTCAAAAATATTTACAGCTTAGCCGGCTCAAAATTATACATCTGATAAATAGAACAAAATGACTTTTCCAAAGGAAAGGTTTTAAACTTCAAACATTGTCCAGTATGTCCAGCAACATTTAGCAAAAGGGTCTCACCTCATTAACTTGTGGTATACTGCTTACACAGGATCGACTTCTCTCATCCCAAATCATAAGGCTAGCATCCCAACTGCCCGTTACCAAAACCCCTTCGCTTTTACTATACTCCATACAACGGACAGCGTCCATGTGCTCCCCCATCTTCGAAGCTAGAATCAAACGAAAATAACCCTCATAAATTCAATCCACACCTAGCTTTATTTTTGTTCTAATGTCAATCACATGTATTAAAAATATTTTGAATCAACCAATTCCGAATCATAAACTTACACAACTGACTGCCAAAATCGAAGGAATACACAGTACAGTCCAGACCTCCATAGTACACTCGACTTCTCTGTGGTCACAGGAAATCAAAAGTTTAATCCATACATCAAGCAACACACGCTAATCATAAATGGTTCATATTAATACTACATAGTAGTACTTATCAATAGATTTGGAATTTTATAGTTGATTTTATTACCGTCGCAGAGCAACTCAGCAAGGGATGATTATCTTCAGACGTATAAATACACTCTTGCTGGTCCACATTGTAAATCCTCATAAAGCCGTCCCATGATGATGCGACCAAAAGTTCCGGCGATTCAGGGACAAATTTTAAACAACTTATTGAGTCCTGTGGTGGTTCCGGAAGAACAAATTGTGGTTGTGAAGAAGCATCCATTTGCACAGTACGAAAATACTTATTCTAGTGATGGAATGAACTGAGGAGTTTTAATCCCGAATTATATTTTTCTTTAACTTCAGATTACACCACTAATGTTGTTATTTATGAAATTATTCGGCGGTATTACTTACAAATATATAAAAATATAAAATGACACAATTGTATAAAGTTTCACTGTCATCACTTGTGTTTATTGTTGCAGAGTTGTGTATGTAAGGCCCTTAGAATAAATCACAATGAGTGTGTAATTGCTGTCAACGCGTGTGTGTTGTGTATGAGCTTCTGATAATCTTTAATCCGAAATCCTAACGGAAAAATATAGAGTGGAGGGAATTTACTGCCGCTTAAAGGTTTAAACTGTCAGTCATTGAGCCCCGCGAGAAATCCGAACTTCCCATTGGCTCAGTCAGAATATTCAACAATTTTACAAACAACGGCTCACGAATCGGCAATCGACCCATTTCACTTCAATGGTTTATTAGTTTGTTCCGTTCTTATATACTTTCTACTACACGCACGTAATGCTCTGTTCTATGGATGATTTAGTCCATATTCAATGTCCACGGTTCGTTTAACTTTAAACCCTCCATGAGAACGGGTCTCAATAAAATACGAGGTCCCGCCAGTGCAGATTGGCGGAAGATGTCAATAAAATGCGGGACTGGCGGATGGCGGAATGGAATCGGTCCAAGCGGATTTTAACAACGAACATTCAAAAGTGTAGTGTGCACTGATTTATAAAATTTATGACCATCCTTGTTGCGTCCTTGGAATGGATCACCACTGTCATTCGTCTGCAAACTCAAGTAAAATTTTGGGGTCAAAGTTTAAAATTAAAATTTTTTAATGGGATTTCACATTTGGCATTAGACCCATTTTGGCCAATATGGGTCACGGAACCATTTGTAAATGCTTTTGACAAATTTTAGGCCATTGATTCCATTCTGGTCCATTTCAACCCAAACTGGGTATCAATATTTGTAATATTGTTATGCCTCTGCAGAAGCACTTGAATAACTTTTGGAAAAATTTACAGCCCCCCCCCCTGGGGCACTCAAATTTTGTAATGTTAAATCCCAATTTTAATTTTGAAATTTGGGGACAAATTTTAAACTTTGACCCCAAAATTTTACTTGAGTTTTTGCAGACGAACGGTAGTTGTAAAGGACACCAGGGTTATCCCGCCAGTCCCGCGTTTTATTGAAATGTTCCGCTAATCCGCACTGGTGGGATCCAGCATTTTATTGAGACCCCATGAGAACATTTTCTGCACATGAACAAAAATATTTGGAAGAAATTCCCTTTTACGGCTTTATTAAGTTGTCTCCTGGTAAGATGTTAATTCTTTGTGTACAATTACAGCACGAATATGTACGTATCACAAAATAGAGTTACATTTTCCTGCATTTGGACAGTTGTATGTAGACCATACATGGGCACCCTCACGAGGGATTGAGGGATGCCTCGCCCTCTCCCTCGTCCTCGCCCTCACAAACTGCGAGGGTGATGGCGAGTACACGTTGATTTTAGGCGCCCTCATGAACATGAGGGAGAGGACCTATGAATAGGATGTGAACGAAAGAGGGGGAGGCAGAGTACATATGTAAGCCCTCGTGACCTTCTCTTACCTTAATCGTTATGCGAAAATCATACATATACATATTTTTCTGTAGCAAGACCAACTTCATACCGTCTTAGGTACCTGGTTTATGGCCCTGTGCAAATATCCCAGTTTTAATTTTTAAAAGTAAAAGGTCCTCTTGTTTAGGTTAAAATTTCTCATATTAAACTCCAGAAAAAAATTTCATTTTAGGATGTCGGGGAGACATGATCATTTATAAACAAGGGCACCTGGGCTTTATATTTGATAAATGCTGTTTTCAGACCCTACTATTGAATATTACTGGTATGAGGTTATAGAACCTATTTGTGACTAATCTTTATTAACCAAAGACGTAGAAAACAGCTTTGATCAATAATAGTCATTTTCTGAGCTACTGAATCGATTATAATGAAGAATTATTGTCATAGACCAACAAAAATGTTTTTTATAACAAAATATAGTAGTTTGACTACTGAATGTTTTCCATTTTCGCGACAATTAAAATGTAAGGAAGTTATGCACTGTACCGATGAATTAGAATTTTAAACTTGTTTTTCACGTTATTTTCAGGACAAAATCGAAAGAACATTGTAAAATTTTCAAGTTTTTTATACTTTTTACAATTATGTCAATCACGAAACCTAGTATGTACCTGTATCCTAATACCTGTGTATAACCTGCACCAATAAAGGGCACTATTTTGAATACAGTAGTTTATTTCAACAACAATTTTTAAAAAATTTGTTTTGAACGCTAGGTTGTAGAAAATTTTATAAACTTTGTAAGCTATCCAAAAGTTCCGTACGTTCAGAACTGGGGGGAATGTCGACACATATTGAAGTTGTCATATTTTAACCAAGTGTCAGCGAAAAAATTATTTGAAGGCAAAGGTATTGTAGTAAATTGTAGGGGGATTATTTACGTGTAATATAAAATAACGAGGGCCCTCATGATTGCGAGGGAGAGGGATGTGTTTTAAAAGTAGCCCCTCACGAGGGCGAGGGCGAGGACAACCCGTAACGTGTCGCTCGATTGATGACGAGGGAGAGTGCGAGCAGGTTATATTCCATCCCTCGGACAATGAGGGAGAGAGGGAGAAAAACGCCCATCTATGATGTAGACGTAGACCTCGTACAAGGAAAGAATTTAACATTGACGGGAATGTCTCGAAATATTTCCAACGACAAAATGTTCTATATGCCAAATAAAGCAGTCTCTTGCAGGTACTGTATCTTTCCTTGAGGTTTTACTGATTGTTGTTACTGCTGCTATTTAAGTTGTACTTTCGTCAGGAAAAACAACGTTAGATTAACTAACATTAGGTGGATTCAAATGAAGGAAACGACACATGTGCTGTAAATTTGCTTGTGCGATTGTTAAAACAATTTAGCAACCACAAACTGAAGCAACACAATTACCAAACAAGAAAAAAGTTTCAATTTTGAAAAATTTTAAATTGTGATACAAAAATTCATACCGAAAATTTTAATAGAGCCTGAGTAATGTTTCGAAATTTTTAAAGGCTGCGATTTTGCGCACGATTTGGTATGATTTCTTTTTTTTAAGCTTGGAATTAATTCCATTTGAGTCTGTCTATTTCAGCATTTAAATATCTACAGTATCCTGTCTATTCGATGATCTACGGAATTCGATTTTCAGGTGAATCAACTATGTAGATTGGAAAATATTTTACAGTACCAAATTGAATACAGACTTATTTGCTGACCTGATAATAGTTTACAATATTATGTGATGTTAGTGTGTCTTAGTTGGTTTCTTCAGTTATATTCAAAATCACATCAGCAGCAATAGCAATATTTTAAAATCCAACAAAATATTTTAGACACAAAAACAAAATGAATGATTGGAGTAAAGTAGCAGCTTTAGCTCCATCTATGGTAAGGGCTTATTCAGAGAATTGAATATTTTTAAAAAGAATTGAAAATAATTCGCTTTGGTTCGTACTTCGTACAATAACACATATGACAACACGTAATTTCGAAGCTGGTAAACTGTAAATACAGGAGTATTTGGATACAACACCACTGCAAAACATGTAATTTATTACTCACTATTTTAAATGCAATCTGCGCTCATATGCAATTTATGCAGGTACACAACAGGTTCATAGCACCAATGTGTTCCAATGTCCAATAAATATGTACAGGCAGAAATGCTTGTTAAAAATCTCAGACAAGACTCTAAAATTTTTCCATACCTAACAGAATGATCCTCGGTGAAAGGAATACCCAGGAGTTTGTTAGAGCTCTGTTCTGGTCCATCCTCCTCATCAATTCGGAAGCCTAATTCATCAAAGCCAGAGTCATCTTCAGGTACATCAGGAGGCCACATGGAAGGGGTGACAGCACTGAAGGGTACCCCTGGCTTCGGACTGACAACTTGACACAAGCCGGACTTGTCATTGGAGCAAACGCTATCACTTGGACACTCCTGCTCCGCCTGGTCATCACATGCTGACTCCACTAACGCGAATTTCTGCGTTTGAGTAAATTCCATTTTCACATAAGAAATTATCATCACCGTATTACGACTTTTCGCCTTTTTCTTGGGACTTTCCACCACCTTTGATAACTTGTCGAATATAATCCTCGCTTTTTTCTCCGTACATTTCGGATGCGACTTGCAAATGCTAAAAATTGTTATGTACGGCATGCCTTTCAATGCTCACATTCAGCACGAGACAGTTGTACAGATAGTCGTAGGTAGTTTTTGTTATTGCCTCTTTTGACCAACAATGATGACTAAAACTAAACACAGTGGCTCCCTTCATTTTTCTCTCCTTTGTATTACCAGTGCCCCTGGTGAGTCCCATAATGAGTGAATGCACAACATAAATATTTATTACCTAATGGGTAATGTAATTGATTTTAAAGAAATTTATTGGAGTTGAGCCGTTTATTGATACAGAAAAATCTTGACACATTTAATACCATTATACAGATATGTATATTTATCTCACTTCCACTTTTTGTGCCGTATACAAAGCAACTCGTCCGTAAATTGCTGATCTCAATAAGGCTGCTATATAATAGAATAAAGGGCTTAATTCCAGTCTAAAATATATAATAATACTTATTACTATAAAAGTGAGAACATTTCCTATAATTTTTTTCAAAAGCACAAAACTGAATTAAAGTTCCTGTGGTAAATTCTGTATGCTGTAACAAGACCTTTCGGTCATTTACTGTCAAATCAGCAGTCTGACAAAATACAGATGTAAGCATTGAACTCATTTCCATAATAAAAAAACCACACATGTGGACAAACATCTGCAGGTTCCAGGTGTTAGAATCTTCCAGTATTGGATTTAAATACTCTGCACCAATGCATAGACTTACGATCTAATCTATAGTGAAAAGGTCCGTCATTTCCAATATTATTATTCTGTATCCAAAAATACTTTATACACACGGCCGTATATTGTCAACGAGAGGATCTTAATTGAGCAGCTTATGGCTGTGGAATCCTTGGCACTAACTATGTATGTAAGCATTGCCTTCATATAAATTTTGTATTGAATTTACAAATTGAGTACCCCCATTTAAATACACATATTACTACATTAAAGCGAATAACAGTCAATCACATAAACAATACAAATGTGTACCAGGATGGCTGTTTCTTTTGTTGCAGTAAATATTATTATATTATTTGTATACATACTGTTGATTTACAATTTGGTAAGCTTACGTGAACTGTGTGTCGACCCACGTAGCCCTTCCAGTCATTTGCCATGGCAGTTGAATTGAAGAGAGATTTCGCGAAATCCATCTTTATATGTAACTTAATTGAAAAGTACTACGTAAGTTAAATTGAATTCTTGAACTTTAAGCCTACGTCTATTTTCGCACTTCTTATATTGTATATTAAGCGAAGGAGTGTGGAATTGAAATGTTTCTACGAGATTAGCTGATGTAACTACGACATTTGTATAGTTGCACTAAAGTTAGGATCGTCTGTTAGAACTACTAAAGTTAGGATCGTCTGTTAGTTTTGAAAGCACCAAATATTAACAAATTTTAAAGCACTGTTACTTACTTCCAATATAAATCCCTTGTTTCCACGCATATGTTCGGATTTCATGCAAGTTTATCAATAAGTACATATCCGTTGAGTTTTGAAGGCAGGGGATTTGCGACTGCGAGTGAGAAGTTGGAGTTCTCCTCGGAGGAAACCGCAGTTCGTCGACGCCTATCGTGGTCGTGGTTGGGAACTACGGGAAGGCTAAACTATGCTCATCTGATAATGCCCGGGAGGTTGAGTTTCTTGTATTTCCTGGAAGGCTCAAAGCTTTTTAAAAAGCCTGCACATTAAATGTTGCATGCACACAAAGATTGGAAAAGCGGCAAATGAATTATAAACTACAATTAGTAAGGTATTTTATTGTTTATACGAAATGTCATTTAAAGTATCTTGAGGACACTCAATAACAGTTTTTTTTAGAAATCATCTATATTAACTATTTCATTAAATATTAATTTATTTTCTTAAGACAGTGGCCCAATGACAAAACAAAATCCAAGCAAAATACTTCATCTCACAATCAGTTCACTCCTGTTCTAGCACCATAGGGCCCAATAATTATTTTACAGTCTCTGTTCTCCCCGTCTTAAACGTTTTAAGGCTTGCGGCGTATGTACACTGTATGTTGAATCCCAAGAAAATTTCGAGGTAGAAATTGACATGTGGGTAAATATCAATTAACATATTTGCTTCTGCCATAAGTTTCAACAACCCTTCGAGACCCCCCAAAGATGTGCTGAGGATTAATAATTAAAAAATATCATTGTCAATTGAATGTTTTTCGTCTTGTAATGTGATAACTGCAAAGTTTCAGGTTTGATTTTTTTTTGCGCAATAAACTAATCTTTGGTGGCCATACCTCCTTTATGTCGAAAGATAATAGTTATTGAGTCTTTTTCACACTGAATATTGGGTTGGAAAAAGTGTAAGACAGGTGCATAATTTAATTTGATACTTACCAAATTAAATTATGCACCTGTCTTACACTTTTCGTTCTTACACTCAACGTTTTGGTCACAACCAATTTTAGAGTAATTAATCCTAGATTTTATGTCTATAAAATCCTTGCCAGTAGTCAGATACTTAACCAGCTTTAAGCATAGTAATGGTGTTGGCATGTCTTCACCCGTTCATGACGGCAAGCCACGGTTATTAAGGCTCCTACAACCTCTTTGGCTTGAGTTGAGAAATGTGTTGTGGTAACCTGTCTTCATTTTTCCAATCATGACTTAGTACAGCTAAAATAATTATATTTTTAAAATTTTTCTTTTGGCTACTCTTCATAGTCAAATGGTAACCTTAGAAATTCATTCTCTTCGTTTTTACTTCTTGGGGCGAAATTTTGCCAATCTTGGCCAATACTTTTACTCGACTTACCTAAAATATCCCTTACCAGTATCTCCTGCGGAGTAGGCTGTTTTTCTAGTTACATTATTTAATGCCGTTGCTGTTCAATCTCAGGAGGGTGCTGTAATTAATATTCAAATTATGAGCTGATGTCGTCCAGAAAATTAACAACAACAGAAGAGAAACATATGTGGTACACCGTTTATTGCCGGTAATTTCAGAATTGGGAATCAAAATCAGAGGATTTTATTTTTTAATGAACACCACATCGCCACATCAACATTCTTTGAATTCATCGGGTTCAAAAACATGAAGCAAAGTGGGTTTCTTATAATGCAAATTTCTCCAGTTTTTTAATTACTACATATCATTATTTTAGAAATTGATTTGGGTATCTTTTCTGGGAAATTTTATGGGCTTTTCAGGGAGCTATTCGACAGGTTAAGAATTATGGACATGACCGAAAACGACAGGGAGCAAGTTTGAATAAATTTTGCTTGAGGAACGAAATTAAAGAAAATGTGGAGAAGTATTTTCTGATGTTGTCATCTTATCATGGAAGACCTGGTAGTTATAAATATATATCAAAACACAAGGCTCGTAGCAATTTTCTCTGGAATTCATTTTCATCTTATATCAGCAGTTCACGTCAAAAATCAGTACTACAGCATCTAAAAACTCGAAGCAAGCTTTAAATTAAGCAAACCCTATTGAAACAATTCATAGCTTTTGCTCACATTTTTGAATACTGTTGTCCCCAATTTTTCACATGAAATGATGATAAAAGGTGAAATAAAATCCCAATGAAATGTTCTACAAGCCCTGTGCTTTTGTATATTTTTATAATGGATAAGCTTTCCATAATAAAACAATTGCTACCCTGTAGCCCCTCTACATACAGATCTTTACATATGTACATACTTATGAAATTCAGTCTTACACATTGCTGCTAAAATTAAACTAAATAATACATCATTAATAATTCTTACTCTTTTACACAAATACTCTGAAATGTTTAACGGACTCCCAAAATGAGCTAGGAACGCTGTTTAATAAGATAAGTATGTATGTATGTGTGTTGTTTATCCACACAGCTACTTATTGTTACTGTCTTTAGGTTTGAGCACTTTTCTACAATGTATATGTACATTTGCAAACTATCCGTCTTAACTAATTGCAAGTAATTTAAAATACATAACTCTCAGTCTAGAAGTCTACCTATGTTGTCAATGTCAGTGTATAATTACTTATACTACGCAAATGCCATTTTTGTTGCTGCATTCGGAAACACATTTTGGATACGACCGTATACATATAAAGTGAAAGCCGTAAAAAAGAAATGAAGCCTGAAACAACATGTGTTGCAATTGCACACGTAGAAATCAAAGTTGGACAGTTTTACAAATGGGGAACATTTTCATAATTTTTGATAAATTCGTAGCCTGATGTATCACCACACAAAAACATAAAGTTTACAGTAATACACATATGTGTTCAGCTTGTAAGGTGCATTTATTGCACTTACCATAGTCAAAGCGTATATGTTTTATTGGATTTTATGATATATAATTAAATACCAAGCTCGGCGTGTCGGGGCTCGGTATTAGCAAGCACATAACAACTGTACAGTAGTTGTTACGAGTGTGGATTTTTAAGGGCGTCTTCCGCCTGGTTTAATAACTAGCTAGTAGGGTCGTACCTTCATCCGTGGTCACCATTATTGGAAGCACTAGTTCAAGTACTACCTTGTACTCCTAATTATGAATTCCGGGATGTCAGTTGAAGTTGGACTTGTGTTATACTTATTATGAGTTGGAGACCGGATCTGCGGGGTCCCGAGAGGCTAACGAGACGCTTTAACTATCTGTACATACGTTGGAAATGATGATTCCTTTTAATAACATTTTTATTAAAAGGTATTTATTATTAACGATGATTATCTACCACACCCAGAAGCTGTACTAAATTATACACACGTATGTATCTACATTTGCAATGCTTCGTAATAAGAGATCCATTATAAGAGCAAATTTTCTCCCTCGAGGAAAACTGTTGTATGCATTCCCGTTCACCACATGCTAATTTTGGTCCTTCTTTAGGCGTGCTCTTATTAGGAGATCACACTTGAAAGTGCTATAGTCTAACATTAGATATGTAGTATCTACTTGTAGTACATCGTACTTGAACAGCTCCTGCGTTACCCTGAAATAAATTTTACTCTCCTATTTGTAATTGCAATCGTCCCAATAAACTGATTCTTTGAAGCTTTTTTTCGCCTGCTCGTAATTACAGCGTCGTCTCGAGCCAAAGCGTTTTGATTGACAATGAAAACAATTGACGTTCACATTTCCTCCACTACTATTTTCGCCGTCCAAATCCAACGGTAGGATGTCAAGAAGCTAATTTTATCCTGGCAATGGGAACTCTCTTGAACTAGGGTATTGCTCTTTAGTTTGAATCTCTAGCATCACTTCTTCCACAATGTTAACCCGTAGTTCCCTCTCATAATATCCGCAAATGTTATACCTTCCCTTAAAAAATATTGTGAGTCTGTTCCACACAGAAATGGAATATTTACTTTGGGTCTCCAACGAAGACAATTCTGTCTCGCAATGATAAACGCGTTTACTTTAACTCTTGAGGGATACTTTTGTTTGCTCACCGGCAGGTTTTACATATGACTTTAATGAAATTGCGAGCTCTCCGCTCTCTACACCTCTCCCGAGAGGGACAAGATTTCTTCCATTTCCGCACACAATTAAATACTTAATTGTGAACATACAGCAGCAATGACTAAACCTCCTGCGGACGAAGCCAAAATTAATTAAATTAAAGGATATATCAAATTATGTCAGCTCAGCTTGAGCAGACAGCGAGTGGATTCGTAACTCCGTCCACATACATCTACATATTTCTTAAACACAAGCATGACTATATGCACAGCTATGTCTCCATATGAGAGGGTAGTTTCAAGTAATTTATGCAATAATAAGTATACGCAGAGTCATTTAAAGCCAGAAATTAATATGTAAAAATAAGGACGAGGAAGTTCCACTTGAGTGATTCTGGTGGCTATTAAGATTTACGAACAGATGCAATAAGACTCTCCCCATGTAAGTAAATACATCCAAAAGTGCACGGTGTGGGTATGCTCAAGTTAGTTTTTTGCATTTAGTGTTAGATGCTATTCGTACTATTCGTAGTGGGTGAGAGTGCCAAGCCAAGGCCACATGACAACTTGCTTGTTATTCTGAAAGCTTCCTCATCTCACTCTTTCGCCCTTCTCACTCTTATTGCATTAAAGAGCAGCAGTACTGTGGAACTTGTACTCCCCGTCACTACAACTTTATTTTGCAGCCGGAGTTTCTAATCGTTAGTGGCAGTCTAATAGGAGTCTATGAAGGTACTCTTATTACACTGCAGTTGGCAGTGCTCGTGAGGAGTTTAAGACGTGTAGTAGTACTCTCCTACGGCATTTGGCTCCTCACGAATATAAATAAACTCCAGTGAGATAAAATTAAAGTAACTCCAACTAAAAGAGCAACACAAATTCCAAATATTGTCATGTTTTTTCCTGTGGTGGGGAGAACCAGGGAATTGTGAGAATGTTCCCGTAAAATATACTTCCCGTTGTTAATGTGGCAATTTGCTTAGATTTGGTGTCGCACATAGAGGCAACTGTGTGGTAAATCTAGATTTGAGAATATATTTACCCTCTGACTTCATAAAGCAAGTTTAAAATGTCAGATGACGAAGAAAGAGCAAAACAGAAGCAGTTGCTTCGGAAAGGCGTGAAGCATTTGTGCGTCCGGTTGTTCATTCTTTTCGTTTTTTGTGCCATTGGCGGATTTCTATTTCGGGTGAAGCAAAATAATTATTATCCTATAATAGCTATGTATCTATATCTACTTTTCCACATACAATAATTGAGTCTTGCATGCTGGAAAGAAAATTATTACTGAGGAACGAGTGTCTATAATTATTATTACCTAAAAGCATATAATGAAAATATACAAATTTTAGCACGCGGAAATGATATTTTGGTCTGTTTAAATTGTAAACAGTGGGCGGAGGGTCGGAGGGAATTGGAGTATAAATGTGGAGTGAAAAAGGTACGTCGGGATTTTTTGGAGTCACTTTGGCAAGCGAGTCGATTTATGGGTGAGGATGATTGGAAATCTCTGGCAAGACGAAGGCTTTTGAAGTTTGAGGATGAGCTTCACACTGCCTTTGATGCCGGAATTAATTCCTACTCCGGAATCAAGACCTGGAGTTATTTGAACTCCGTTTTTTACTCCATGACTGTCATGACTACCATAGGTAAATAGTTGTAGACATATACTTACAATTAGACTATTATAGGTATACTAGACTATAGAATATTGCTCATCTATTACTGGAAGAATGGACATACAGGCAGCGCTGAGATTTTCCCTTGAACTCCTGAAGTGCCAACTACTTATGTACATATGTAAATATCTGTATTTGTCACCCCAAATCCAGATTTTTCCTCACTTTGTCGGAAACTCCTAGAACTGATTTACTATTCATACAACAATATTTTTTATTGCTTTTGAATGAATAACAAATTAAAAAATGCATTGAGCACGCTTACGTCACTAAATTAAAAAAAAGAATACATTTCCCCTGTCGGCTTCCAATGACTTCTTAAAAATCATGTGTAGCACAAAAACTTCCCAAGCGTATGAAATTTTATTTTTAGTTTTTCAAGCACAGTTTGTCTGCAAATTTGGACCCTCTGAACAATTTCAATTTAAAATTATTTAGCTTATGATGAAGCACAAAACTGAAATATGATTATAAAACTAACGGGAAATTTCATGCTTTCAGGTTACGGTCACATTTCGCCAGTGACATTTCTAGGAAAGCTCTTCACAATCATTTATGCCTTGATTGGCATTCCTATTTTCACGGTAGTTATGATTGATGCTGGGAAAGTCCTAACGAGAGCTCTAAAATTATTTCTGACTCGGAAGGAGGAGAATCGAAGATGTGAGTTGCCCGGGACAAGATGAATAAATCAAAATTGCTAGTTATTGTTCTGTCATGGATCTTCCTAAGATTACTTGTTAAAATTATATTATTGTTAATGTACAAACTGTATAATGAAGAAACTATTGTTTTCAGTGTTTGACCTTAATGATGACTTTAACCTCCCGCTAAGAACTGCAGTGTCGGTTTTAATGGCTTACTCTCTAATCGGAACTGTATTCTTCTACCTTTGGGAGACTGATTGGGGCCTCATGGGATCTTTCTACTTTGTCTTCATTTCGACTTCTACAATCGGATTTGGAGACTTAGTACCGGAGGTAGAAGTCTTATTAGTATAACATGAATCTAAGATCCTTTGATGTATTATTTTAATTATCTGAAAATGATTCCTTAATTTCTAAAAGTTTAGCACTAATCCGTTAATTGTTCTCTCATTATGACAGAGTCCATTAATTGCCGTTCTCTCATCACTGTACTTTTTGTTTGGGCTGGCTTTGACATCTCTGTGCATTGGGGTGATTCAAGTAAGTCATACATTTGCTGGCTAACCTTTACTAATAATTGAACTTTTCTACAATATCGGTGCCCAAATAAGAAACGCGATTCTAGACATGATGTTCGTCTTCCCTGAACTAACCACATACATGTGCTAGTACACGATAATTTACACCTCCAGTTTAAAAATTGATGATTGTCACTAGGTTAGGCTAAAAAATATCGAAATACTGATTTTTTTCTTTCGTAATGGTCCGGGACTGTTAACGTGTAGAAAAGGTTTGCATTTGGGAACGGATACGTAGATTATAATATTGCATTTTTATGGGCGTCAAAATATCGACTAATAAATTAGATCACTTACAACTAGGAGGAAATTAATACAAATTAATACTTTTTTTCAGGAAAAGCTAGAAAAACATTTAAACAACCTGACGGGAAAGATCTCCTCAACCCTTGCCATGCAAGTAGACTCCTCAGAGGGTTCTTCGGTTGAGGCTACCAATGAGAACTCGGGGGATAAAAATCACTCGAAAACGGAGTGAGACTACAGTCATTAATTTATTATGTACATGTAAAGATACTACATTTCGAACACATGTACATACGTCTGCTAATCATTATCAGATTCAGGGTAGAATATAGTAACATTACAAGCCGTACAGAACTAACACAAGAACTTTTGAGAATCTTCTAGTCACGTCCAGAAACAAATGCTCACTATACTTGAATACTCAATGACTCCCATTGATCCAAAATAATGTTATACATATAAGTGTACGTATCAATAAATATAACTATCTACACATACATAAAATAATTATGTTAATTAATTACAAGTATATTCACAGTGCTTGCCTGTATTCTGTATGTCTGCACATACAAAAACCAACATTAATCCTTAAGGCTAGCAGCTGCCATCTCAAATGAAGCGGAATAAAAGAACTCCAAAACGGTTCATTTCACATTTACTGTCTGGAATTTATCAGAGGAAAGAATTTCTCTTGGATTCTCCTCTTGATCACAATCAATTTTATACACATGTTCGGAGAAATGATACATTTAGAGATTGAGATATGTATATGTAGCTAAAAATAGTATATTTGAGTGTAAGTTAGAGACGTTTTGGTCGGTTAAATACTTCAATGTGGCCTATGTCCATGCAAGTCTACATCTTGATGTCCCTTGTACTGCTCATGATGTTCGGCATGTGTGTCTAAGCCAATCTCATGGAAGTCCATCATGAGCGTTTCCAAATTCTCCCTCGACTCACTAAACTCGCCCTCTTCCATGCCTTCAGCAATGTACCAATGAACAAATGCCCGGCGGTAGAACAATAAATCGAACTTTTTCAAAATCCTCTGCCAAACTACTCCCATAGCTGTTGTATTTAGAATTCCAACAACGGATCTACAACCACAAGCGAGTTCCGAGCCCGGAACAGCCATAGGTCTCTGATTACACATGCCAACTTTGAAACCACCCGGAGACCAGTCCACAAATTGTAACCTATTAGCCCTACTTTTGCTATTTTTGAATTGAATAAGAACTTCGTTAACATCATTGGGCGTCACGTCACCCCGGTACAAAACGCATGCTGCCATGTATTTTCCCTTGCGCGGATTACATTTCACGAGTTGGTTCTTCGGCTCAAACACGTCGTCCATGAGTGACCTCACAGAGTGCCGATCATGATAGACCCTCTCGTAAGGGAGTAAAGGCCCATAAGAAACCAATGGAAAGTGAATCCGGGGGTAGGGAACCATATTTGTTTGGAATTCTGAAAGCGTACAATTCAAAGATCCGTCGAATCGGAATGGGGCCGTGATCCCACTGACTACTTGAGCTATTAACTGGTTAACATTCTTGTAATTTGGACATTTAACCTCCAGATGCCGGATGAACATCGAGTAGCAACATTCATTCTCGTAAATCACGTCCACATCACTGTAATCCATGCTGGCATGGCAGGCCAGGACACAATTGTAAGGCTCCACGGCCGCAGTTGATAGGCGAGGGGAGGGATTTACTTCAATGCTAACTTTAGGTACTTTTGGGTGGTCCTGGTAAACCTTTTGGAGAAGTAAAGACCCAAAACCGGATCCTGTACCTCCACAAACGGATCGGAGTACCATTAAGCCTGTCAAATGATCGACGGACTCGACTTCATGCCGGAACTTATCCATGATGCAGTCGATGAATTCCCGGCCCATCGTGAAGAAACCCCGGGCAAAGTTATTCGCTGCATCTTCTTTCCCACTCACGAGCATGTCTAAATTGTAGAGCTGACGGTAGGAGCCAGTTCGGATGTCGTTGATCACGTCAACGTCGAAGTCAAAGAAGATGGCCCGGGGGACATATTTACAGCGCGCAGTCTCATTGAAGAACACGCCCGTCTCAGATACCTTCCGAGTATGGCCGAATTCCGTTGCGAGCGTCCCGTCTGGGTAGATACCATGTTCCAAGCAGAACAACTCCCAGCAAGCCAGACCTGATTGACAACCGGCCTGGCCCAAATGTACAACCAAGTTTTCCGATATCGTCATTTCTTAATTCAAAACTGACAATGAGACTGAGTTACGATTCTGGTCATTTATTATACTTTGATTCCAATATTAAATTTTGATTTGTTTTGATTTTCTGTATTGACATTTATTAATTTACTACATAGAGTAGTTTATATAGATCGTTCCAGCTTAATCGTACTGCGCTCTGCATCCTACTTTAAGAGAGTACGAGTATACATATTCAAATTATACATACAGTTCCATATTCCATTTCCACGCATAAATTTGTGATCACAAAAGGAAACTCAATTATGTAGGCAGAATTTAAACGATGTTACAAACCACTTCCGCTAATAATTTATTTTGTAAATACTTTGATGAGCTTTATTTATTTTTTAGTATTCGTTTTACATCGATAAATATGAAAATATACATACGGATCTCTTAATTAATACATATATGGGAAGAAAGTAACTTCAAAAGTAACTGTTTACTAAATTTTGTTATGCAAACATTATAGATAGATATGCATGGAATTGTAATTAATATCCTTCTTGCTAAAAGCTTCATCGTAGTAGTAGCGATGGCTGTCGTCCTTATGTACATGCCATGTTGAAACACAGCGGTACATTTTTTTCTTTCATTCATGCAAAATATGCTTTAAAATAAAAATCAAAGCATTTTTGTCTTTTTTGTTGACTTGGACAGGCTTAATTTATAGTAACCAAATGTTCAACTTAATTCTGCCCAGGTCAACAAAAAATAATGCCATTTCAGAATATAAAAAATATAAAAACTAAAAGAGAGAGAACAGAAATACCGCAATGCTAAACAAGTTACCGACAAGCATGTCACAGCAGAACACATGTCAGATATTAAATGTATTAAAATGATGTATCGGTCATGCATTGATTGCGTTTTGGATGGTTCAAAACAGTTTACCCTTTCGTGATACACAATCAAGACGTAATAATCAGGAATCTAAGTATGTTTACAATTTGTGTAAATAATCAATTTTTGTGAGCCATGCTTGAATGTTTCATGTCCAAGTGAACAAAATCTCCAAAAAATAGCCTACACTTACGTGCATATGTTAGACCGGCTCATTTAACCATACTAATAATTAGTCCACTCGATTTTAAAAATAATTCATCACTGGTGCTCGAATTAAGCGAGAGAGTCACTGTCATGAATATATTGAAATTACACTGTAAGGGTTAAAATATATAGTTACAGCGCCTTCCTTGCAAAAATAGTGCCGACATAATATTGAAACGCGTCTTTTCCTAGAATCAAAGCGTTCATTCAAAAAAATTGTGACCAGTTCTAATTTTAGTAAAGTTGTCCAGAATAATGCTTGTTTTTTATGAGCTTATTTTTGTTGACGATGGGTTATAAACCTCTATGTCAGTTTCCATACAATTTTTGTTTGTTGTAATAACAGATAAAGCTACTCCAGCAATGAATTTACTACAAATAGCTATTTACGAAATGTTGTAAAACGAGTAATAATCTTGAATATTAGATAATTTCTTAATAGGCTAGATAGGGGCAAATCTGAATAACTGAACCCCTTTCATGTTAAGATTTTTCAGCTGTTTAGGTATTTTATGTTATAATTCTCTGTGAAATTCCTGCAAAAATACGACTTCTAGGATATTTGTATATAAATTATCAGTGTCCATTCAAATAATTAATCACATTAAAACGGCGGATGGCTTGATTGCTAGTTTGAATTTAAATGATAGACTAAATAAATCGTTCCTGCACTCCTCATTCTAACTTCCTTCTGACTATTCCAGACAAGACATAAACAGTTAGGAGTTTTACGAAAGATCCTACGTACTCTACGCAATCTGAGATGTACGCAATAATCGGCGTACGTGCGGTACTTTCAGCGTATCATAAGCAGACTTCCGAGTAATATCGTTGGTTACTTTTGTACACAGAATCCTGCGTAATGTAATTGAAAGTGCACGCAAATACCCGCGCATAATATGTATTAGCATGCAAAAACAGTTTTAATTTAAAACACGTTTTACGCCTTAAATATTTCCAAGTACACTAATCTTACCCCTACATCAGAAAGACCGTAAAAAGTACTATATAATCACCGCGCAGTTTTTAGTTTCAGCGTGCACTTTTTGGATAAATTGTCTTGTAATTTCAGTGGTGGATTTCAGGTGCTGGTAGGGATGGAGTGCAATAAAAATATCCCTCCTTTTTTCTTCTCCTCTTTTGAGACGAGAACATTTATCAACCATTTATTCAACTAATGCTCTCCTGTCATTGAAATAGATAGGTTGCAAGTTTGGCTCCAAAAGAATTGAAGATGCGTGTTATGAATGAATTTCAAAGCTTGCCGTTGCAACTAAAATTATATTATATGAGCAAACTTGAGACTGACGATTTTGTGGATATTTTCGTTCAGGTTGTAGGCGATTTGGATGTTGACTTTTGAGGATTATGTTATTCCAGAACTACCATAATTTGGACACGTTATTAATTGTATTTTGAATTAACTTATTCACAAATTAAACATTGTATTCACACATCATATTTTTGATGATGACTTCAGTTGATGATTATATAATATTAAATTAAATAATATAATAATAATATAAAATACATTATAATTAATTAAATAACAGAATATTGCAGGTATTTGAAAGATACTTAAACTATAATATTTTTGTCGAACTATCTGTATTTTAATAGTCATGACGGCAAATAGTTTTTGTGCATGACAAAGTTGTAAACCTAACCCTACAGGCACGCAAGATTTTGCGTACGTACACTACATTCGTATCAACAAGAAGCCGATCTTGAATGCGACCAATTTTACGTAAAGTACGCTAGAAGTTGAGTAGTACGCGGGATCCTACGTACACTCCGGAATGCGTACGGTACGCTGGATCTTTCGTAGAACTCCTAACTGATAAACAAAGCAGTTTCAAATCATTACAAATAGTAAACAAAAATCAAAAGACAAATAATTTTAAAAAAGAGTAACAATAAATCTACAAAAATAATAGCTCTGATGGGACAAAAGTCACTAAAGGTGGCTCTCTTTTTTCTCTACAACAACGCTACACTTCAAAAAACATGGTGATGATTCGGATTTACAGAACAAATTTTTTCTAAAAGGTTATATGTACTTTCAAATCTTACACCGATACCGACCATACAAAAAACAGATACGCAATGATCAGTACTATAGTTAAGTACACGTAGCTGGAAAATAAATTACTGTTTAGTTCAGTCGTGGTCGTTGGAAATTTATTGCAATTTAGAGCATACGAATTCTCAAGAGAAAAAGAAGCCTACATTTTATGCTGCAAGGGCAAGTTTGAATGCGAATATTATGTTTTACAGAGACTGCAGTAATGCTTGTTAAATGAAGCGAGTAGTTCGACTCATTAAAGAATGTAAAACGTGTTGTCTGATATTCTACCAAGTTCAGTGCAAATATTCACGTCTCGGAGCAATAGATGCAGTAGTTTACCAGCTAGTAAAGTAAGCGCAGTTTCCATTTGTTTAGACAGAATTTTATTTTCATCTGAAGTTCTAAAGTATTTTCAGTAAAAAACAATAAGCATGGTTGCAGATCGGTGGCGTCAGCGGTGAATTGGCGTTTTATTCAACGTCATGCCATGATGAATAAACATTAAAGACATGATATTGTGGAATTCAGGGGCGAATTAATAAAATAATTGTTACCCTGGCTCTAACCCTCAAAATAGATTTGTGGGCCTTTGCACATGTAATCTGAGGGTCTTAGTCAACTTTTTTTTATCCTGGCCCTAAATTTTTACTGCCACTCCGTAAATCCACCCCTGGTCCAATTCATCAATGCTTTACTTTGAACTCTGACAGAATTTTCGAAGAAGGCCTGGAAACATTTGTACCTTTTGCACATTCATGGTATTCCCTAATAAGACCAATCAGATCATTCTTTGCTTCTGAAAATTCAGACTCCTCCATCCCCTCTTGAAGGTACCAATGGACGAAGGACTTTCTTGCATAAAGAGGCCCAAACCGATGGAGCATTTTCGTAAAAGATGCTGAGACGGCAGTTGTGTTTTTCATCAATAGCAGCGCATTCGTTCTGGTATAAATTTCGCCTTTCGGAAGGGGTGTAGATCGACCAGGACATACTCCTGCTTTTAGATCCTTTGGAACCCAATCCACAAATTTTAACTTATTCGAGTACATTTTGCTATTTTCTACCAGTGCAGCATCAATGGAGTTAGCATCAGCTAGAGTCATTTGACCTCGGTACATGAAATTGATTGCCATGTTACGTTCTGAGGTAAGTGGATCGGTTTTCACAACTTGGTTACCATCATTTAATACCTCCATCAAAAGAGTGTCAAAATTTCTCCAAGTCTGAGTATTCTCTGGAGGTAAAATCGGTGCGAAGGACAGGATGGGGAAATGTAATCTGGAGTAAGGAACTAAGTTACTTTTAATTTCACCCAGGGAACGATTTATATTCCCATCGATGTGAATGCAGGATGTAACAGCACTCATGATTTGCGCCATTAGATTATTCAAGTTATTAATTTTGGGCTCTTTGAGTCCCAGATTTTGGCGGCATTGATCCAGAAGCGCTTCATTTTCAAATAGGAATGTCACGTCTGCATTTTCAATGCTTGAATGTGTTGCCAGCACCGTATTATAAGCTTCGGTGGCTGTTGTTGAGAAACTAGTAGACGGTACAATGTCAACAGTGACTTTAGTTAACTTTGGATAAGCTTCGGCCAGGTTTTTTAAAATCAAGGACCCAAATCCAGAACCGGTACCACCTCCCAGAGATCGGCAGAGCACAAATCCCTCAAGTTTATCCGAAGCTTCGGCTAAATCTTGAATCCTGCTCATTGTGGCTTCAACATTTTGTGAGTAATAGCCACGGGCGTAGTTACTGGATGCGTCTTCTTTCCAGGACATTAGCTGGTTCGAGTTAAATATTTGGTTCTTGTTTCGAACCCCTTCTATAGACGTTGGGTCCAGATCAAGAAATAGGGCTCTAGGAACTTGACGTCCTTGTGGACCTTCCATAAAGAATGTGTTCAGTTTTAAATTGGATGATGCGAGAGGCCCACTTGGTTCGGAAAATACATTTCGGCGCTGGAATTTTCCATCTTTAGTGAGGCCATGTTCCAGAGATAGTAGCTCCCAGAACGCACTTCCGAATTGGACTCCGCCTTGGCCCACGTGGATGAAAATTAGTGATTGTGAGCTAGCCATTTCTTTAGAATTAATACCACACTGGTTCCTTGGGTTTGTATTTGTGTGCGTATATACTTACTTACAAATTTTTTATTGCGGGATTTTAAGAAGTCGAATTTATTGCTGCATTTTTAAAATTTAGGGAGCGACAAGTTGGTTGCTCAAAATTGGGTTAATTTGTTGCAGGTGAGTGTATGTCTTGCTCATGCTATGTTCATGTGAACGTGAAAGGGTAGTGTGGATTAAGGATATTGGAATTTTGGAATATGTAACCCGCAACGAGTCACGTAGTCACATTATGAATTTTAAGACTAAGATATGACATGATGTTGCAAGTTGCAATAATTTTACTGCTTGAAAATTTTTTATTAACAAACTGTTATCCTTCTTAATAAAAGCTTCATCATAGTAGTAGTAGTAGACGTATAGTAGTAGTGGGTGATAGTGATGGTCTCGTAATTTTAATGCATTTATTCAACTTAACTTTTGAATTTCTTCGTTTTTTATGAAAAAATTGGATTTGTTTTACATTTTCTAATTATTGCTTCATTAAACAACTGATTTTAAATAATTTTAAAGTTTTCTGTACTACTATTTCAAGAAAGTCTATAACAATATTAATGAACTTTTTTTAAAGCGTTTGTGGTAGAGATTAAGAGATTCACTTCTATCTTCTATCACAACAAAATTTAGAAACGAAAGGAATGCCAATGTCACTGCGATGGCCTCCGCGGGGCCACACAGTGACGGCACTCCTTTAATTCCAATCGAACTAACCTAACCTGAACGTCCGAAACGACGGGTTAGGTTTCCAATTCCCCGAATTATCATGACCCTAAATCTTTTGTTCAATTAATACCAAGTTTTTTTTCAGGTGAAAACAAAAGATACTCGGTGAAACCTGCGTGATTCCTTATTGTCAGGACCAGTTTGAGAAAAAGTAATAGGGTAAAGGGGGCAATTGCCCCCCTATTCCAAATAAAATACTATTTAAAAAAAAAATTAAACAAAAAGATTACTGCAAACTCAACATATGCAGTAACTGAGTAACCCATATAAATATTTGTGTATAAACAGATTACTCTAAAATCACCCAAGAAGTTAGTAAATTATTTATTACCCACTGCTCCTCCCGTCAAAAGTTGACCCACCCTTAAGCGCGAAAATCGTGTCACAATGTTTTTCCATTGCGAGAGCAAAGGATTTCTAGAACAATATATTTCTGTCGCTATGTAAAAGAATTGCGATACGATTTTCGCGCGTGTACATGGGTCAACTTTTGACGGGAGAAGCCGTGGGTAATAAATCCTTCACTAAAGAGGCATGCAAACTTTTTGGGTCATTCTAGAGTATATTTTTATTGTGTTCATCGTATTTTAGCGGGTGATTTGAATGCATTGCAAAATCAAACGATTTGACTTTGCCTCGTCGCAGGGGTCGGATTTTTGTGGGAAGACGGGAAGATTCTTCCCCGGGAAAAAATGTTTATGGCAGGGAAAATCTCAAAGGGAAGGGATTCTATTTAGCAAACAAGGATTTTAAAATTCGTCGACCCTTTTTTTGGCAGGAATTTTCAAATTTGTTGGCGTTTTTGCAGGGAAATTTGTTAGGCAAATAGGGATTTTTAGATTGGTTGACCTTATTTGACAGGGATTTGACGCCTTGTAGGGAAATTATTTTTGCCAACAGGGATATTGAAAATCGTTGACCTTTTTTTCAGCAGGGATTTTTGAAACCTTTGAGGACCTCCCTGCAGGGAAATTTCATTCAGCAGGGAAATTCAGAAATAATCTTCCAGGAAGATTTACAAAAATCCGACCGCTGCCTCGTCGATTCGGCTTCAATCTTCATTGCCAACAAAAGTATAGTAACAGTGGCCTTAAATGTTTTCATATTAAGAGCTTTTAGCTTCTTTAACTTACACGCATCGCTTCGAGGGTAATTAAGTTGGATAGAGTTATTAAATTAGTGAACTATTTAATTCTTCTTTATGAAAAGGTCAAACGCGTTTGCTATCAGCAGTTTCTTTTCGAAGCAAAAACGTGTATCACAGAAACATGAGGTGGCAGTAGCTGGAACGATAGAAACGAACCCAGTTTCATCAAATCCAAATTCTCCGAAATCGGATCAAACCCAATGGAAACACTGGTCAAAAGATTAGCAACCGATTCGCATTCAAATTTGATGAATCGTAAAACGTGAACAATATAAAAAACTGAAATTCAGTTCGCAAAATTCGATGCGTTTTACATTCGTTAATTGGATTTCCAATTGAATTCGTAATATTATGTACGTTGTAATTAATGTTGCCCCCCCTCCTTGGCCAGTTCCTGGCTACGCGCCTGCTTGGTGGTACTTACATGATTTCTCATTGTCAGTACCAGTTTCCTCTCAATTATTAATACCAAGTATATTCTCGGTGGAGTAAAAATACACTTGGTGGTATTTACGTGGTTTCTCACTGTCAGCACCAGATTTTCTCTAATTAATACCATATATTCCTGGTACTTCTTCCTTTCGCCCAAACCCCACCATAAACCAAATAGCCAATCTTTCTAACGTGCCCTTTAATATTGTTATTTTGTGGTACAGTAAATGACTGGTACAATGTATTGATACCATGGTATAAACCTACTACCAGTTCCACGACTTGTACCAGGTATTTCTCCTGATACGTCACATTGGAGACTCCATATAACATACCAGATAAAATCCCCATGTTAAATCGCTATATACCAGTTATGGAACTTTAACCCGAATTTGAAAATCCCTGTTCACAAAAAAGAACTTCCCTTTGTAATTTGCCCTCGTAGAAATATTTCATCCCTGGGAAGAATCTTCCCGTCTTCTCACAAAAATCCAACCCTGGCCTTGAACCTATTATTTGTAAAAATAAGAAATATCTAAAGTTCAAATTCACAGTAGGGTTTAGAATTATTATCAAAAATTATTCTGTTCAACACGACTTTCAAGAACGGATGAAGTTGCAATAATTGGCTGCTTTCAGTTCAGATAATCACTCTTCTACGAAAGGTACACCGAGAAGACGTACACATATAAGCGGACAAGCAAATAAAGCACTCGTAATATGAAATTGTTTCTCAGCACCGCGCAGCACATGCCGTATCTACGATATTCTCGAATGGTGCTTGGTCATATTTTTAATTTCAGAATTGTTATTCGAGTTAAAATATGAATATTATAAGTAGCCAGTAATTTAATTTTCTCGGAGATGCGATTGCAATAGCTAACAATAGGCAAAATTATTAAGGGAAATCATGAATATTGGAATTTATAAAACTTCCTTAATGACACGCTCTCTGAAACTACTTCAACTTGTTCATGCAAATTTAAGTTCGAGGTCAAGTACTGACATGACTTCAAGTTTCAAGTAAGTTTACTGCCATTGTACTTGAACCTGATTTGGTTTAAAATTTTATGATCAAGCACAGGACGTACCGTCTTGAAACTGACCTGAAAAATTCAAGTAAATTAATTGGCCCACCTGAACTTGGCCCGAAAAATTGTAATCTACTTGAACTTGTCCTCAGCACTGCTTAATAACAAATCCCTGGGAATGAAAATTCACTTAACAACTTCCATCTGTGTCTGAATTATTCGACGTAATAAAGTATACTGAATATTTTATTTTCATTAAATGATCATCACGTGTTCCTACTAGGCATTGGCATACCGATATAGCCATACGATATTATCGTCCATATCGTACATTTTTCGAAACGATAATTGAACGATAATTCTCGTAAACTTTGAACGATATATCGGTCAGTTTGCATATCGTAAATACGTGGTTCAATTCCCCAAATAATGATTCTCACCCATCATTTTAATGTATATGAACTAATTCAAAACATCATGTCAGTCAGCTCATAATAATACCATGGAAATTCCTGATTTCCTCAAAACATATGTTAAAACATACATGGTTACATGGATAACAATGGAAAAATTAATGCCAATTATACTGTAAGTGGGGTTAAAATATATTTGGTTTGGCTTACGTAAATCCTCATTGTCAGTACCAGTTCTCATTCAATTAATACCAACCATAGTCTCGGTGTTCCGAATGGGATCAGTAAAAAGAAAAGTTGTTTGATAATTTTTCGAACAACGAATTTTTGTGGCATTTTTTGTTATAAACAGTAGTAATAAGGTGAGCATTTAATCAATCATCAATACTTCGGCAGTGTTGGTCGATTATTTTTGTAATTTATATTATTAACCGATGCGTTTAAAATTGAAACAAATATCGTTATATCGTCCTTGGATATCCTTATCGTCCTTCGATATCCTTATCGTCCTTCGATATCCTTATCGTCATTTTTTGGATGAACGATAACGATATTAACGATATTTAAAAAATGACCGATATGCCAATGCCTAGTTCCTACATACTTCGGCATGGGCTAACTTGTGCGAAACGTCCGTCGTCGAACGTCGGCTAAGTTAAGGATGAAGCTGAAGTACGTCGGCTAACTTGTCCCGATGTTCGTCGGGAGGCTAACTTGAGGCTTCCCTTTAAATGGCTTAAACTTATGTGTGTATTTGCGGTGTGTATGTATATACATATATGTATGTAGTTTCCATCGGCGAAACTCGTGGCTGTTTTCGCTAGTGATTAATAATTGCATGCGTCACGATAGATTTATCTACTCTAGTTTGAAGTTCGCGAGCATTTTGAGAAGTGGATGTTTACCCGTCTCGCATTCGCAAGTATTTTTAGTAGAGAAAGTAACTATTAATTTTTGACCTGACCTTGACCTTACACTTCAGGTACATTTACATTACATTAAAACTTTCAGCTCAGGTATGAAACTGATTTCAAGTTCCTTGATCTGAAATTGAATTTTGGTATTTGAGCATTATTGTTTGAAGGTTTTGTCGTATAACGTTGCAGCGTATGCTTATTTTACAGGTCTTACTTACAATTAGGACTTTATACACTCGTATATCTGCGTGTTATCATGGGAACACCAGGAAAACCTGACGATGCAGGAAGATCAAACCCTTTTGCAGCAAAATTTGCTCAGTTTGGAAAGATGTCGATTCAGCAGAAACTGAAAGAATTGTTGACGAAAGCCGCAGCGCAACAGAATCTCGGTGTAGGGACCAAGTTGGCGGATGAGGTTGGTTTGTCTCAGCCTGACAATAAATCTGTTCCTGGTAGTCCGGCCGAATCGAACGTCGGGGAAGGTTAGCATGATATAGTTTTATTGTATCCCTGTTCAAAAACTTGAAAATTAAATGATTTATTATTTATTAAATGGTCGATTTGATTTACAAGGTTGGTGGTGACAGGGGTTAAAGGGAGCAAAGAGACTTAAGCGAGGAATGCCTATTTTTTAATTTGTTAGGTTCTTTAACTTCAGGGAACAAAAGGAATCTTAATTCTGAAGCTCGGGGTAGTTCAAGGTCAAGGTCGCCAGTTTCAGCCGTAAAAAGTATCAAAAAATACAAAGTTATACAATTACATATATATAGTTATATAGAGGTAGTTAAAGTTAATTAAACATTTATCAATCTGGAAGGGGTCAACATAGAAAACATTTGTTTGTTTGTTTTAGTTGGACAACTTGAAATGGGGGATAAAGTGAGCAGTGGGAGTAACGAAGAGGTTGGAAAATGTGAGCTTTGTTGTAATATATTTTTCAATATTTTCGTGACAATGTTTACGTGCGTATAAAAATTTCTATGTTAGCGGGAGCGGCGCATTTAATTTAGTTTTTTATCCTTTGCTCTGAAGTAACACGACCTATCAGTCGGAGCATCTCCGCGGATTCAGTTTCTACCGATTTAAGCTTACCTTCGGGGAATTCAAATAGGGAGGTGGACGAAGGGGGATACGTTGTCTGCTTGGTTGTGGTAACATCCCTGCTGAGTGGGGAAATTTCCGATAGCAAAGCTGTCCTGTTTAAAGCAATGCAGGCTGAACTGACACTTGGACTAAAAACTTACTTTCCTCTTCGGACTGCTGGTCACACAGCTCGTGAAGTTTTTAATAAAATGAAGAGGCTCGCCGATGCTTTAGCTCCAGTTCTAGGAATGGAAATCAAGGAATCAGACTGTGTGAAAGCAATGGAATTACTGGATGCTTCGGAGGCAGATGATTGCTACGATCGCAATTATTTGAAGACCTTGCGTGAGGGTGGTTTCATGCAATATTTTTGTGACATCGTAACCATTTGCAGAAATTTTAACTCACAGTAGTCCTGTTTGATGATTAATGAGCAATTGTTAGTTAAATGTTTCGTAGGGACTTAAAAACGTTTGTAATTTTTTTTACATGTATGTAATTACGGGTATGCTATGTATTTGTACTACGTAAACACATGCATTGTTTAATACTGATTTTGATAATATAAGTATTTAATGTTCGTTCAGTAATACAAGGTATAGAATGTGAGTTGGTATCAAAACTGCAATTTTACCTAATTTTAATTAATACTAGTAGGACCGAGCATGCTTTTACAAGTTTGTATTGTAATTTAGGCTCCTGTATGAACATTGTACTCGATTTTGTTATTGATGAAATAATAATTATTGTAGATTTCAGTAAGTTTATGACAACTTGTTTTTTTTGTAGAATTACTACCGTTATCTGTAGTCGACTCAAATTGTTGAATTTTAAACTTGTATTAAAATGCTTTATGGAGTCAATAGATTGCACTATATGGTATTAATTTCTTATCAATTATGATTTAATTTAAATGTTGCCGAAATCAGCATCTGTATGTGATTATAACATGTCCCATAGCAAGCGTGAGTAACACCAAGTATACCTACAAGAAAATAAACCAGGATTTTACTTTCAAGCTCATCTTGTGGCCCGTGTAGCGGCAACGTACGTAGGTGTAGTTATTACACGTACAGATGATGAAATGCCCACATTGTATGTAAGTGTGTTGCAGTGTCTTTTATTCAAGAACAAAAACAATGCCGAAGCTATGGTGAGTGATTGCGAGATCTCATGCTCAGGTTTCTTGTTACTATTATAATCAAGTTGATCACATTACCTGAGAATGATGCGAATGTGCTTTGTTCTTGGAATTATTGTAGTATTTGACTTCCTTTTTACGAAACATCCTCTCGCAACCTCTATATAAACTGACAATCTTGAACGGCATTAGCCATTCAGTGAAATAGCAGATACCGAAAAAGCAAACATGGGAAGTTTGTATTCGCAGTGCATTACTTGGGCAGCTTTAGGAGTACAGGTTTTAGTCCTCATAGCATTTTTTGATTTTTGCGAAGCTGGTGGCAGAAACACTGGCTTTGTTGGAGGTTCTTACTCAGGACTCGGTGATGGGGGTGGAGGAGCTTTCGGAGGTGCCTACAGTGGTTTTGGCGGTGGATACGGAGGCTTTGGTAGTTATTCTGGAGGAGGATTTGGTGGTTACGGTGGAGGAGCTGGTCGGTTGGGTTCCGTCCATTCAGTCCTAGCAGGAGGTTACGGTGGAGGTGGTGGTCATGGTAGGTTCACAACTTCATTAACTCGGTAGTTTGTACACATGTACTTAATCTTTGGGGACTTCGTGTTTGAGCAGTTCAGGAGTTACCTAATATTTTCTCTTTTATATTCTAGGAGGCGGTGGAGGTGGCGGAGGCTACTTCGGTTAGCAGTTTATGATGTAAAGTCATCAGTTAAAATTAATTTCTATACACGTTTACAATAAAGTTATTAGCGCTTTTGCAAACGTTATAATATGGAAGTGTCAACTTCAGCCGCATCTAGTAAGTAGTTTTTCACTTTTAGGTACTTACATATATTATTAGTTTAATTTGAAACTGACCAAATCCTTTATCGTATATTTCAGTGATTAAATAGTCTTAAGCTCAAAAATAATTAAGTTTTGGAAATATTAAATAATTGATACAATACATGATCGAAATCATTATGTATGAGTGGCGTTATGTGTGAATATACAGTATTAGGGTAACGCAAGAAAAGCCTGTGTAGTACTCAACTGATGAATTTGTATTAAATCGTAATTTCTTGCTAGAAAAAATTACTTTGAAATCATTTTTTTCTGCACCAGGATGATAATCTGAGCACATCAAAAATTGGAATGTATGCTCCTTATAGGTACATACAAAACAGGTTCTGCTGCACTCCTCAGGTTGTTCAAATCAAGTGTCTATCTACATACACCTAAAGTGTATTTACAATGTAATATTTTTATGAATAGTAAAGCGATGCACGCCTGTTCGGCTATATTCGTGGTTATAACGTCACTTTGGGTTATTTTATGAGAAGTGGTAATCATTTCAAAGGGAATAACAAAAGTTTGAATTGTTTAGGTCTGAATTCAAAATTTGGAGTACATACGTAAAGTACGTATTGTATTCTACTAAAGTTGCTCCCACTGAATTATCTTTATCTTTAGCTTCCTCTGTGTATCTGTGACATACAAGTTATCCTACAACTGTCTGTAGTAGAGCATCAATCAGCAATATTTGTAGCAGGCAGTCAGGCCAAGGAGGGACGTCAACTCTGGCCAGACAGAATTTTGCAGTGGAAGCAATTTCAGCTACTACCAATTTCATTCAAAAAAGTCTTAAAATACAAGATTACCGCAGAGCAAAATTGAATTAGCAAATTGTACTGGGTCAAGTAAGTATTTACAAGCTGAACTAATATTTACGGGCGGGCTACGGGCTTTTTAAATTTTGTGGGCCGTTCCGGGCTTTGTCGCTGAACTCAATTTTGGGTCGGGCGGCTACGGGTAAAAATTTACTGGCCACGGTCCTAAAATATCCCACGTGGAGATGCTCTAGTCTGTAGTTGTAGTTAACGACTAACGACTTAAAGTTTAGAGCAGCTTTGCTTTGGTTCCTAATCAGAGCTATGCAGTATTTTCAAATACAGTATTTTAAAATACGTATTTTCAGACCACAAAGTATTTTGTATTTTGTATTTTAAAGTTAGCAATCAGTGGGCAAGTATTTTGTACTTAGTATTTTAAGGGCCTGTAAGTACAAAAATATTTTGTATTTGCTTACTTTCGAGGGCCTGGAAAATGTATTTCAAATACAGTATTTAGCTCAAAATACTTTTCACCAGCATGATTACAACTTTGACATTGTTTGTAGTTTGCATGATGTTCAATATCTGTGAGAATTCCATTTTAGCAATGCAATAGCATACGATGGAATGAATCCTTTTTACTGGATACATCAAACTTGTTGAGATTCTCCATATTCAGTATTACATACCGTCACTGAAAGGGCAAAATAGTATACTATGCTCTTTTGTGCTTTTGTACATCACTTAGCCCACTTTGCCTCTTTAACAACAATATTTAAGCTCCGTCGAAGGCACTCAATTTAATTTTCAGATACTAACTCAGATGCTAAAAATATCATAATAATTTACTTTACTTAATAAACAATCAAAATAACTGATTATAGTTAGTCAATGTAATTATAATTAATGAACTGACAAATTTAACAAAAGTTGAATCAGTTGTTACTACACCAGTCTTATATGCTGTCCTTGAAGTGATTAGTTATCTAATTAATTTTTAAAATATTGATTTTTAAAGCTGTTTGAGCCCCATAAACTGAGAATAGTGAGCATTATTTGGGTATTTTAAGAAAAGTATTGCATTTAAAATACAGTATTTTGTATTTGAGTATTTTAAATTACCGACCATGTATTGTATTTTTATTTGTATTTTAGTAATGTACCCTGAGGTATTTTACATTGTATTTTGTATTTTCTATATTTTACTTCAGGTATTTTATTTTGTATTTGGTAATCTTAGACCAAGTATTTTGCATAGCTCTGTTCCTAGTTTTAAATTCAGTTTTAAATGAGACGACGTAATTTTTCAAAGCGACAGTGCTTGACTCACACTCACATAAAAATAAAACCCCATAACATTCAATGTTGCCCGGGTGCCCAAACGGCCCAAACCCAGGTGCAGGAGTTTTTCAGTCATATGTACTACGTGCGTATTTTAATTCTGCATCTGTTCCTTGTCTTAAATCTGAAAGTATTAGGTGTAGGAATACCTATCGTTAACTTAATCTGTGACACCTTTTATTTGATAGTAATAACTGATGACTTCTCACTCACCACACCACTGCTATTCATCAGATTTTCAAAGAATGTGTCACATAATTAAACATTACTGTGTTAAATTAAAGGAAAAAACTGAGGGAGGTAACGTGTGTCGTGCACATTTATTAGCTTTATTAGCCGATTCGAACGATTCAAGGGCGGAGTGCATATACATATCTGTACGTCCACAGGTCCACGCATAACACAATGAACTAAACCTAAAACTAAACCCCGAACAGTTGAATATTAGAAAAGTGTTACATACCTGTTGAAAATTACTTATCAATCTTCGAATTTAAACAAACAAACGCAGCTGATGCTTTGTCGGCTTTCACTAGATTTCATGAGATTTTAACAATGTACTTTCTCCTTATTGTTCATGAAATATGTAATGTAAATATTTGCTCATAGTACTATCGCTGGTTTGGTGCTCCTTCACTTTCTGTTGAACTTGCTTCTTCTTCAACTGATTCATAATAATTTGTATTTATGTTCATATATTACTGAAAAATGCTATACGGGCTCCACATTTGTGTATGCGCTAGATGTGCTAATCACCCGTCATGTGTTACGTAGTGTACGTCACCAAAGTGGTTTCACCCCCATTACCTAAGATTGGTTCAACTATATGTGGATAATATACTTCATATAATTAAAATACGAAAAGTGCAGTGATTGTGTTTTCTAACCAGGACATCAAATACGAAAACAGCACCACTTTATTTATGCAGTACCATGACCCCACCTCTATCCGTAATGGTAGGAGTGAATGGCTCATTTTTCTATGATAAGCGTCCAATTGAAGGGCTCTTAGCTCACAAATAACAACCTGGGAATATGCACACAATTTCCCAGCACTACCATGCAATTCGAACGCCGTAACAGTCAGGAGTACACATTTCGCGAAGCTGAAGAGGTTAAAGGAAGATTTTGCAGAAGACATTTGATGAATGAGCATATAACTATTGACTACAAAGAGGAAAGAGAAACAGGAAAGAATCGTTGGGTACACAACATGACGGTGGACGTTGTTGAAGCTTCGCGTTAGTATTTGCAGTTTTCTGTAAGTCTCAAAAATCCTGGATGGATTCCTTGTCCCTTCAAACTTCGTGATCGCCTCCAAAACCACAGATATCTCCAACTCAAAGAGGACCATTGTACTTATTGTTGTTACTGCAACATTCACTCGTTGAAAGTACAACCAGCCGTCCATGACAGCTAGTGGTATGGTAAGCATCTTCAGTTCTTTTGACAAAAGCATGGTCAATGAGCCCAACATATTTGGATTTTTCAGTATCTTCAATATTTGTATGATTCCTAGCAGAACTGGTAGATATTGACCAACCAACAACAACTTGAGTGTTTTTGGTTTACTCTTTCGGTGATTCTGTAATTCTGGAAAAGAAAGTTATGTAGATATACCTACATATACTAACAAAAAGCTTAAACATTGTTGGCTCTTTCAAAACTTGCATGGAATATAATGTTGAGATTTTTTAAAGCAAATTTTTCCGATATTAAGCTCAAAACTTTACCAGTTTCCTACAAATCGGTATTTATAATAATTAAAAATAAAAACAAATCATTTTTTACAAACTACCTTGGTTAGAATTGCTGAAACTATAGAACGCCGTAGACAGAAATGCGGATTCATGGCAATAAAGAATATTGCCTAATGTAAACAAAGCCAACATAGAGCTACTTGCGGTTGGAATCAAGCTAGCCATGATTTCCTCGAGGGCTCTGGTTGCATTCCAAATGTTAACTGTGAGAGAGAAAGCTAAGAAGAAAGCGTGAAAAGCCTGAATGACTGCCATTATCTGAAAGATTGATTTCTTCCTGCCGGATCGTGCTTTCATTTGTTTCCTGCTTTCATCCCAAATCCAAGGCAGAAAAAAGCACTTTGACGCATGTTGGTAGGATTTAAGAAGCAAGCGAGTGTTTTCGTCGGGGAGTGTACCTGTAATTTTCACTTGCTCAATGGCCTTCATTGTTCTTCCTGCTTTGATCTTCGTTTGTAACCGTTCAGTACTGAAATGTTTCGGCATTTTTGGGATAAGTTTTTACAGATGATGTAATGTAAAATGTATGCACAGTTGTGAAATGGGATAAAATCACTGTTTAGAAGATTATTCAACAGCAGAATGTACTTGCAAGTATACGATCAGGATTCTTCACGTTAATGCGAATACAATTTATTTAATACAATGATTCAATTTAAATTATAAGTAAAATTTATGGATCATAAGCAGACAACTGGCACTGAGGTTTTTAAGAAAAGTTAATACAGAATAATATGTTGCTGTCAGTGTGACTCACTCATTTCAGTATCGACGATTTTCAACGACAGCACCTTCAAGTAACTATTGTGCGTTATTAAGGTACTTCCTGAAGCTTGCCCGTCTCTGTCCGTCATATATAGAGCAGTATGAAACTGGTAAGCCACTCAACGAACTTTAAGAAATTGATAATCTCATTGTCAATTACCACGGGCAAAATTAAAAGTTGATTTAAAATGCAGGAAATGCTCAAGAGGCACTCGTGTTCCATATTTCAATAATTGAAACCGCCTGCTCTAAATGGACACAGGACGATATAACAGGCTCTCAGCGTCCAGAAATGTTAGTTCAATTTTAGTTATTCCCTGCAGCTACATATGTATGTACAAACGTATGCACATGCACATACAGGGTTACATACATGTGACTAATTTCTTTCCCGCTAGCTCATATAAGCAACCGTTTTTTTAATCATACTTTGTTTTGCTGAATTTAAACTTTCCCTTAGTGGCTTAGCTCACCCATGATTTTTTATGGAATTGAAAATGGGAAATGTCGAGTCACATAGTCAACAGTATGCTTTTGTTTTTTTATTTTTCGTCGAATTTTGAAAATTTATTGTGGGATTTAACATGGGAAATTTTAAGTGAGAAATGGAGGACGCTGTCCTTGCAATTAGGAGTTGTAAACTTCTGGTCGATTTGTCGAGCAAACCAGTGCGAGGTAACTTTTTAACGTGTAGGGACATTGGGCTTGGTACAGGTACCTATAATTATACACTCACACAAAATCTCAATCCGATCCTGAGAGGGCAGTTCACGATATTTGATTGTTAGACAATCCAAAATACTTATGTATGTATGTGAGTTTTTAATTTTATAAGTTCATCGGAGTACCAAAGTAGATGCGTAGCAGGTTCACAAGGTGAGATCCGCCATCGTTTGGAGATACCTGGTGACATTGCTGCCATTACAAGAGCTCTTGTTCATTCAGCGTATTTAGAGAAGCGTTACACCCTCAGAAAATACACACCAATAAAAGTTTGGACTAAAATTCAACATTCAGTTTGACAAAATTTTAACATCTTCTAGATCCTTAGAACAAAATAATATGCATAGAATGTTTTTTGAAATATTCTGTTCTTAAAAAAACGAAATTCTAAATCAAAAATTAAATTATCCTATACTTTTGGACATTTTTGAAAAGATCATAACAAAACGAACAACTTGCAGTACTACCCACACGTACCATTGCAAAATTTTTGAAACATATCTTTGTGACAGCTGTGAAACCTTGAACTGAAGTACCTTGCATTGGACATTCACATAAGATGAGTATGTAAAGTACTACTTTGAAAAGTATTCATCTCCATTATTGAATGTGAGTAAATTAAACGTTGGTATGTACAATATCAGTGCGTGCATACTGATAGCTATTTCTTGCTAAATTTTGTGCTTCTCATAAGGTGCTTTAAAAGGCGACTTGAACATATGTACATAGATACCAATCAGAGAATTGTGTCAAATGCTTTCACGTTTTACTGTCGTATATTTTACTTCATTGAATTAATAATAATTGTGCCGTCTGTGGATTATTCACACCGATACTGGTGAAGTAATATTTATGTAAGTATATTCACAATCAATTTGATAGTATCCTATAATTATCGACCGTGGCAACATAAATACTTACTTAAACTTGTACGGAGCAGACTTTAATTTAACTGAGTAGGGAAAAACCAGGAAGTTAATTAATTAAACAACATAGATGAATTATTTTGGCTCATTTAGCCACAAAGTTAGGTGGTGAACCTACATGCATATGATCGAACCTACATATGTACATATGTACGTAAACAAAACATAAAGGAACATAAACTGTAAGCCGTAACTTTCTGTTAATTAATGTTACATGTTTTATTTCCTCGAGACAGCCAAAGAAATATGATAATAGCCCTAGCTACTTATATAGTTTATATTTTACAGAAATTTGCGTTATTAGTTACTGACAGTAGTCTACCCGAAATAAAATTTACTTTTCATTACACACACACCCAAACAAATTAGTAAAAACAATGCGTCCAGCGATGCCTTCGGATTTCAGGGCTTGAAAATGAATCATATAGTTTTCCTTTCGCAATCTGGGAAACATTTTGGATAGCAAATACTTTTTCTTCCGCAACGCGAGAACTGTGGGTTAAGGGCATTTGTCGACTATTTATAAAAGAGGCATTGAGGCAACTAGAACGATAATTTGTGCAAGTTTCAAAAATAAAACAAACTAAGGCAATGAAAAGAAACAAAATTAGGCTAACAAAAGCTACAGTAAAATGCTCCAGCGTAAAGGGTTTCAGATTTTGAAAAGAATCATGAACTTCCAACAATGTACGTAATTGATTATAAAATAGGTCCCCCGTTTTCTTCAGCATCTTCAGTTTATGTGCACAAGCTATCTTCGAAAAAGAAATTACCTCCTCATTCCACTTCTTGACATGCCCTGTATGCTCCAGACGTGATACTTGATACGTTATTAGATCCGAATATTTGGAATGCTTTTGTAGCATTATGGATGCAGGCAAACTAAAAAATTTGGCTTGGGACATTTTCAACGGTTCAAAGTCGTTCCTTATTGTCAATGTTTCTGCCGCATCTATCTCTCCAACGTACTTAAGTTGTATGAGCACAGATTTCTTACTGAGTGCAGTACGGACCAGTGAATCCTTTTTGAATTTGATGGGTATCCGAGTAAACCTTTCAGCAATATTTGCAAACACTGGATTAGTCGAATTTCTAAAGATTAGGTCGTTCAAAGTTCCGGGATAATATATTATAGATATTTTAAATTCTCGCATTTGAGCTAATTCTTGAGGAGTTGTTGGAATGGGGTCAGTTTCTGGGAATGTTAAATAAACCATGAGGTTGCTGGTGAAGCAGGTGACAATAATTATTGAAAAGAACAAGTAAAAGACTTACAGTAGCCGCGCTCCTTTTGGTACTTGATGGCATTGGCCTAGTAATGGGTAGAGTGGTAAAGCTATTGACAAGTAAAGTGAAGAACCCGTATTTTGAGCATAAATTTTGTCTTGAAATTTCATTTGAAAATAGTACAATGGTATAGCTATCAAGACTGTTAAACCCACTAAAGCCCATAATTGAGCATCCAGAGGATAGAATATTGCTTGCCATTTGATCCGAACAGAAGGCAAAGGCGTGAATAAAATTAGCTCAGCAAATATGACATGAGGAGAGAAGTCCATGTAAGTATTTCTTATTAAATTATTTGAAAGCCAAAAGGCGACATCTGCTGTGTCATTGATTAGTTCTCCAATAAAACCATTCCAAGAACCATTCGGATTCTGCCTCAAATTGTTGTATCCACTGTGAGTTAAATCAAAACTGAAGTTTTGGTAATCTTGTAAAGATTTGAGTATATTATATGAAATTCCAGCAATCGGTGTTTTCTTTGCATTTCGCAAGATATGAATTTTACTGGGGAAGCTTCTGGCTCTGATATGACGACTTTCCTTTCCTTGATTCGGGTTTTCGTAAGACTCCATACTTTGTAAATCAGCTTCTGTGGGATTGCAAACCATGAAAGTTTTGTACAGCAGCCAATTTATTTGATTCCTAGTAGTTTGGATATTCGAAATTACATTTTTGTTCCCAATGAAAATATAATGAGTAAATTGAGGATGAAAATTCAAAGGAAACGAAATTGTACTAGTGAGCTTGAATTTTTCTCCGTCAGTCTGGAAAATTTGTTCAAAGTTTGGTGAATTGTTGTCAAGAACGATGAGCACATGTAAGTAATGAGAGGCGAGTTTTAATGCCCCAACTTTTGGAACGTAATTGTGGTTTTGTTCATGTCTTTTATTACTTAAAAGAGAATGTATTCGGGTGGGACTATTGTTGTGGGAAGTTTCCAACATTTTTACTGCACTATGGTCAATGTGTACCAATTTTTCAGTTAGAATGGGATTGCTGGAAATTATTTTTAAGGTAAAGTCCGTTTGTTGCTTGTAAACGACGGAGCGTACATTTTTCCAAAATGGCTTCGACAGTACTTGATCTATTCGTTTTAATGAAGATATCCGAGGACACGTTTCCATTTGGGGAAAAACAAATCCCAATGCTAATTGTAAGATTATCAGCTTTAAAATCTGGAGATTGGTTACACATTTTCCCATGGTCAAACGAGTGTGTTTACAGTCACGAATCTAGTCATTTACATTGGAGATGAGTGGTAAAATCTTGTAAATGTAGCTTGAACGTAGCACGTGGTATCAAACAAGTCAATTAGACGTTTAACATTGTATTTGACACGGAAAGTTTGACATCAAATTGTAATTAGGTTGGTTTGAAGCATTCTCAGCAGCAGGTTTCTCAAGCACGTAGATCCTATAATGTAATATTCTTGTCCAAGAGACTCTGTGTAACTGACATAGCAGTAAAGATTGTTCAATCCTAAATATGTATAAGTACATGCTTACGTGTGCATACGTCGGCATAAAACTTTTGGGGTTGGAATTGAAAACTAGATTTTTCCGTTAGGGTAATTACATATTCCAAGGAAGCACAGGAAGTTAAACATATACTATTTAAAGATATTGAGTTATACCCAGGAGTAGTCAAAAACTTAATAAAGGTAGCAAAGCATATGTGTAGTCTAGACGTCAATCATATGTCATAGTTATATGCTTAATTGTAAGTATGAGGAGGTATAAGTATCCAAAAGTATAAGGAGGTGATAAATGCAAAGGTTAATCAATGTCTTATGAATAGTGTATCCACATACAGATATTCACCTTACCGTCTCGATTCGATTTTCGATTCGATTCAGTCCGATTCACGATTTTTTCGATTCAATCCTCAATTTGCTGAGCCGAACGATTCAATCCACAATGTTGGACTGAATTGAATCGTTTTTCCTGGACTGCAGCCCAAACGGTTTGTGCGAGCAAATATTTGTAAGTCTGTCCCCACAATTCGCAACACTTAAACAGGAAGTGAGTGTACTACAAACATTTATTTATACATCATCCGTCTGTCTTAATTAATTTTAGAGGTTATTGTACAATTTGTATAAGTTTGGGATTACTGTCATACTAATTAAAGGGAGACCATTGCTAAAAATTCGTTATTTGTGTTTAATAAAACATTCGGAATTTGTATAAGCTATCGTCTATATACTTTAAATTTGGCTTAAATAGATTTTACATGCTATATTCACTGATTTCGGTGAAAATCGGTTCAGACATTGAAAAGGAATTTGAAATAAGATTTGTGGGGCGTTCTAAGTTCCGATAACGTGAGGAGTTAAGTTAAAGGTCGTCACGTTTTCATCCAAATCGGTGAATTGTTGATAAAATTAATTGTTTTCCTAAATTCAAATAAAAATATTAATTTTTTAATCCGATATTATTTTACAGATAAATTGCTCTTTGTCAAACCCCTACAAACACGTGAACATATATTTCATTAAGCTTACATAGATTTTTATGTACCCATTGAAATTTTGTCTGAAGTTGACATTTAGTCTTTTTTGACTTCTGAGACACGTTAGTCCAAAATGGTACTGTGCTGATAAAACACAAATAATAATTACATACGCTGAAACTGCAGTCCGCAGGTAGCAACTCACTACTGGAGGCTTGAAATGGCGAATACTTAAGATGTAAATAACCAGAAAAGACAAACGGTTTTCGATTCTATTCAGTCCATTCAGTGTAACCGCATCGAACTGAACCGTTTTTCAAAGGACCGAACCGAAAAACAATTTTCGGTTCAGTTCAGTGCCGTAACTGAATCGAGTCGAAAAATCCTGGACCAAACTGAATCGTTCCGACCACTACTTCTCGATTCCTGAATTTGAAATTACATCCTCCGTCGTAGATTCTGTCCTTGCTTTGGGGAATTGGTTTCCATAAATAATTCTCAATGTCAAAATCATTAATAATTAATACAATTAAGCTATGGGAGGAATTTCCCTCGTCACCTTAGTTGATTATCCTGGACCTTGGATACCTTGCACGCAGGATCGAGCTGCCCTGGTTTTGATTCTCGAGGTGAAATAATAAATAACACCACTCAATGGATGCCCTACGTATTGTGAAGAATTTCTGGGGCTCAACATAACTCAACAATAGCAATCTCAATCCATGGTTTGCGTAAGCACTTCATTATGATGTGAATGCGGACAGCACACCACACTATCAGCACAAACAAGGCTAATGGTTGACGAAGTTAACACAGCAATTCTACAACTATGATTTATCGAGAATCATGTATTACTGAGGTATCAACGAAGCAGCTACAATGACATAAATAACTGGTGGTTGCTAATTTCTATCACAATATCACGATATCACAATATAACAATATCGCGATATCACGATATCGCAATATAACGATATCGCAATATCACACTATCACGCTATCACAAATCACATTTTCTTAAAAACATTAAATACCTTTAATGGATTTTATATAGTGTTACCAAAGAAGGAATGCACTGATTGTGAACTAGTGGAAATGATTCCGTCTGTTCTTTGAATTTAGCACGGTCTGGACCGTGATATTGTGATAGAAGTTAGCAAACACCAGAATGACACTGCAATGACTTGTGCAAATGAAAATGTCCAGGGTTTTATGCCTGCCCACCTGAAAATGATTAAGAAGAAATGTAAACTTATTGCAAATAGAAATGAATACTATCAACACCTCGACGGCTATTATCTGTAGTTAACTACAAATTAAACCAATACACAAGAACAACACGAAGATACAATAATATAAGCTAACACAACTAACATAGGAGTGAAATATTGTATTTGAAAGAGTATTTTAAATACATACCGTATTTTGTATTTCGTATTTTTCTCGCCGTAAAGTTAAGGTATGTCGTATCTTGGAGATTTCCGAACGTGGTGGTTGTATTTATTTATCTTATCTTGTAACGTTTGCCCACCCCGTTTTCAAATAAAAAAAATAAAATCCAAAATATATAGCCTTGGCAACTTTCAAGATCATCTGCATTGCAAATTGCAACACATATCCCAATAATCATTTTAAAGACAAAAATACTAATTTGAAACATTTTGAAACCAATTTGTAATTTTTTGGCTGGTCTGCAGGAATTACTTATTGGATAAATACATAAAAGTCAATATCAGAGTTATAAAGTTAGTTAAATCATTGACGCGACCATAAAATACTTATGAAACCAAAATGTTAGTATGATAACGGACTTCAATAATCTGAAGCCCGCAATTCTTTTCTGACGTCGAGCTCCTTAGGCGTACCGAGAGAATCGGAGAACCATTTGGGCTGAGTTCTACTTTCCCGGCCACAAAATTGCCTTCCAATGTCCACTCACCCGTATGTTAACACTATAATACATAACTTCCACCAGATTTCCACCATCCACCACACTTCTACTTGACCTTCCACCAGACTTTCCAACTGACCTTCCACCTTCCACTCGATCTTACCACCCCACCTTCCAGCTACCACCTGATCTCCCACAAAACCTTCCATTCTGGCTTTCCACGTGACTAACTGCATTACCCACACAAGAGCTAGCTAAAATACCATTTTGCCCCCTACTAGTGTGTATCTATCGGTAACAAATAATTGGGCTCGACTCGACACAAAAACCCGGTGTAAATTCAACTTTTTGTCGCGAACTCGAACTCGGGAAATTCGAGTCGGGAAATTTTTTGAACCCGAAACCGAGACCGTCAAAAAAATTTCTACCCGAAACCGACTCGAACCGAAACCAAAAGCAAAATGTAAGTGAAGTACAACATCACACAGTCCCGACAGGTCCAAAAATACGCAACGAACAAGGCGGAAAATCTGTAAACTTTTTGTGAAAGGTTAAGTGGAAGGTTAAGTGGAGGGTCAAGTGGAAGGTCAAGTGGAAGGTGGAAATCCTGGTGGAAGGTAATTTCGTGGCCGGGAAAGTAGAACTCAGCCACCATTTGGGCTGATCAACGCACCAACTGCAGGTCGCATATGCAGAGCAGCGGCTCTAAATCCAATAAGGGAGCGTACACAAATTACGTCACCCACAGGGTGATTAGGTAGTTGCAGTAATTGGTGACCATTCATGACATAGTAGTGGGGTTCACATCTGCAGAGATGACGCCACCAAAATTTTCCGCCGTTTTTTAACGTTCTTTACATTTTTCGCTTTATTACGATGACGCGAACATAAAAGGATAAATTCATTCCTGAATTCAAAGCGCAGAGGCAGAACCGAACGTTTCTATTACAATTTTGATTTTGGCGCGACAGCAAGATTGTGTACGTAGTGACATCATCTGTGTACAGGGTGGGTGGATTCAGCAATAAATGACAAATGGTGATGATGGGGTGACAGGGTCTGAAAAATCGACTTTTTTGGGTGACGTAATTTGTGTATGCTCCCTAATGTGAACTAATGATTTGATTGCTGATTGCTGCCGCTAAAGTTGATACATTCTTCAACTTTCAGCTCAACAATCTGAGGCTCTCAAACAGCGGGTTGTTACTCAAGGGTTGTGCAAATGAAAATGTCCAGGGTTTTATGCCTGCCCACCTGAAAATTCCCAGACAATGACTTACTCTGAAAATACCCGGCATTTTCGGCATATTGGACATTTTGGTAAACATAGTAAAATATTGTAATCCAAGAAGTCAAAGATGTAACAATAAATAATTATATTTAGATGATGACGAATTTTGAATCTCACAAGCTATGGTGTTTTTAATGCATGAACAACTATTTAATGTTTTTGTGTTGTATCTTTGCACAAATATTTTTGCCCACGAAGTCTAAATAATTAGAGACACTGTAAACGAATTCTTACAATTTAAATAAAATATAATTACCTATTGTTTTTGCATAAAGTTATCTGTATCTATATCAACTTGCAACATACTGCTTTGTGATTTAGTATCCAGAATTAGTAGGTAGCTAAAACCAGATGTCGAAAAAATTTGAGCGACTGTATCAAAAATGCCTGCCCAAAAAAGCTGAATATGCCCAAAATGCCATACATGCTCAAAATTCCATGAAATGAAAATGTCTTAAATGCCATATGGTATTTTCAATTGTGAAAACCTTGATTACGGCAGTACAACGTCTACAGTACATATGTATGCCTATTTGATTCATAACATATAGCTAATCCATTTATGTATGTATTTAGCGTACAGTCCATTTGTTTATTCTTTGAACCTGGAGCGCATAACATAAGTTTACTCCGTCATTCAGAGACACGAATGCACCAGCCAATACAGTTTTGTTGCTTTGTGTTTGTCCCAATGGGAGACACGATAATACTAAATGTGTTTAGCAAACGTAACATAGTCCCTTGTACATATCATATGTATACATGCATGCGTACTTATAGATATATACACTGTCTTAGTGCATTTGTAAGGAAGTATTCGCACCCAAACCACATTGAAATAACCTCCATTTCGACAATTCCTCCCGTGTTGCAGTATCGCATTTTTTCCTTCAGCTCGCAGGTACTTGAATACATAATCAAAATAAGGATTCAGTTCGAGAGAAAACTTTGCGTTTATACAGACCCGTATCTAGATCATTTTACCTTGAGGCGAAAAGTTATGTAGATCATTTTGATATTAATCGAAAATGCACCTAGATGAATTTACCTCTTCACCGACGATATTCGGAAGAGGAGGACATTTTATCATGGACTTTTTGGCACTCTAAAAATATTTTGAAGCGCGTTTCTTGGAGCAAATTTCATAGGATTTAGGTATCAAATGTCATTACACCAGTCAAAAATTACGGTCATAGGATTCATGTCAAATTATTTAAATTGATAACATTGCTTTACATTTTTGGCTCCGGCGTGAGCGATATTGTTGACTTGAGGCAATGAAACAAATGGCAAAAAATTCCCATACTTAACTTAATCTGTTTTACTTCAAACGAGAGTTGAAGTTTTTTTTAATTTTTGAGTAAAATGTACTAATTTGACTTGGCCGAACTTACTTGACCTCTACCGAAAGTTGTTGAACCAGCTGGATGAAACAGAATTTGAAATATCTGATTTACGAAAGCATGAAAATGCTGTACTGACGCTGGACAAAGGTTTGCAGGCATCCTGTAAGCAGGGTTTGTGAAAAGTTATAAAAACTTCATTTCTAACGGGATTTAAAATGCATACCTTCAGGTAAGACAGGGTACGACCGACCCTTGTATTGGGGCTTTTGAGATTTGGTAACCTGTACCTACGAACTGTAATGGGGATTTATGTATGTATGGGGTCTAATAATTGTAAGACTTGACACTACTCAAAGTTTCAATTCGATCCGCATTGTCCATCCCAAGAAGTGTCCTTTGTTATGGAGTTGTTGATGTAATTGGTTATGTAAATTAATCGATAGAGTGAGGTTATATTTAAATTATTCATCACATGTCTATGTGCTTGATGTCTCCACTTATGTATATTTACCTAATGCACCTTTCGTATTCGCATTATACCCTACACTCTGGCACACCATACAACCTACAGTCGTTCAAATATTTACTTTGACATTTTCGAATTTGTGGTTTGACAATAAAATAATAGCACTCGTCATTTGTACTATATGTAATCATTACATATTCCAAGAATTCGGGGGAATCTACATTATAAATAAATATTTGAAACTTAAGTGGGGTGTGTTGCGACTAGGACACAAAATCAGTTAGCGGGTTTCACAATGAAATGGCATCTATAGTTTAGACACATTGAATCATGTGGAAAAAGTTATAATTAGTTTTGATTGCCAGAAGCCAGAATGTATGTATGTAATACATATTTAATAATAATTGTATTCTCGTAGTTCACAGTTCCAATAAAGTATCATTCTTGTAGCTTGTGGTTGAATCCGCATTAATTATCGTCACGTCATGAAGGTACTCCGACAACAATGTGTACGAGCGCCGCTGTGACTGGAAACTAGCAACTTCCATCAGAGGCGACAATTCATTCTTGACTTTATTTACGCAATCCTCTGGATCTACACCTTCAATAACACGACATGAAAATACCAGAGATAATATCACACAATGAAACTTTCATCAATCAAAAAGTAAAATCATTTGCTTATTGTAAGAAGTACTGTAATATATCTGTATTCAAAGGTGTCCAAAAGGTTCAGCCTACCTAAAATACTACATATTTTTTCCAGCTTTGCCTTCCCTACATATTAACCTACATTATTTATCAAAAATAAATTGCCTACCTATTTGCCTACATATATAATTACTCCTGTAATGTTTCTGCCTATATTTTAGCCTATAAAGGCTTATTTTTAGCCTATAAAGACCTATTTTTTAGCCTATAAAGACCTATTTTTTAGCCTATAAAGACCTATTTTTTAGCCTATAGATACCAATTTTTAGCCTATAAAGGCATATTTTTTCAACTAAAAATCATCTATGTATGTACGTGCAATCGTAACACATGAAAAAAATCGAACTACTAAAATGTCATGTATTTGAAGAATATTTTTGAGATTTATTTTAAGGTAAAATCAAACAATTGCTTGACAAATTTATCAATAGATTATTAAATATGCCCATTTTTACCTTCGCAAACTGCCTACCTTGTTCCTAAATAAAAAGTGAACTCTTGCAGCTCCTACATATAATATAGGATTAATTTTAGCGTTAATTACTGCACCCTATTTTACTACCTATAATTACTTGCATTTTGCATCCTGCCTATTTTTATCCTATATATAGGACTATAAATAGGATAGGTGGACACCTTTGTCTGTATTACAGTAAAGTAATAGATCAGCCTGTGATATCAACCTTGTAATTATTAGTTAGAAATGTGTGTCTGCCCATTTTCACCTTTTCCTTTACAACAGTTTTGGAATAACGAATTTTTTTTTCCCTCATACATTTTAATCTTCCCCAGGGTTGAAAAAAAGAAAATGCCTAATTCATTATTTATGATCAGGGGTATAAAAAATGGATTAAGAAAATATTTCAAAAATCCTTAAAAATGTTAGAATATTCATTTGCTTTTAAAAGGTGCAAATACTCAACTCCATTATAGAAGACTTTATGGAGTATTACAGTAAAGGAAAGATTTGCCTGTGAATGTTTCAAGTTTTGATAATAATTTATAAAAAATTCAACACCACAATTTCTATAAAAAAGGAAGTTTCATTACTAATGAATTTTGGAGTTGTATAACTTTATTACATAAAACTTGTAGCTTGTACAGAAAATTTTTATTGTCCCCAGGTAAAAAAATAATAATTATAGGAGTTCAAAATTTTACAATACAAAAATCTCTTTTTTCTGATGTCCAGTGTTTTAAATGTGGAATCCTTGTAAGTTTTAAATATTTTTGTGTTGTATCTTTACAATAATGTGTGCTCGCGAAGTCTTTCTACATCACCGTGCATGTCAACGAGATCTTACAATAATATAAAATAACAATTTGTTTTTCATAAAATTGTCTATTCAACTATACTGTTTTCTGATTTAGTACTCAAAATTAGTAGAGAGAACTAAAGCTCATATCGAAAAATTCGGGGCGAAAATGTCTAAAGAGCCAAAGATGTCCCGAATGTCATAAAATGAAAAGGCCCAAAATGCCATGTCATTTTTAATTTTGCAACCCTGATCTTCCCAATAAAACATTTAATAAAATTCCCTATTGTCTCTCTTACGGATATATTCAGGGCTTGTGTTCGTTTAGTCTTACAATTATTTTTACTTTTTAACAGAAGATATTCATCCTTACAATAATTGCAAATGAAGTCGTAAAAATTGAGCGGCAGTAAAATACAGAATGACAACGTTAAAATACGTTACATCAGTATTAAATACTTAATTAGTAATAATCATACACGTGTACATACCTTGACTGATTGACAGAACTTGTGCCAACCGCCTCACGTCCAGTTCAAGTTGTTGATGCTCTTTTTCTGCCAAGAGTAAGTTGAACATTTGAGACCTTAGCCGGCTTTCGACCCTGGACTGCAAAGTCCCGCAACCGCTGACCTCCTCCTTGCAGTTGTTATTGCTCAGGTCATGAATAGAAGTAAGTCTCGGACTGCTTGGAAGACTTTCACTCTGAATGTAATGAATGGAAGTGTCTGTGCTCTGCTGATTCTTTTCTTCAGCACTTTCTCTTGCCTTGGCAGTTAAACATATCATCTGCAAATAAAAACCAAGGATGATCATGAATGAAATAATGTCCAAAGTTTTTGTAGATTTGTAAAATTAGCGATGAGCTATAAAAGAAAGTCCAGTCTTACCCGATTCGACATGTAAAAGAGAATGAAAACAATTAGGACGGTGATTACAACAAGTATCCAAGAATCCGGCATTTTTTAACCTACATATGTATATTTATATGTATGCTAACAATTGTAATGACTAAACATTGAGGATTTAAAATGAAATGTATTCGTGGCTTGAGTGAGAAAGTAAATGTTATGGAAGCTTTGACTGGAGCCGAGCTTTAAGTGGAACGTTGATGTTGGGGAAGAAGGAACTGAGAGACTCCGAGCTTGAAATATATGGTTTTGTGGCTGCAACTACTACATCGCTTGAAACTGAGATATGACACTTGAGAGGAGGGAACTCATGTAAGAGTGTCGTATTTTATTTACGCTAATTCTTGAGACGCCGAAAAGAAAATGACTTTCCTTTGTGGAAAGAGTCTGTCTCTGCCGTGAATAAAAAATATAGTGGGAAAATCAACTGTCAGGACTTCCCCGCTCTGGAACGTCGGATCGATTTGAGCAAGAATAGGTGTGGCAGACTCAAAGTCGGTTTCATGCTGTCCAAAAACTCATTTTTTCAGCCAACAGTCATTTCTGGTTTCGTGACAGAAATGAATTACTGGAAGTTTGCTCGTATATTTACGTAGTAATGTGCGGATGCTGATAAGGTTCCATTTTATCCAGCCAATGGATTTAGGGATTATGCCTATAATAATAATTGCAAATGTTGTGCCTGTATAGAAACCTATAGGCGTTCATTTGCAGTACGTACAGAATTTCAGGAAGCCCAATATTAACTCTAACACTTTGTAAAATCGTTAGAAATTCACGGCCTTGTTTTCTTTCCTCCGCGAAGCTACATAATTATGTATGTATATGTAAATAGATGCTTCTACTTTTAAGTACTGGTGGCTCTATCAGACACCCAGATTTCCTATATTTTATATAAATATGCTGAAACAATATATTGATTAATGTAGATTCACAGGGTAATGCTACACATTTATTCAAAATTATCGTATTACACATGTCATACAAGAAGCTCTATTATCAGTGCAGCGAATACACGTATATGCTATTACATTCAAATGTAACTTTGAAATGTGTAATGCTTGAAAAACTGCACGGTAAAATAACATTTGAACAAAAAGATGAAAAAGATACGATTTTTTATTTGTTATCAAGCATCTAGGATTTCATTCAGGCTTCAATGGACACCTTAGCAAGATAATGTGCAAGGGAATTTTAATGCTCACAATGAAATAGTGTGACATTTATTAGCATACGAACAAAATGTTGGCTCTTATTGAGGGTTGTGATACCTGAGCAATATTAAAATTTAATTTGTATTGGGTGTAACTAATGTAAATATTTATCTATTTACTTATCTATGTACGTGTAACTGTATTTTCGTGATTCCCATCGATCCTCTACAAAAACTGTCTTTACTAGAGATAATAGACACATAGAATGGCTGACAATTAAAACTGAAGGAACAGCCCATTTATTAATAGTACGTCCTAGTTTTGAAAACGAAAAACTTTTTACGTATGTTGGCCAGGGGGCGAATTAATATAGTCACGCTCTGCACATACATACATATGTATGTATGTACATATCCCTTCAATTGGTATTTTAGGTTGCTCTTAATAGCGTGTAATTACAGAAGCAAATTTTCCGTGTCATCTGGACTCCCTTTTTAAGTGCGGCCCAAAGGAGGCGCATATGTGTTACAGGTTACCACAATTTCATTTTTAAGACTACAACACATTCGTCGTTCCAGGATTTATGAAACCCTTAAATTACCTTGTTTAATAAATTACCTAAAATTTCATTGTTCAATCCAAATGAGCCCGCCTGAAATTGTGTATGTATATATTTTGTTCGCAGAAAAATAATCATCTACCGGGAATTAACCCAGGGATCCCATATTTCAATAAACAAAATAGCATATGGGTATTTGCATACCTGTAAATGAGCAAATTACAGCTAAGACCCTAATTTCTAGTAATATATCTTTCCTACGTTGAGGACGCTGATATCATCCATTACGAACGGAATCGAATAGTATAGTATACTACAGTATTAACTTTTCAGTATGTATGAAATCGATTGTGGGTATTTTCATTTATGTAATTACATAAAGACGGTTTACGCTGCCTCGCCCTTGAAATGACGGTAATAAGGAAATCCTAACGGTATGAGACTGAGACGGCTAATGTGGAAACCTTATGGAAGCATCTTATCCATTATTAGCTGTTGATGAGGTGAAAGACATCTAAGACAAATAAATTAAAGGTTTTATGAGCCGGAGGTGTTGCTTTGTTTACGTAAGTAATGGTAACTGTGCACCCGTCTATAGTGCGATATAGACTTCGCGGAAAGAAACGGGAGGGAAAGGCTGACAATAGAGTCGTACGAGTTTAGGGGGGAGGGGAAATAAAAAAAGATGTCAGAGAATTGCATCTCGAATATTTTATTAAAATGCTGACAGGCGTTTTGACTCAATTTTTTCCTCCGCTCGAATTACCATTATCCATAGATACTGATATCTGTAGTATGAAAATGCTCCATGTAGATTTTTACTTATAAGTTGGCATTGGAGTTGTAATAGTATCTATCTAGGAGTGCTTAAGTATAATTTATGTGCATAAATATCTATGCATAGATTTTCTTTTATCTAAAGTATTACATATGTATCTAAGCCCTGAAAGGTATATACCACATGCCTGGGACTCACAACAGCGTATCTGTTCCTGTTCCCGGTTCGGTGGGGAAATGAGAGGAACCGTTGTGTACGTTACTTCCCTGTGTACTCAATCCTTTCAGTGATTAGCTCAGTTTTTGTGTGGCCGTCCTTTGGGACGTTTCTTCAGCCCTTCCTTGAAATGAGACATTTTGTGTAATTTTAATTATTAATTTAATTCCATCATTAAAGTGTAGGTACTATACATTCTCTTCTTGCTATTTATCATTTAAATTAATTACGTAAATTTTGATACAATATGAGTAACCAAAATAATAAAGGATCCGCTGGAATTTCCAAACTCACGCAAGGATCTTCTTTGGATGAACAAGTAATTACAATAATTTTTCTACACATTTTATTCCTGCTTTTAAAGCTAATATAAATTATTATACATGCATACACGTATCTACATATGTACGAATATATTATTTCTTGTCTCGTAATTGTAAGAATTATAGTAATTAGTAATAATTACTTATTTTGTTATGTTAAAATCTCAAGGAAAAATTGAAATGTGCTGTGTGCGGGAATGAGGCAGAGAAACGGTGTGGGAACTGCCGTTTGGTAAACTATTGCTCCGCTCAACATCAGAAGGATCATTGGAAAGAGCATAAGAAAGTCTGCTCTCCATTTATTGTAAAGCACTCTGAGGAGCTCGGGAGGTATCTAATAGCTTCAAGAGATTTACCCGGAAAAAGCTTGATAATTAAAGAGTCGCCATTTGCATTCGCACCTTACGATCAAGTCGGAGGACACGTCCCGATGTGTCTGGGCTGTTGCCTAAGAATGTCCAACATGCCGGACCGACGTTGCTCATCCTGCCAATGGCCTGTCTGCTCAACACAATGTGAGGAGGTAGGGGACATATTTATGAATATGCAGTCAAATTTCTGATTCAGTGCAGGCGGAATAGGAGAAAAAATCCCAATTTGTCTCCCTATGAGGAGACTGTTAAAAGCGACACACTAATGCAAAATATGTATAACTAATTATAAGTATATAAAACATATATGTAAAATATTAATCTTTATTGAATGAACTAATTTCCAAGTTTATTTGATTAATGATGAATTTTCAGATGTCAACTCATAGAAATTATGAATGTGGAATCCTGACTGAGAAGAAAGTGAGCTATCCTCCACCAAAGGAGGATGCGACATTCAGCAGCATATTAATCCTCCGCTTGTTCCTTCAAAGAGACAAATGTCCTAGCTTATGGAGGGATTTCCTCGTCATGGAACATCATACAAAGAAGCGTATGGAGAAGGAGCGATGCAACAATGATGACATGTTGATTTTGGAAAATCTCCGAGAATACTTGGATCATCTAATTGACGAGGAAGAAATCCGACAAGTAATTGGACGCGTGAGTGTCAACTCCTTTGGAGTCACTCGCAGGGAGGACGGGAAAAATGATGATACGTAAGTGACATCTGAGCACATGTTCCCTTTCGTTTTTAGTATCCTCACAAAAACCAAAAGATGTACCAGCAAAAACATTTAGTGCTTTCCTTCCCTTATGTTTTTTCCTTCTCATCTTACCCAGCATACTTACTTAATTAGCTACTATGTATATATGCTTACATATCCTACATATATTATAATTCATTGGATGCATTTTACACTTGTCTGTGATTTCACATTTAATTAAATGCGTACCTTTAGAGCTAATTGAGTAAGGAGAAAAATTTAGCGTAATAGAAAAGGTAGAAGCCAAAATAAGTCATCTTTATCAACTGATAGAAAATTACACATGCAGTTATGCAGATGATTATTGAGGATAAATCTGAAGCTAGCCTGAGCACTGTTGAATTTTTATCTCTCCCAGTATTTTTAACAATGCTACTAAAATAACATTTGGTAGCAATGCAATGCTCCAAAACCCAGATATAACTTCCCCTTAGACCTCTTCAAACGTAAATCTTCAATAAAGTCCCATTTTACACTTTCTTTTCTTTTCCGGGTTCTTCCACTTTCTCTGAAATCACAACTAATTTGTAGGCACAAGTGTTTATGATTCTATTTATATAACCAGACAATGTTTCCTTACTATCTGTAATTCCGTTGCTAATTGTGAAACATGTATGGTCGTAGTTGGGAAATTATTCACGTTTAAAGGTCTCCACATTTTTACTTACACAGCCATAGCTGCAGCTAAGAAGTAAAAGGAGCTGGTGCAGAAAAGTGCATGATAACAAAAAAAAGGAATATGTGTATCTACAGAACTAAACCAAATTGAATGCGGTTTTTAAATCTGTGAGGACACCCTCATTATTTTATCTAACGAAATGACTTTGATGTTTTGGTCTAATAAATCCACAGGGTTGGTAGAGGAGTCTATCTGAAGACAGGCATTGTGGCTCATGGCTGCATTCCTAACGCCGTCTGGGGAATATCATATTCCCCGAAGTTTGAAATTATTGTCAGGGCAGCTGTGCCAATTAAGAAAGGTGAGCTCATCACCCCCTCATACAGTGACATTTGGAATTCCTTAGGGACGTACCCAAGACTGGTGACAATGCTAGAGAGAAGTCACTTCATTTGTACCTGCCACAGATGCTCGGATCCCACGGAACTAGGAACATTTCTCTCGGCCATTTCCTGCCCAAAATGTAAACAAGGCTATTTACTTCCATTGAATCCTCTCAACTTAGAAGGGAATGCTCGGTGGCAGTGTGGTCACTGTAGGGGAGGGGATGTTCAGCGGACCATTGTTTCTTTAGTGGAGGATTTGGAGTATGAAGCGGAGCAGAAAATTACGGAAGTGGCAAGTAACGAAAAAACAAGAGCTGGATTACTGGAAGATGAGTACAAGAGACTCGTTGAGACCCTTTTGCATTCAAATCATTATGTCGTTAGGAATTTGGAACGGGCCATTGTGACTAAATTGTACCCATTACTAAGATCTTGCAGTTTTGAGGAATTGAACTCTTTCATATTTCACTGCGAGAACTTGCTCAGAGTCACGGATATTCTTTCGCCCGGATATACCGGAAATGGAGGTTGGTTTGATCTATTCCTTTGTATAATTAAATAATATTGTTCTAAGTTTTGGTGTGTGTGTGTTAACGTTCAGATAAATTTGATTGGGACCTTTGTATGTCTATAATTCTGTAAAGTTTCTATTTTCAAAGGTGTACATGAGTTGTAATGCATCTTTGTTGATGAAATATATTGTGCTTTACAGGAATCCTAAGGAATTCCTTATGTGACGGACTGATCCAATTGAAGACGAAGGCAGTGAAGGAAGGGTGTGTCTCCACTGTATTCAAGTCAACCCAAGCCTTTGAAGATCACATTAGGAGGATTGATAAACTGAAAGAGGAAGCAGCTGCACATTTGGAAAATGATCCGGACTCCACACCTGTTACGGGAGGTCGGGGAGGGAGAAGAAAATGAGGATATTTTTACTCATTTTAGATTAAAATCTTCCAATGGAATTTTCGGAATCCAATTTTAACGGAAAGTTCACGCAGGTTCATTTTCTGGTGATTGCGTAATTTGTATGCTAATTTTGCTATGAACGCTTCTGACAGAATGGATGATAATATACAACTGACAATGAGCTGTATAGTTGAGAGTCTGGAAATTAAGGGGAGAATTTTCCAAGTCTTGTTGCACAATCTTGAAATGTTAAAATCTAAATAAATAATTACATTGTACATACATGAATGGTCATGTAGACAACTAACATGTAAGTTTATAGAAAGAAGAGAAAGAAAATTTGCTGTGACAGACCTTCTCACTAGAACTATTACAGTAATTTGTAAACATACTGGCACGTGTATGTACATACATATGTAGATACTTATATAGTTACTTACTTGATATTGAGAATCCCACACCCACACTCGTACTTTTGCAAATCTTTCAACTTGATAAGGGCTTTAATCTCTGCAAGTAATTTGCTCGCACTGACATTTAGATAAACATCAAGACACTGCATTACCGTGTGCTTCGTATGTACGCTTCAAACAGGTTCCTATACCTTCTGCGTCTATTATTACTTCATGCTTTGCTTTGTGCATACAAGTGTAGATGGTAAAAGAATGAGGGTTGCTAAAAACTGGAAGTTGTATGGAGACAGTCAATAACTTGCATATGGATGTACTTACATATGAACCGCACTGTATAATTGAATTACTTGTAATAAACAGGGAGCTGCATTATGTACATAGCTGTAATATCAACTGAGTTTAACTCCCTCTTGTTCTCATAGACTTCATCCTTGTACTAAAAGCTTCTGTCAGAAATCAGCCAGCTCAAATTTCCCCTGCAAGCATGTTGGAGCATAGGATGAAAAATTACACATCTGCACCTGAAAGCTCCTTTTCAAAACAAATCATCGCCCAAGATGCAAAATTGAAAGATTCGCTAGCTTGAAAAGTCTGTACTACTTAAAATCATGACAGTATGTATAAATGTTTAGCTTTGATTCTTACAATTCTAGCAGTTGTCAGTTTGTACATTTTCCATGTCCAACTGATTTTGTTTTATCTTTGGTTATGAAAGACCAACAAGAAATGTTGATGAGGAAGTGTATTCATCTATCTTGTGAAACACGAGGAAAGACTTGACATTTCGGAAATGAGAAACTGTTAAGGATGGTTTGACCAAATATTCGAAAATGAAACAGAAATGAAAGAAATGACACTATTTATTTCTTATTTTTCAGTTAATGAAGCTAATTTAGCATTTTGAGCTTAAACCCTGCCTCACACTATTGCCTTCTGTAGCTAAAGTATTCAATGGACGGCATTGGTTATATGCCGTCCCTCCTGGAAAGACCTTAACAAAATTAACAAGTTATCTTTTGAAGGAGTAAATGAAAAATTGAAAACTTTCAAAATTCCACCTTTTCCAAACATATGCACCCTTGCCCCACTCCTTGTTTGCCATAGACAACGGGATGAAACAAAATCGGAAAAATCTGACGAAAAATTTGCTACAGTCTGGAGGATTAAACACTTTTACCATTCATCTTTACATGGGCTAAGGGAGCCTAAAATGTTTCTTGGTACAGTTTTCAGATTTGTCCCCGACAAGCACCTATATTCATGCTGTAGAATGCGCAAGGAAGTTATTTATCTTCAAATGATTATTATAACATTTTGGAGTATTTACATAATTTATGTAATTTCGTTTACGGGGCAACGTGAAACTTGAGGCTGGAATTCTGCCTGAGGTCTTAAGTAAATAAATGATATTAATTGCAAGTAACTGCTAAAATCCCTGTAATTTACTCTTTTATAATGTTTATCAGCACAAACTCATTTCATCATCAGCAAGCCTCGTACCATAATTTCAGAGATTAATTATATCATATGTCTCTCCTAATTATGTAGTTCACACAGCAAAAATGATGCAATGCGGCGTAAACTCATGATCATCTGTGTACAACAATTCCGTTCACACACGTGAGTATTTCAAACCTGAAAAAAAATTATGAATGACTGGATGTCTGGAAGTATGTATATATTTAGCAGACGAATCCTTAACGGGATATAAACCATGAGGTGCTTCATTCACTTCCAAGGTCGTTCAGTGACAATGTCAACAACCAAATTATTATTTCTTGACTGTCAGTTCCAGAGAGGGCCGGCGATTCCAAAAAAGGATGAATGGAATAAATTATTTTTATCATAAAAAGTCATTCACACGAGGGGCATTCAGAGAGCATATCCTATTTTAGCTTTCCTTTACTCCTCCATGTGATGACCATTCATACTGGATAACTTTGGTTATAACCTCTTTCCACACCTTCGTCTGCCCCGTTATCTCCTCCATTACTGCGCATTAAATTGTAAATTGCGTAAGAAAATTGTGTTGGAAGAAACTGTGCTACAACCTTGTAATTTATGCTTCAGGGGGAAGTGCAAAGGTACGAATTGGAAGGATATATTGCCAAGCCATGTCATATAAATACAGCTATCTATATGATTCAACCAACCAAGTTTTCCCCATTTGAAACTAATGAAACTATGCTGACCTTTAGTAATCAAACATATACATATGCACTCCCAAGATATGCATAGGAAATATTAAGAATAAATATCCCAGCTAGCACTGAAAGAACATAATGATTTCAGAATGACTTCAGTGACGCTGTAGGGTACTATTCATAATGACAACAGCACTTTTTCATTATGAAATCAAAATGATACCACTATGATCCTGAAATGTCCGCTTATTCGGCTCATTAAGCTGTCGTAATGACATCAAAGATATTTCGTGCTTCCGGGGAAATTATGACCAAATTATGAGGCAACAGTGCTTCCCTCTAACAGCAATCAAATAATTTATTCCCTTGCTACCACAACCTCGTGTACGGCATATACAAATTCGATAGTAATTACACAGTAAAAATTACATACAACTATATGCATATACAATGAAAGCAAAGTCACAATCACAATAAATATAATGATTGGAAATAAACATTTTATTAAATATTTCCAAAAATAACACTTTCTCGTCCATCTACACACGAATCCCCTTCCACAAAAAATATTCACGTTCAAAACACCCTCATTTTAAATTATAAAAAGAAATTACACTCAACCAGAATTGTTGTAACTGTATTTAAATGCGAGGAAACACATTTATTCAATAATTATGTATATAAATATAGTTATGTATGTATTCATATAGAGGAAACATTCATTTTTTGTTAACTGCACCGATGAAAAATTTAAACAAAAATACTGTGTTGAATGCTCTTATTCAGCGTGTAAGGTGTAAGTGTGTATAAATTATATGCATTTGTATATGTTGAACTCACTTCACTTCACTAATTATCGAAGTCTAAAATTTAGTCTAGAAAACCATGGGACACTGAATTCGTGAGGTATAATTAAAATCTACGGTACTTCATTCACAACCTGGTTAAACAAAATGACACTAACATAATTTATTTCACGTTTAGAAATTAATAATTTTTAGTGAATTACGAACGATGAAGGCACACCACTAATAAATCAACTAGGAATTGGTTAAGTTTATTCCTGCACTGGTCTCGCGCCCTCCCAGTAAGCCTGCGTAAAAAGTCATTTCATAATTTTTACGGAAAATGACAAGATTATGAGCGCAGTTCATTCTGACCCTGACATACCGAAATCATTATGAAGAACCCCAGAATCTGTAATATTTTATGTACTATTTCAGAACCGTGTCAGAAATTGCTCATTGATAAGATGCCCATTGGAAGTCATAATCTCATCATCAAAAATACATGAACTGATTATGAATTTCAAGCATTAATAATGATATCATTATGACTTTCAGTGCTAGCTGGGTAATCTCTCCTGTCACGGCAGGATCTCTCAATCAAACAGTTCAGTCAATCACAAACAGTTTACACGTAATATGAGAAAATACTGCATTGTAGTCTTAATTTTAGATACATGCTTGAATGTTAATAATTTTGGAAACTACTTTTAAAAAACAAAAACGAAGATTCTTTTATGCCCTCAAAAGTAAAGAAACTAGTGTTAGATGAAAGTCTAGTCATAGAATTAATAAGCAAGAGAATTATTGCCTATTTTATCTGCAAATTCAATTGTAACTACATATATGAACAGCTTTTATTTCCCACATCAACACTCACACTTATGCACATCTACGTATATGATGTCATTATTGCAATTTACTCATTTTGAGCTATTTCCAGGATGGCTGCACGCTGAGATCCTGTAATTATTGCTAAAAGTGAAAAACAACCTGACCTCGTTCGTGAATGGAAGCTGGGAAAATCAAATAGCGATATGAGACCATGCCGGAGTTTCCTTATCATATCATTGTGTGCACAAATTTTACTGATATTTGGAAATGTTAAGATTAATCTAAAAGGGAGATAAGGTAAGGACAATGGGGCACACTCAACCATTGAATATTTCAGTATGCTAGAAGTTAGAATCTGAAACTGCGTAAACAATCAATTAATCAGTGTCATTTATCAGTGGAGAGGCGTAATTACAACCCTTGTGTGATCACACCTGTCAGAGAAATTCAGTGAATATGCCCTATTTGTGAAGGCTGGAGGTGTAGGAAGATGTCGTGGATAGAGAGTCGCCCGGATCGGTTCGGGAACTATGACATCAATTCACTCCGAGTAGATCAAGCTTTCATCAACTTTACGTCAGACCTGGCGTCTGATGTTTGGTTATACGAACTGTCTGCGGACTGTTTACAAGTTTGTAATATTTCTGGAAAACATAGTCTTATTTTTTCAAAATCAATTTCAGCATTTAATTCTTCACTCATTGCAAGTCCTGATTTTAATGGATGTTCGTATTTTTGTCTGAAATCTTAGTGTCCATACCGACTGTTGCAGCACGTTGGGAAATCTGCGGGGGATTCCGTAGTCAAAATATCAACAGCCTTTCCACACAAATTCCGATTTCGGTCTAGTGACAAGGAATTGGTAGTTCCTGAGTTTAACGATTCGTATGCACAATATTTAACAATGGTTATACAGACCTTGCCAACTGTATAAAATAATTTACCTCCAAAAACATGTTCAATTATTTTTGAGACAGGTACCAAATCTGTGATATCAACCATGATTTCGGGGAGTTTGGAGTGTACGAAGTCCGGGCTACAGACTCACCGGATAAAATTTGTCAAATGGAAGTCCTACTTGAACCCGTCAATATTTATTTGCGTAAGAAACCTAGCGTGCATATACATACATCTAAAATACCTGAGAAGATTAACTTTTCGTTTGATTATGACACCACATTTAAACCAATATAATTTTAAGAAGTGATTCTAATTTTTAATTGTCTTTAAACAGCTTTGGTCATAGTATTGCTTTTTGTTATCCTCGTTGATATCCTGGTGTGGCTGAGCAGGAACTACCATACTGTTCTACCCAAATTATTCTGCAACAAAATGTTTACCAATCTTAAGGCTCCTGGCGTTGTGGAAAGACCAAAATCCTCCCGACTAATTTCCTTAGATGCTTTTCGGGGGTAAGGATTGATTTAAAATCGATAACAAATATTTGCATCCTAAATATTAACATGCATACTATCTGCTCGGGCAGTTCCGTTTATAAAGCATTTGTTCCGAAAGTAAAAGAAGCATTTTGATATTCAGTGGAAGTTACAGTTATGGATTTTGTCAAGCTATAGTACAAATTTGATTTAATCATGTCTAAAGACACACTCTGTAAATTTTGTATGACATTTTAATACAGTCTTTGTATCTTGCTGATGATATTCGTTCACGACGGAGGTGCCTCATACCGTTTTATGCAACATGCAACTTGGGACGGGCTTCAAGTTGCAGATATTATTTTTCCCTGGTGAGTTGACTATGTAAAATTCATAAAACAAAAGAAAACGATAGTAATAAGTACTGTATGTATTGCATTGCGCAGAGGGTTTTTAATGGATTTACGTTGTAGTACGAATTAAGTGAGTAATAAGCAATAACAAAGGATATTACTCAGCCGTGTAATGTAATGTAGCTGTGGAAAAACTTTTACTTTTTCCAAAAATAATGTGCGGTTTTTTGACCGAAAGGTTCCTTTGGATAATGGGCGTGTGCATCCCGATTTCCCTGAAAGGCCAATATAAGAAGCAAATTCCTACGAAAACAATTATCAAAAAAGCCGGAATCCGCGGCCTCAAATTATTGTGTTTGGGGCTGATGCTCGGGACAATAGGTGGAAGCCCCCAAGACCTAAAGTTCTACCGAATATTTGGAGTGTTGCAACGTTTTGGCATCACATACTTCCTGTGCACTCTCCTGGCAGTCTGGTCTCTAAAAGAGCGGTTTCAAGTCAACGAAGAAGTCTTCTACCATCGGAATAGCTTCGTTAAATTCAAACACCTCCACAAGGTCTATCTCCTCTTCAAAGATGTAATTCTGCTTTGGAAGGGCTGGCTTGTCATTCTCCTTGTTGTGGCACTACACACTCTACTAATATTCCTGGTTCCAGTTCCAGACTGTCCTACAGGCTACCTTGGGCCTGGTGGTCTCCATAACAACGCCGCCCAGCCTCGACACTGTATCGGAGGAGTGGCAGGATACGTTGACCGAAAAATTTGGAGCGAAGATCATCTGTTCTTTTGGGCAGGTGCAAACGAAGTTTACAATGAAGGTGCGGGGGTCAATTTTGATCCGGAAGGAACTTTGGGCTATTTGACAACATTACTTCAGGTTTGGGTCGGCGTTCAAACTGGGTTCACATTTTTAACTTACCCGGATGAACCCGTGAATATTTTAAGCCGTCTTGGATTTAGGGCCGTACTTCAAGGGCTTATTGGGGGTTTGCTCTGTAATTGGCAGCAGGCCGGAGGCTGGATCCCCGTCAATAAGAATCTTTGGTCTTTGAGTTACGTCCTAGTCACAAATGCTATGGCAATTATTCTTCTCGGAGTTATGTACGTAGTCATAGATTTGTATAAAATTTGGACTGGAAGTCCGATAATGGAAGCTGGGATGAACTCCATTTTCCTATATGTGGTTCATCTGACTGTCCAAAAAATGAGTCCATGGCATTGGACTTACGGTAGCATGGATACTCATTTTCTAAAGTTGATTGAGTCTACTTGGGGGATCTCGTTGTGGGTTCTTATGGCAGTTTGGATGCACCGCAAGAAAATTTATTACAAAGTATGATTTTAATAATATTGGAGTTTATGGTTAATTATATTGTAATACCACTGAGCAATCAACAAAAATGAACAATCGCAAATAAATTATCCAAAATGGAAATATGTGAAGCATAAAATTGGTCTTCACAATATTTAAAGGCTGGCGATGAGTAAAATAAGGTGCATGATTTTGCGAAAATTTATTTTGTAATTCAATTCACGGTTCAATTGGTATTTATTGTCAAATTATGGTGTCGAATTTCAGCCCTGTACTCTAAGCCCTGCTGCCCGGGTTGAAAATATTCATATAAGCTCCTAGTACCTTGCGAATGACATATTTGAATCATTTTCTAGACTTCCCAAGTTGATTTTTGAAAATAGCCCTGGGTGTACCGTGGACCCTCTCCTATCGTTTTGGGTTGTCATTGGAAGACATAAATCCTGCTGCCAGCAGTTTCGTTTTCTTGAATTTGCAATATATCATTTAATTTTAACACTTTTCCGGATGCAAACTTTGGTTTATTATTATTGTTAAAAAAAATTGCATGGAATTATTTACTAAACGTTTTAATATTATGCAAATTTACTACAAATATTACGTTTAAAATGTTTCCAATAGGGAATTTGGCATTAAACTTGATGATTAAATGCTGAATACTGGAATAAGCACTGACTCGATGCCCTTAACGTGACATTGTAATCTGCAATAAAGTAGTTTGGAGATCTAAGGCATATATATGTCACTATTGTCATACCAGAGATTTGGGAATGAATGTAAATTTTCCACAGTGCTAACAATAATTTAGTGAAAAATGGTAAACACATGTCAACGGTCAATGTGTAGTAATTAGTAAACATTCTAAAAATAGGAAATATGGTTTTGTCTTCCGTGTCAGTGTAATAATACGTCTAGTCCCAAGCATTATTTGTATACAAAAATTATCATCCAATATAATAAATAACGTGTCTCATGTGCATAATGCTGCAAATCAAAAACATATAATTACATTAAAGTTATCATAAGATATATACAACAATATTCAATATCGATCCGAATAAAAAATATCTTGTACAAAAAAAAGCTAAACAAAAAAGCTGACTTGGAGTAAACATTTTCATTGCGAACATGAGCCAGTAATCTGACTATAGGCTTGTGTGTGAGTGTATGACAAATATTATTAATAATTGTATGCTACAGTAATAATTAATTACTATTACATGTACAATACTCTATTTTGTACATGCTTACTCTATTCGATTCTCTCTCAACATGTATAATTACTTGTAGTCAATAACATTTTGTATGTATGCATATATGTAACTACACACGAAATATTAAAAAGTAAAGTATCTACTACTTTTAGGCAAAAGCAAATTCTTGCAAGCAGATGTTGTTATATGGTTGAGAACTATATGACATGCAGTCAAAGAATAATCATGATGGATAGTTCTTTGGTAATGAGATGTGATGTGATGATTGAAACAAATTAAAGAGCAACCCATTCCGAGGCATACTGTCATTATCAAGGAGCCCATCACTGGAGTTCAAGGTCGTTGTCCACAAACTAAAGTTCAGCTCATTGATCCATCATGAATGGGCTCGGGATGAAATGGGAGGGAGGTCAGACAGACATAAGCATCGTGCAGATTTTTGCATCATCCAACACTTCCAACATCTTCTTGCTTCCAAACTTTGGAATCGCTCGTATCTTTTCCTGTTGACCTCTATCACTCCTGACTTGAGCCTCCCTTATGGACAGACCCACAGTAACTTTACTAAAGGCATAAAATAAATAAAACTCCTGGAATAATAATTATTACAGACACACATTTTTTTCTGCTTCAGATACCCAATATATAAATATTTACATTGGACATATCATCAATCAGATTTACTTGAGTAATCGAACCAGAAACATCTCCAGAAATTTTGTCTCTTCCCCAGGAACAGCTCTGACCTTCTCTTGAAGCCAATTACGCTCACTTACACATTTAATTGAACGTGTCATTAGGGGTTCGCTCAGTTCCAGAATAATTATTCCAGATTTCACTGGTGTTCATTAAGACAATTATTACTATACTCAGTTGATATTTCATTACCAAAACTTCCACTGAGAAAACTATACGTTGAAAAGTATCAGGAAGGCTTGTCCCAAATCACATCAAAATGACAAGATTATCATTTTCCCTCAGACCGGTCTCTCTGGTTTTATTCATCATCATAGGGATCTTACACCTGTCAAGTGTTTCCTGCAAAGCAATTCCCAAAAGATCATCTGCACCAGTTCCACCTGGTGTCAGTTCAGAGAGCCTGGATTATACACAGGTAAATTATTATTATTATTACTCAGCTGTCATGTGATCTTATCCATTTCATGGAAGCAGAAGTTTCATGAAAAATTATTGGGATTATCATGACAAGTGAACATTTTTTAAATTGTATAAATATTTTCTATCTTTACAGTTGAATATTAGCTCCTCATCCCTGTCCATTGTGAGCCCATTGGAGGTTCTGAGGCAAACCATGGCGGCGGAAGTTGTTCGAAGTCGCATCCGAGAGGCTAAGAATAGACGATTAGCAATAAATAACGAGTACTTGCGTAAAGTTGGAAGATGATAATTAATTTCCACACTTTGACATTATTTAATAATTATTTAACACGGAGATTCCGTGAAGTTGTGTGCCAGCGACGGCGTCACATTTGTATTATTAGTTTTAAGCCGACATGTTTTCTATCGAAAGTCATTGTTTTGTAAGGACGAGAACTACAAGCGAAGTTTTCATTTGTAAGAAAATGTGCCAATAAAATGTTGTGCAATATTGAGAACTGTTCAAAGCTTATTATGTCAATTAATTTCACTCTTACTATATCCTTCCTATTGCATATCGTTGTCAAGTACGAAAATTAATAATTCCTGTCTCAGTCCGGAATCAATGCTACAATTTTTATGGTCAAGTTCATCTTCTGTAATTTGCAAAGACCAAATGCTTCTCAGTGTGTAGCATTTGACATTCAGAGTACATTCGACAAATTCCTATTAATTAGGTCAACTAGCGCACCAGTGACAACCGTTCACAGTTTAAGGCCAAGGGCTTGAGCCTGGCATGTACTAAAGGCTATGGATTATTTTATCAAATGAGAATCAGATGAGTTTTCAAATGTTTCTTTGACTGATTGTGAGTTATTCTTGCGTTTTATCCATAGGATGTATAAATAAATAAAATATTGGAATAGATTTTATAAGGATGGACATTCATGCTTCACTTTCGGCTTAACATACTCTTTAATTGTGTTTTAATTTCTCACCTTGTATGGGATCTAATTCAATAAGTGGCAAACTTTACTGCAGGTTGTAAGAAATTTAATTGCTTTCAGAAGAGATATCTAACATATCTCCAAGGAGAATCGTGGGTCAATTGCAGAGGTGTGGAATATTTTGAAATATTGTATTTCAAATAGTATTTGAAATACATTTAGTATTTGGTATTTTTCTAGCCCTAAATTGTTTAAGGTATTTTGTATTTCGTATTTTGTTAGCACCAACATGTCTACTGTATTTTGTATGTCGTATTTTGAAGATTACGAACGTGATAGTATTTTGTATTTATTTATCTTGTAAAATTTACCCACCCCGTATTTTAAATACAAAATATAGGTTTAAAATACATGACTCTGGCAATTGTTAAGGTCGTCTCTAAAAGATGCTCAAATAAGTATTTTAAATGTAAAATAACTAATTTAAAACGTTTTGAAACCAGTTTTTGAAACTTGTTTGGCGGGTTTGAAGAACTTACTTACTGGATAAATACATAAAATTTAATGTATCTGAGAACTATAAAGTTAGCTAAATTAGTAGCAAATATAAATACATTACCGAGGATTATTTGTTTAAAGGAAAAATATTCTGTACCTAGGACCAGGTTAATTTACTTTGATACACACAAATGCGCAACTCTAAAGTCTAATAACATGCAGTTACCTTATGTAGGTTGATTCATTTTTAAATATCGTATTATTTGGCCGAATTATACACAATACTTCGAGAGAATAAACTTTAGGTACATAAATCTCAGATATGTACTTTGAGATAAATTTGAGAGTATTTTCAATAATTATGTATTTCGTATTTCAAATGCGGTATTTTTATTTCATATTTTCTCGTTTTGTTGGAAGCAAAGCATTTTATTTTGTATCTTGCCTAAATGAATCCGGATATTTGTATTTTATTTTGTATCTTAACTAAGTTACACATGGTATTTGTATTTTATATTTGTATTTTAACTTTTCTGAAAATGTATTTGTATTTTGTATTTCCATAGTAAATTTCATGTATTTTCCACACCTCTGGTCAATTGAGCGTCAAAAGATATTTAAGATACAATTCTGGCCGGAAAAAAAATGAAATGTATAAAACCATCAGAAAATCTCGAATACGCTTAAAGTTTTTGACAATTGTGACCGAAATTCTTGACCTGGTCAAAAAAACAAATTTTATAAAATCCGGGAGAGAAGCTGCTTAAAAATGGGGGTATCAAATATTTTGCGTCGTTGTTCTTCATATGGGCTACGAAGAGATACAGGATTCCAAACACCCCACATATCCATGCATAGGTATTTATGAGCATCTGATGTTCCGTATTATTTTTCATCGTATGTAAGCCTAATGTTCTTTTCAAGTTTTTTTTATTTCCATGCCACCAGTGGCATCTTAGTAATTTTTAACCATATTTAATATATTTCAGGAATAGAATTATGTCAATGTATGCCTACATAGTGTCAGCAAATAAATGAAAAAGTTACCAGTGTATACAGTAGTGATCCCTGTTTAAAATTGGACCCCCTAAGAGATAACACTAGTGGTATAACGGTGGCTATTTTTCCTCAGTGGGTAGCTTTTGTCCCTTCAACGCCCGTTTTATTACGGTACATTTGTATCCTCACAACTCGAATATTGTAATAACCGTACAAGTCTTTTTCTATTGGAGCCATCTCATTACTACTTTCTCTGTTACCAATGTGGAATAAAATTTGAGTGTTGCTATTTGAATGATTAAATTGAACAATCTAGTAGGAATTTCCTAAGTGTGACAAAATTCTGGTTTCCTCGGAAATCTAAAAACATTTTATTCAAGATAGAATAATATGTGAACAGAAATTATTAGCTATGAAAATCATATCTTCAAGTTACGACTTTCAAGTTATCATAAAGATACTTCAACCTCAGAGTGTTTGTGTCTGAAGCGTGCGGTCTTGACACGGGTCTTTTTATACCTCTCAGTAGTTATGGTTGGTTGAATTATTGTAGGAAACTTCTGTAGTATTGTAGGAATAAATAAAATCTTAGGCCATTAAATTCTTATTCTTTAAATCTGATAATATTTTCAACTTTACTCAAAATATTAAAACAATTTCAAATCCAAACATTTAAGAGCGAAATGGGGGTTAGAATAGTTTACATGATCGATCATAATCCATATGTATTCACCTCAAATAGGGCCAGTAGTAACATTTATTAAATATAATAATTATGTTATTGTATAGATATATTTGTGTAAGTTTGCATTTAATCCCTTTAGGAAATACATATCACATAATTACATATGTAAGGGCATATATAACTACGTAAATGCATTTCTGACTATAGCTATACACTGAGATTAAAATATATGTTGTAGTAAGAATTCAAATTCCGGTTGAGGCAATAAAAATCACTACTACATGTTTACATGTTAAGTCATAATCTTGAAATACTCTTAAATCTGCATCCACATACATATAATAGATAAATGTACAGAAACACCCTTGCTTATATAATTTAAGCTCATTGAATAACAAATTACAGGAGAAAACTTGGAATTTTCCCTATTAAAATGCTCCTCAGCCCAGGTATGTCCTTAAATGCCCTCACACCAAATATCAATGAAGCCCCTGAAATTTATGAATAATGATGTCATAAAAGGAATATAACGGGATTTTGAACTAACAGCGTAAAACACACCTGTGTAATTCAAGAGTTTACTCGGAATTTAAAAATCGTTTAATTTCTCCGAAACAATTTAAAATTACAAAAAATAAAAATAATTAGATACAAAGATAAGAGGTTAAAGTCTTGACGAGTCCCTCGGATAGGGAAAGGAACAAGTGAGATTTTGCATGTTGTTTTCTATATAGATCTTTGACTTAAAATATTTGTGTGCGTATGTGTTTGTCTGTTTGTGAGCCAAGAGAGAGAGAGAGAGAGAGAGAGGGGGAAGAGAGAGAGAGAGAGAAAAGATAGGGAGAGTCAAAGGAGTTTGACACCAACAAATATTTTAAGGCGGCTCGCACTCTCATTCCCAGTCGTTCTCCTTGATACGGGTCGTTTAACCCACACCTTAGTCCGGTTTGTAAATGCCCCTGGAGCAGACAGAGAAATCTCCATACCTATATTAATTGTTGTGGAGTTTCCACCAGAGACAGAGAACAGTTCATTCATATCAAGTTTTTAATCCTCTATGCTTACGCTAGGAAAGTGAAAGATTGGAGGACTTGACTTTTTTTTCTTGACATAAACAGGAGTTCACACATGAAATTTATGCAAAGATGCTCCTATTATGGACAAACGCTGTGCAAAATTACCCTTGTGTACGAGTTCGTCATGACACTCTATACGATAGGTTCAACATATGCTGGAGTCAAATTCATGATGCTGGGGTCAAGCCGCCTCACTCACTCACATATGTACATACATACATACAGAGTCCTCAAAACATACATCATACGAGGTTTCGAGCTACAGGTGAACCTTGCACTAATGTGCATATGGTCATCTTCTATTCTTCTACTGCCTTCATCTATGTATCTATCTTGGTTATAAGGAATATGACCATATGCATACTTTTCACAATTACACTAGGACCAGGGAATATAAAGCATGAATTCAAATGAGATACATTTCGCATAGTGGGCTAAGAAGTAAGTTTGAGTGCATGCACCACGTTCGACGGCCAAAACCCAAAAACTGGCAAATATTTTGTTAGCGAAAGAGGACACACGTCCAAGAATGGGATAATTACGCGATCCCAATCTACTCCTTAAAAACTTTGCAATTAATCCTTCCTGCTGTTGAGAATACAGTTTGCAGATGTCGGAATCGGCTCGAATTTGCTCCTTAACCCAAGGTATGACAGTGGACGTCTACAAACACAGGCAAGTACTACGGGGAGATGCATAAGTCTGTTAAACTTGGACCAATGACCAACGGAGATGCCAGCATCTTTCAATTTGCAGGTGGCTCATCATCTCACGGTGGTAAAGTGACCAGTGGATCAGTCTTAGTCGGGACGTCTGTCCACTTGCCCGTTGAATATTCTTGCTCTCACTGTGCCATATATTTCTATAGTTGATCAGGTACGCCATGTATTAGTCAAAGTTCTAAGGATTAGATACTTCCAGTGTGTACAATTTTTTACCTTGGAGAGAGTTTAAATTAACTCAGTCCGGAAGAAGCTCCTTCCGCCACAATCCGGGCTTCATTTCTCGTTTCCAAAATTTGAAGTGACGCTGGAGTCTTGCCTTTAAAAAATTACTGACTCAATTTTTGAGTCTCTTTCGAGGATAATTGTACGGCTGAGTTATTTAGTGACGAATCTAATGATTACTAATACATTTATTTTTCCTTTCCAACCTAGGATGGCCCGTTCAATAAACGTGGTTACCGTCCTGGCACTAGGACTTGTAGCAGTATTACCTTGTATCTTGAGCCAGGAACTGTTTTACCAACTCCCTACTCCGTACTCTTACTCTTGCCTTAATGATACTTGCTCCCGGGATAAGAATCCGGAGGATTCACCTTCTACTCAGTCCCTATCAAAATGTCGTCTTCTCTGTGGAGAGTACCGATCCATCTGGCCAAGACCTACAGGGACGGTGGACTTGGCTGATGAACTTGTTTCCTTCAAGCCTCAAAGGTAGGGACATCACATCCTAATCAAATGTATTCCTGTCTATGTAGTGTGTACTCTCGATATAAAGAGTCTGTTTGTAAAAGGATTTTCTTTATACGAGAAAAACAACATATTTCTACACCCGTTTGTCAAAATGCTTTTTACAAGAGCATTAGAATTTCCAGAATCAGATTTTGCTCCCTGTAAAAGATTTTTATGAAGAAAATGCACAAAACATTTTTTTTAGTCAGAAAATTTTGGTTCGGGCTAAAAATAATTTGTTTAATTTTTTAATCTGTGGGTGGGAAATTTACTTTTTATATATGAGGAGTGATACACGTAACGCTGGATCTTAACACTTCCCTTCCAATTAGCTAATTGACAGCTGGGATGACAAGTGTTCAACGTATCATCTGTACTACCTCTGCGTGTGCAAGTGCATTAAAAGTTACGAGGAGCTGTAACACGAGAGCTGTAGCAAGGGAGAGTTTTTATTACGGACTCCAATGCAAAAATTAAGAGGCTGGTTTAATAACCTGATAACCAGCTTGCTCCTCAACTTGTGCCCACAAACCACATAAAAAAACCTGACTTGATGCATAATTTCCCTGGGTCTTGATCTGTAGTGCTTACATACGTAATATATAGTGCCCCTGTTATAACATATGTACCTGTTCCTTATATGAATTTTCACAAAAAAAACGTTTATAGTGCAATAACTCACTTTCATTGCCAATTGACTCCCATGCCATTTAATTTTTCCTGAATGTTTTCAGGAAAACAGGCACATCCCATGATTTTTATACCTATGGGTGTTATACCTTTATATATAGAGGGTTTACGCTACATCTCCGGTCTTTGATCTCACTCCTGAAAATGTTGTTAATACTCAGTTTTTTTACTCTTTGAAATAACAATAAAATAAATTAATGTCAGTCCTTTTTCTCTTAAAAATTGAACTCACACATTGCCCACAAATTTCACAGCTATGTATGCTCAAAATCCATGAGACGAATTCCGATATCATTTTATGATTGTAAAATTATTAAAAATTCCCCAATGGATTTTAGACTCTTCATCAACTGGGCTCACCCACCTTCAGCCAAAATTCGGGACATGCTTCAACAAGCCGCAAAAACCTTTCAAACGGAACTTTTAAAAATGCATCCCAATTATGACCAGAACTCTCAAGCTGGGAAACAGCCTAACCCCTTTGTGAAGAAATACACGGGAGATATTGAGAGAACCACTGTCATGGTGTCTTTGAAAATTGACACGGCAGAGGATCGTCTTACATTGACCACGAATGAAAGCTATGCTTTGGGACTGAACACCTCTGAAAATGGCGTTGTGGAAGTTAAGGTTTACAATTACAACAAAAACAACTCAAACTTTAGGGAAACAAGTTTGTGACTCTTGTAAGAATAAATATTTATTAAAATCTCCTGTTTGTTGCAGATCCACGCCCCGACCTTCTTCGGTGCTCGGAATGCTCTCGAGACTTTGAGTCAACTGATTAACTACGAGGATACTTGCGACTGCTTAATTATGGTTCGTCATGGATATGTTGAAGATGAGCCTGCCTTCCCATACCGTGGACTCATGATTGACTCCGGTCATAATTACTTGTCACCTAAGGCCATCAAGAAAGTCATTGATGCGATGGCTTACAATAAACTAAATACCTTGCACTGGCACATCACGGACTCTCACAGTTTCCCTTTCTACTCCCGACGAGCTCCCAAGATGGCGCTGTACGGAGCCTACTCTCCAAACAAAATCTATTATCCAACTGTCGTTCGGGAAATCGTTGATTATGCAAATGTACGTATTTAATTAACATATTATTATTGTAACGTGCATTTTTTGCCGGGAAATAATTTTACCCCGCGTGATGACACGTCAGGCTTGCATTTGTTTAATTAAGTTATATTAGCCCTCCGCATTCATTTGCTTCCGTGTTTAGCCGTTGAATCTAGATTTTCGACCTCAAAGTATTTAAGGAGTTTCAGAAGTTTTGCAAAGTAACAGGTTGTATCGAAATAATGAGAACCACAAATGCTAATGACAGAACTTTTTACACATCTGATATCCCCTGCTGTTTTTCGGTGTAGGAACGAGGTATTCGTGTCGTCCCTGAAATCGGTGGACCTTCTCGGGCTGGAAATGGATGGCAATGGGGAGAACGAGAGGGCAAAGGAGACTTGGTGGTTTGCTTGAACAAGGAACCGTGGAAGGAATTCTGTAATGAACCTCCCTGTGGTCAGCTGAACCCTCTTAATAACGAGACGTACCAGGTTAGAAAATTCCTGAAAATTTTGAATAAGCCGCTAAAATTATTCCAATAATTTACAAAACGAATAGTTGTTTTACTCAATTTCGGGATTAAATTACAGATCCTCGGCCGTGTCTATCGCGATGCGTTGGAATCCTTCAGCGGTACGGATTTCTTCCACATGGGTGCCGACGATGTGAACTACGCCTGTTGGAATTCTTCGGATGCCATGAATGATGTTTTAAAGGCCACGGCTCAAATCGCCAATGACGTCACCTTCCAACGACTCTGGATGGAATACCAATCCCGCGCTCTTCAAACCTTGTATGACGGAACTCCAGAAGGAACTGAGAAACCTGTCCCTATTATTTGGGACAGCAAGCTAACCTCCCTCCGAGACTCTGAGGTCGTCCTTGACCCTGACACCTACGTCATTCAGATCAAGAGCCCTGCCCGGGAGCCAAATTTAGCTAAAATCATCAACCGAGGCTACAAGCTGATCTTCTCTAATGCCGATGCCTGGTCTTTAGATTGTGGATTCAACAGTGGGCTGAATCCTCCACTGGGTCTCACGCCTGCGCAACAAGCACCAGTCCTTCCACCCTGTGGCGGAGACTTCAAAACCTGGAAAACTATTTACGACAATGATCCCATGAATATTGCTGCCACTCACCATAACAACGAAACCGCTGCTTTTACTCAGGTACAAAAAAGCCTTGCTGAATAGCCTAACACCTTAAATGTCTTCCAAGTTAAAACAATAAAGTATGTAAATTGGTTCCCAAGTTATAATCGTGACCGTTGTTAATTAAATTTTATTTGATTACCAAAGGTCATTGGCGGAGCCGGTACAATGTGGACCACCGAAACAGACGATATGACCCTTGAGACAAAATTATGGCCCCGTGCTGCCGCCCTTGCTGAGCGCTTATGGACGAATCCAACTCAATCCTGGCGTGAGGCTGCTCCGCGATTGGACGCCCATCGCGACCGTTTGGTACAACGAGGAGTCCGCGCAGAAGCCATCCGGCCTGAATGGTGCTTCCACAATCGAGTAGAATGTGAACTCCTTCTTTAAACCCAAATAATTAAATTTTTAAAGAGATCCCAATAATTCATGTCCCAAATGTATCCAAAAAACTGCATTTACGTACAAACTTAAATAGATCTTTCCTCTCTCTCTCTGCCATTTTAACCAAAGCTGTAAATGACTCAATCCTACAAACTGTGTAACCCAAGACGATATTTCCAATGTTCTACTAATATTTTCCATTTTGCATGCTAATACCTGACAAACGTGTAGTGATTAACAATGACTTTTGACATCGGAGCATGAGGAGTGACTCTGAACAGAGCTACTTATTAACAAAAAGAGTGGTAATTGCTGAGGGAAATGAGGGGAATTAATTCCAGCTTAGCCTATTTTTCATGTCTAACTGGGTTTTAAATTTAACTGTAGTAACACAATAAGCTTCTCACGTGCATGCTGGGGAAGCAGGGACAATTGAGCATTGTCACCTGCTTCGTCATTTGGAGCCATTAAGTTTTATTCGTATCATTATTGTTCATTTATTTATTTGTCTGTTCAATAAAAATCCTTATTATTACTCAAAGTAAGTATATTTCCTAAACTTGTGATTTGTAAATGTACGTATCGATGCGGGGGGGGGATCAATAAGCAGCAGGGACAGTGTGAAACACAATCATATTTTATTTGGTTGGCATAACATTTTTGGAACATAATTCTTGCATAAAGTTTAGCCAAATAGGAGTATGTACTTAGACTCTCGAAAATAGATATTCCAAAGACGTTAAGGTAATTACAGAACCAAACTTAAGAGGATATTTTAGAAAGAAACTTCTCCAGGTCCTTCATATCATTGAAATCGTAAGTATCCGCATGTTCCAGCTTCGTAACAAAACTAAGCTCTTCAGCAAATCCTCCAACGTATTGGATAACAGCCTCTAAATTATCCGTGAACTCATCTGGATGACGTCGGTCTACAAGGAGGCTGAGGAAGTCCGTAATGATCCTGACACTTGTGTAGCCTTTCAAATGAGTCGCCTCGTACATCTCAGATGCTAAGTCTTCGAGAGAGGTTTTAGATTCGTCCAAACTTTTGAGAACACTTTTTGCTGCGGCTTTGACTTGAGTAGGTCCTTGCATTGCCACGGCTCGCACTCCGTACAGAACTACTTTGAGAATGTAGTCCTTCCCTCTTTCGAACTGGTCCTCATCCGTCTCAACATCAGGATCATTTTTGGAGAATTTAGACCGGACGACCTTCGTGAGCTCTTCTTTCGTCAGGCCTTCAATTGTATTGGGCTGGATTTGATGGGGGGTGAAGCTTTGCGTGGAGGTCTGAAATAGAATTTAATAAATTCATGCGAATAATCCATTAAAAAATTATGGTAATTTAATGAAATTCATTAGTTTTAAAATTTCTGGAAAATATCTGAAAAAAACATTCTAAATTGCAATCGATGACAAATATGATGTTCTACATTTATACAATACTACTCACTCTCTATTAAAAACAGCCCTAAAGTTTCAAAACACTTATTTCGGCTATTGACAACAAAGAATAGATACACTGTAATACGATACCTGTAGGAGGCAGACAAAAATACCCAGGAAAAGAGCTACAGGCATTGTCGTCATTTTACCGGATTTTGTAATAAATTTCAGTTTTGGGTCTTATCTAAGCCTTTGGAAACCTTTTTGTACTCTCGTTGACAATAAATCCTGAGAAAGTGTTTTCAATTGTTTTTATCTAGATTAGGCTCAAGTAACAACAATCGTTTTTGGAACAGCGCATTAGTTATTCCCCTACTAAACTAATTTCAATTGAGCTTTGGGGCAAAATGAAAGTTACGGAAATAAAATATTGGTTTACTCACCGAGGTGGAGCTATAGTCTAAACAATATTCTGAGCCGCAAGACTTGTGTAGAATTATGAAAATATTCAACAGGTTGAGACGTGTATAGATACTAAAAACTCCCAGAGAATAATATTACAAATATTGACAATACTACTAAATTGTTTTTCTGAAATACTTTTTGAAACGACTGGATGTAGGTGAAGCTATAAATCCAAGGACATTTATACTACATACGACATCTACAGATAAGAAAAACCGATCAACAGTTTATATAATTATATTTTTTCAAAATAATGTCTTTATTACAAAAAATCTAAGGTAAAAATACATTTTGTGCGCTTAACACGCTACACGAACAAATCCCAGATTGTATCAAAAATGGTATGGAAGAAGGTGCCAACGGAGTGGAAGATCCGAGGAAAGAAACTAAATATGGGTTTTATATTCTCCTTGATCTTTTCCCCGTGCTTGGAATCTCCCTCCAAGAAGATAATCACGGTATCCAAAGCTGACAGAGATTTTTTGTCGGATTCTTGCCGAATGATTTTTAATGTCTCCAGAAGTTGCTGAGGTCCATCTAGGAGGATCAATTCCGGCAAATATCCCACAACACCGGCTAATGATATGGTCTCATTGGCCAATTCGCTTATAAGTTGATGAGCAGCAAGAGTCACATTGGAGAAAGAATTGATTGTAAGGTGTGCCAGAGTTTGAAGTTCAGAAAGTATCTTGTCTTTCATTGTTTTGAGAAAACTTTTCGTGGGTTTTTTAGTTATAGCCTGAACATTTGTGTCCAATTTTGTATTTAGATTATTTGGCTCAATCTGTTTGGGTGGTTCAAACCGTATGTGCATGATGCTTGAGGATACCTGGTGGTATATATCTGGGGATTTCGGGTGGTTCAAATCCCTGTCGTAGTTTGAAGGCAGCTTCTGCTTTGGGTTCAGTTCCAAAAGACCTTTTTCGAGCTGATAGTCTGTTGTAGGATCAACTGGAGATATTTCATCAGAGGGGTAATCCAGTGCTGCGCCATCTCTTGGAGCAGGAATAGCAATTGGGGGACCTACCAGAACAGAGTCAGCTGATTGGTCATTTGAGGAAGGATTATCTTCGAAATGAACTTCTGGAGCTGCAATACTCGTAATGGGATCTGAAGCAGTTGTCGATGCCTGTCAAATAACTTCGTCAAATTAGTTTAACTTATGCAGACACTTTTTGAAGACAATTTAAATTATTAAATTTGTCCAGATAGTATTAAAAATATTTGATCCCCCTCTCAAAATTGATTGTTATCAAATTTTAATGGGTGGAAGCATTTTACCATATTTAAAGCAAGCACCCATATTGAACCCAAAATGAGATTTATCATAGATTCCATGTTCCTCGCTGGTTTAGGATCCTTATGATTACTATGATCTTTATTTCTAAGGGAAACTCTTGAGCAATTATGCGCCCTATGATTATCCCTTTGAATGTGCACTATGACTCCCTATATGTTTTCCATTTTTAAACAAGCAGAAATTATAAAATTACATGTTGACACTTTAGCTCTGGGACTGAGCCATTTTACTGACCCGAATTCATTTATGGATTTTTGACTTTCAATAGAGAATGGACTACTGTTTCGATCATGTCAACATAATATCAATGGCTGCCCTCCTCATGTACATGCTTGGCAAATTGAAAATGTGTTGATTGGAGGTAATTATGTATATTTCATGCAAAACTCAAACCTATATGCAATGCAATATGATAAGGTGTCCTGAGTTATTCCCTCCTAGCTAGCGAATAAATATAATCCCTGCCCAAAAATATTCAGTTCTATATAATAATTATTTCAATATGCCTCAACTCCAACAACAGAATTCCGAGTTCCTAGAGCAACTTCCACCCCACATTTTGTTTTTACAAAGCAGGGCAAAGATGTAATTATTTACTTGACCACACTAGTTATTAGTAATTTAATATGAGTTGGTGAGTGTAATAAAACGAGGAGTTATTTGAAGATGGGTGTAGTACTAACAGACCTTAATATAATATAGAATAGAGAATAAAGTAAACCATTTACTTCATATTAACTATGACGGAATGATTTTGTCACTACCGGGTCCTAGCCTTCTAAATTTTCAGAGGTAAAATGATTCGTTCTTGAGAAAGTTGCGAAGGAAACTTTCATCTTCTTATGTTCAAAAATGTGGGAAGTGCTTTTAGGAAGTTAGCGTTAAAGCAGCTCTGAAGAAACAGACTCACAGAGTGTAGAGTTACCAAACCAACGTAACCCCTCTTATTACTCACATATGTAAGTAACTGCAACCAATTTTATTCCGAATTGTCTTAAACTTTATTGTTTTGAGGCTCATTTGTAGGAAATTTGACGGGACTTTAACTAACCTGATTAGCCACTCTACTGAGGATTGTAGGGCATGACTGAGAAAATTAGGGAGAAAGGTTGGGAGAATTCCGGCCAGGACCCAATCAGAGGAAAATATAATTACTGGAGGAGGATTTCTGTATTTTGTGTTAATTATGCATAATGTGTGTTTAGAATAGGAATTCTAATTGTGATCGTCATCACGGGACCGACCCGTAAAGATGCCTAAGAAACTATCCAAGGCACCACTGACGGTCTTGCCAACGCCAGTGAAGATATTTGGGATTATGCCATCATCCTTCTCATCCCTATCTCTGTCACCAAAAAAGATTCTTCGAAAGTCCCAAACGTCGTTGATGGAGTCAGCTGCATAAGTTGTGATATTACTGGTGTAGTCAGTTATGGCTATGATAGTTTCCGAAATTTGATCCTGGGTCAACCGTGTCAATAGCTTCGGCATTCGAGACACAATCTTTCTCACGGGCAACTCGTTTCCTCGAAGAGAATTAAAAATATCATATACTTCATTCGACAAGTTGAGAGTATTTGCATACGTAATATTTACTATTTTCTCGAATTGTTTCGACGAATCTTTTCCAGTATTTCGGGAAAGGTTGTTCAACGATTTGAGCCACTTGTTTTCATTTTCTTTCTTTTTCTTTGGCTGTCCTGTTGGTTTCGGAGTTGCTGACCTCAAGGAGTCCCTTTCACCTTCCTTTGACTCAATTGCAGAAACGTCCTTCGTACCCTCATTTGTGGATGCCTCAACAGCCTGCATCACCAAAAATTCATTGTTTCCTCAACAATTATACTTGAAGATATTAGTTTTATGCCGACTGAACAATAATAAATAAATTATTTTTTATTATTCGAAATTCCACACATATATAAATTAACTTATGATATTAGTGGATACTAAACTTACCAGGGCAATAATTGAAACCAAAATCAAAATTAGCAATACATCGAATATTTTCATTTTGAAGACGCACTAAATAATTAACTGGATGAAAATTTTAACCCACAAAATAATTACTACTTCCTACAAAAATTATTATTATGATTTACTCAAAATAATAGTTTTGGATTAATGTCGCAGCAATAACAGAAAGATTATTATTAAAATTCCATAGTAACCGTCCATGAACGGTTGGAAAATGAACTTAAGAAAATTGTCCATAGAATTTTTAGGTAATAATTATTACAAATTTTCATTCACATATTTTGGCTGAGGGAAACAATAAGTCATTTGATTATATTTATGATGGTGTGATTCCAGGAACTATTTCTTTCCATTGTGATTTGATGACAGACATAACTTGGAGTTAATAGAGTAATTTATTTCTATTCAAAGAAAATCCTATTTTTGTAAGAAACGACAATGCCAGATAAATGAATCACATGCAAATACTGGAGCCTGTTCAATCACATGTACTTATGGGACATTAAATATGCGGGCAGTATGTACGTATTTGGAAACTGACTGCACATAAAAAAGAGCTCATGCTTTATTTAGTAAATTCTTGGATGGTAATTAGGGACAGGACAGTTTGTTTTTTTTTGTATTCAATGTGGCAGATTTCTAAATCTTAGTTTTCTGCTCTGCTCAATATGTTATTTTTGTCAGTTTCTTATTTTCATCAGAATTAATTATAAATAATTACACAAGTGAACAAATGAGTTTTTCATGCTTTTGTAACGAATCTAATAAACACAATTGCTCAGGATAGAGAGGAAAAAATTCCACCCGTCATTATACTCCAGTACTTTCCAAAAGATTAAACTTTATTACTAAATATTAGTACCCACGTGCACCCACAATTATTTTCCACCTTAAATCAAATCGAAAGAAGGAATAATAAAAGAAATACAGTGTCATCTTGCTATAAGTGTTTCTCTTGAACAGCATTTCCTCCGCACAGACAACAATAATTGAACACACTCGGATGTACCACAATAATAGCTTTTTAAATTAACGGGGGAAGGGGTAATTTTAAGTGTCAAATTTCCCTGGTTTTTTTTAGGGATAATCAAACAGGGAGAATGCGTTCAAGTCCAATTCAGTTTGCGCTACATAATTATTTAAAATTGTTTCGCAGATTTTTGACAGGGATAAAAAATCCTTAATAAGTGGTGTCTGTATTTCAAGCATTGTGTAATGGGCTGGAGTAAATGCGTATAGCGAGACAGAGGCGTCATTTTTTTTAAATATTTGTTAATCGGAAAAATTTCAGGTTGGACAATATCTACTTGACCATTGTGCTGGTTGGCTGAGAAAGTCCCGTAATGAAACTATTCAAAGCATCATTGATGATATCCTGCCATTTTCGAGGCTTTTTCTCAACTCTACTGCCGCGTGCTTTCTTATTGTTAGTATTGAGAGCTCCCCAACCATCGAAGAACAAGTCCACTAATTCTTCAATGTTCCAAAGCGTGCTGTTGGTCAAGTCTATGATGATCTTCCTCATTTTTGAGAAATGTTGATGATTGATTTTTCTCAGTGCTCTAAGGGTTCTGGGATTCGGTGCTGGCAATTGCCCTTTATTCAAAGAAATTAGCAGATCGGATCCTTCGTAGGACAATTTTATGATACTGGCGAGTGTGAGATTTCCCAAAGATTGCATAGCAATTGCTACATCTACTCCCTCCTGCAGGAATGAATTGTTAAATCTTCTCCCCCACGGTTTATCTTTGTCTAACCTTTGTCGAGTTTCAGGTTCCGGTGAGTTTGATTTCTGTAGACTCCAAAAAGCGGCATAGCCTGTTTCCATCTGTGTCCAAATACATTGAAGATTTCAAGTTTAACAAGACTTATGATTCAAACAGGCTCTCAATTCACCTTAAGGGTTTTGAGACCTGTGACCGGAAATCTTGCCCGGGATTAATCAAGATAATTTTGGACAGGTAAAATAAAATTGGTTACAAATTGGGAGCTTTGTAGGGGGGAACAAAACGTTTTTTGTCCATAATTAATTACTTAAATAATTTTAATATAAATATTGGATGCTAATTTAAATTTTGTAAAGAAATTACCAGAACTGTCAATGTGATTACTAAACACAGGGTTACTTTTATTGATCTCATTTTTGATTTGCACTCCGAATACTGCGACCGTGACTAATTACACATGAAAAAATTCAGGAAAATTCACATCTACGCTGGAGATAATTATAGAGACGAGCAGAGCAGGCTTAATTGTAATGGAATAAAATGTGAGGTAATAAAAATCAATTATTGTGTTTTATGTTTTTTATGGCTTGTTAATGGAAATTCCTGAGGACTATAATAATGCTCAGGATTGTTTTTACGAGAATAATATGCTTGAAAAAACTTCTCCATCCAGCTTCAAATGCTCAAAAAGAAAAGTTCAAGTATGAAAAATGAGGTAAAGTACATACATTCAGATGAAATATTTATTTTCAAAGCCTATTTACAAATATAGTTAAAGACAAGAGTATTCGTAACGTTGTACCCGCCCAGTTGACTTGTTTGTAATGCTGGTTCCAGTAGTCGCAGAATAATTTATTTTTCAAAGTGACAGACAATTTAATTGGGAAACGTGAGGATTATACAAAAATTACATCATATTACCGAACCCGCCAAAAACTAGGACTGCCGCACCTACATACACAAGTTTTCGTAAAATAAATAATTATTCGTAGATTTCATTAAATTAATTTTTTATAAAATGAAAAATTATAATAATTACTTATCCTACTGCTTACGACGTTACGAATACTTTTTCTTTAACTGTATTTAAATCGGCACTGGTGCCATATTAAAGTTTAAGGTCATTAAAGTTTGAATTCAACAAACGTTTAGCATTAGGGCGGGAATTCATTTGAAAAAAGCTATTTCGTACAAGTCACGCGCTGCTTCCTTACTACGCTCAGGTTTTAATGCGATTTTACAATCACGCTTATTCCCGTGTAGGAATGCACTATTGTTCCATGGGGATTGGATTAAATTTTTATGACTTTATTTTTCTAACTGACAAAATTATTTGATTGTACTGTACAGGGTTTATTTTTGATCCATAATTTTCAATAAATTTGACAATGCCTACATTATACGGGTTACAAAAATGATTGCTCCGTCTAACCAATGTAGGGTAATTATATTTTATTAAATTCTGCACAGACTCAATAGCTAATATCGATACCTGCAGTTTGTTGAAAATGTAGTTTCGGATTTTATTCAATTTGTTTCATTGAGCTAGGTTAAATTTTGGGCTTGCAAAGTGAAGCAGTCGAATATATACTGAATAGAGAAATTACCATTAAATTGTATCTATTCTTAAAAAAAATCATTTATAGTTGGGGCATTATGAGAAATTTTCAATTTGAAGCTAGTATTTGCCAAAATCGATGGAGCTGAAAGGTCTTCATTTATATTTGGACTGTTCCTCATCCGACTCTTCCTTACGCGCTCTCGGGATGGACTCAAAGGTCCAGTACAAATTATTGAGTACACTTTCCGAGAGGACTCTTCCCACCCCTGCCAAATTATCCAGAACGGCTGTGGGCTGCTCCACAATCTTCGACGGCAAGGATTTAGCATTGCTGGCATTAATTACCTTCAAAATCGTATTCACGACGTTGTTAGTGTTCACAGATTTTTTAATCGCATTGTTTCTAATTTTTTTCAAAAATCTCTGAGCTTCTTGAGCAGAGTCCGCCAGATACATGGGAGGCAAATAAATGGCCACGTCCCTCAGGTTAAGCGAACCATTGTTCAGGAGTTTTAACCATTTCTCAAATACTCTCGTTCCATTCATTCCCAGATCAAACTCCCGTTGCAAACCATCCGAGATCCCTGTATTTAGAGCCGATCTCAGCTCCTTCGTAGCGTTAAAGACGTTTGCCTGGGATTCCACGTTCCTCCAATTTACCCGATTTCCGGATAATGACCAACCCTACCAATTATTCACATGACACATTAAATATCATTGGACTTGACTTTTCTACTTATAATTATTATTAATGACCGTCAATAAAATTAAGGAATTAAACAGTAAATAGTTACATTTTGTAACACAATCCTAAATTATCCTAATTAATTAAAAGCAAGACTGAACTCAACCGGGAATTAAACCCAAGATGTTGAACCTAACCTGGAACAGCAGAGCTGTAGGAATTAACATTCGCCAGAAGCAGTTCATGTCTTATATCTAGAATATGATATAGATTTGAATAGATACGTCAAATCCCTCCACACACACCTTCCAAATTGATATTCCAGGACTTCAAAAAACTTTGTAACGAGTTTTGGAGGAAGTTTGGGCTTCCGTGGAATAAATTTGCGAATTGATTGAGTTTGAATAAAACGGTATAGGATGCATGAGTGAATGGATAATATCCGGCTGAGCCCTCATAAAATGTCAGCCCATTATAATTAAATATAAGGACAAGATGTGAGGGACAATGAAAGTTAGAGCTCTGCTTATTACACTGCAGTTAATTCTGAGTTATTATTATTATGCTGGCGTTGTTTCCGTTTGGAATTGTACAAGTTGTAAAAGTTGTGGTCTAATCCATTTTAATTTATTCCGTACCAATGACAGGCCCATGCTACAACATTCAAAGAAAATATGCTTCATAAAAGTTTCCCATAAGTCAAGTCACACACACACACACACACACGTCATGGAATGTATGGAGTCTGGACCCAACTTTAAGTACACTGAACAAATTCAATTATTAAAGTTTGAAAGTAGATCACATCTCATCACTTCATCTCTTTGATTGAATTAGGGGAGTAAAATGGAGCTTGGGAGTGGGGAGGGAGCCGAAATGCAAGACTGCGTTCGAAAGCTCCTAATGAAAAATTGCTAAGAAACTGAAGTCTAAAAAAAAAAAAAAATTGGGAAATTAAATGACAAAATAACTAGCTCGTTCCGCCCTCCTTCCTTCCAGCATTGCGTAAGGATTTACACGTGGAGAGTGTCTTCTCGTAAAAATAATAAAAAAGGGTAAACGACGTCAAACCTCAAAACTATATCCATTCTTACATGGGTTTTGCTCCCGACCTTGAAAATGGCAACGGCCTTTATATCAATTTGATGGCAGGTGTACCCTATCTATAAGGACATAGAATAGGCACGGAAATATATCCAATCCTCTCTGAGTATAGACAGACCCAAGTGCATTCGGAGCCTTTTCCTATACGCTTTGTCTAGTATGTAGGGCATCCCTAATCCACTGACCCACTTCCCTTCAACTCATCTGGGTCAGTCAACAGATTTTGCAAGTGTTTCACTCATCCTCTTCCCCTATCTCTCCACTTCCTCCTTTGTACTCCTCCTTAGCTTCACCCATGGCTATAATAGATGTATCTATGTATAGATAGTATATAGCAGATGTAATGCAACTTTGAGGTGCTCTTATTTAGCCAGATCCTATTGTACATTTGTTTGTTTATATACCATAGACACCAACTATGTAGTAGATACATCTATCTATATCTAAACAAAATTCCTGGAGTTATGCTTCCATGAAAGTCGGAAGGTTTTTTGTACATAAGTGTGTCTTCAGGCTTTGAAGATGATTTGTAGTTGGAGGGAGGTGATATTTACATACAAATATAGACTGAGATAGGCAAGAGGCTTTGAAATACATAGGTTCATTCATGAAAGCGGAACGGATCTTCCGAACCACAGAATCATTTCTGGCGTTGAGCACACATATCATATACTTTGTTATGCATAAGATTTACGTCCTACCCAATTTTATGTAGGACTCGGTCCATGTCCTTACATCCTTCCTTTAATTTTATTATAAAACATACATCACATATATGCTCAGTCCTATATTTTGAGACACAGTTTCCAATGCATATTTTCTGGGTGGGGTGTTTTTCTGGAGGAATCTTCTTTGGTAATAATTCATTACATTTTTTTCTCTTATCATATACATATTAACATCTATCAGAAAATAGTATAGGAAGTAAATGGAGCAAGGATTGGAGTGTATGTCACCCGTGAAAATTCCAAAAGGGGGTCCAGTCAAATTTATGTATTTGCGGAGCAAAGGGAATTTCAGCTGTGTTTGTTTTGCTGCTTTTTTCATTGGGAAGTTTTGGAAAAGTTGACTTTTCCTTCTTACATTATCAATTCTGGGAATTTTCCTTCTCTATGGTTAATTTCGGACATGCTCAATTGAGGTTTCGAAGGGATGTTGGACATGTTATATTTGACATTTTATGTTTCATATTTTGAACTCTAGCGATATGCACTCCCCTACGTGAAGTAGATACTTATTGTTAGTAGTTTTAGAAATCTTTCTACACCGATATTCCGTTTCGTAAGGAAGAATATTACGTAATATTCGAAGAGGATCAATGTTGCTTGTGCTACAACAATATTTTATCCGGATGGATTTTGCAAGCGGGTAATTATGTATATGCAGGGCTTATTCCTATACTCTCCTACGCAGAAAAATCCCCCTAGATTTTGATTGTACGTACGTGAAGGAGTGTGGATATGACCACAATGTCAATATATTATGCATTGACAGGGCGGGAAGAGTCCCGTGGGGGTTTCAGGAACGATAGCATTATTCATGTTTGTTATGGAAATGAGGGAATTTTTCGCATCTGATTTCCTCTGCAATACTTTCGCATTTTATGACATGACTATTGGGAAATCCCTCCTGTTCCTATGCAAATATATAATTACATTGTGAGACCCATGTCATATTTCGTAGTCTATGTATAGGAGGAGCACCTCCTCATGGAGAGTCAAAAAGAGGTACAGTCACTCAAGGGGGAAATGCAGACTGACGTCAACTGCTTTGTTATGTGATCACTTGGGTGTCTGCATATAACGCATATAACGCATATAACGCATATAACGCATATAACGCACAAATAGAGCTTCCCAATCCACGCACACACGCAGCATGGCCCAGCTCCACGCGCTCCTACTTACATCTCACGCAGGGCTTTCTCCTTCCACACAAAATATATACTTGAGACCATCCACCACAGCACTTTTCTATGGACTGGAAATAGTAGGTCCTAATCGTTCTCTATATACATATGTACATGCCTCATCCAATGCAGGTACCCCCATCACACGCCATGAGTATCTATGGATAGCAAAGGTATGTGGAGAGCTATCCACAGGTTCTTCTATATTTGTACAACTAAGCGTTTCGCTTTCACTTTTCAAGATCATGCTAGTATCAAAATAATGGGGGACATTTCAGGAACAAGGCATACATACGTGTCTGTATAGAGGGAGTGTGTGCACTTATAAACTACTCCCCGTCTGATATATCTATAGGTTGAGGACGGAATACAACACACAACGACAAATGTTTGCGGGGAAACAACAGCCGGTAATTCCTTATTTTTTTTCTGGATAAATGTCCCATTGTCCTAGATTTTTTAACATGTGTCTTCTCCTCTTGCTCCATTATTATTAAAAGTCACGGGATTGAGGGCAGCATTTCTCCTTCCCTTCCCTCCTCATGTTTACACTTAGGGAGCACATGAGAGCGGGTAATTTGATATTAGCTCCTGGATTTTTCCCCTTTTATTCTCGGGTCCAGGGATAGGATGAGAGCGTCTAATCCTTTACCATTTTTAATCAACCTCTTTTTTAAGCCGGGAATTGCTCTCTTGTTCTCATTTTTTCCCTTCTAATTTTCACCATGCTTATCACGCATCCACTCCAATATTAACATATTATTTTATAATGCTTATTCTTTCATTTTCAATGCCGGCTTATGAGGAAATATTAGGCCTAAAGTCCGGGTTAAGGACCGGCCTTAAAATACAGATTTTTTCAATATTTTTCTTTTGAATATTTTCCAGGTTTTTATGGGGAAAAGGGAAGGATATGCTCGGGACGCTGGATACGGGAGAAATAATTATGCGGACTATATTCTACCGTTGATTTGCTGACGTAACCAATGGAGCAATTGACAAGACGTGTCATAAAATACTCATGTCATAAAAAATTAACGGGGGCGATTGGTTCTCTTGTTGACATTTCTTTTTTTTTCAGTCTAGAATATTCAGGTCATGTTTATTTTGAAAAGAATACGAATCCTCCACAATGTTCCTCGAGCACATGCCAAAGTTCGGTCAGCTAAGAAGCCAAAATGAAAATATACAGAGCTTGTTGCAGAGTATGAACAAAGTCCTTGCATAATTTTGATACAAATAATGTTCTATTTTGTAAATACTAAAAATCTCTGGAAATTAACTTCGTCCCCGTAACAAACAAAAAACCTCTTTTCGCATTCTCTGCAGAAAAGTTTTGTTTATGAAGTATTTTTTACGTGTTTATTTTGTGGCTTTATGTTTCCCTCTATTAGGTCCACCCTTGCTGGCTATCGTAGTATTGGAAAAATTTGGATATATTTTTTAAAATTCCCTTTAACTTTCATGTCTACTTCTTAGCCAACACTCTCTGTATGAATAGATACATTGAAGTATAGATAAATGAAACTAAAACCGACAAGGGAAAAATGACGAGGCCCAGTTCCGCTATAGAGTTACTCAGAGTGGACTCATTGACTATAGTGGGGATGAAATTGAAGCCTCGAGAACATATGTATACATATGTAGTCAGATGTACAAAGTTCTGTAGTGTGTTTACAAGAGCCAACAAATTCTATGGAGAAGGAGGCCTGAGAATTGATGGGCTCGGAAATTACGGACTTTATCCCTTTCATAGAGCTTCGGAGGAAACGGAAAGGGAATGCGGAAAACTGGGACGATGAAAGAAGATAAATAGGCTGGCGGAAGTGCTTAAAATTCCTCTGTGGACAATTAGTAAGTGTCCAAGCTATAATGAATGGTGGGTGCTTCCCATATATTTCCCCTCCTCTCATCTTACAACCACAATTTCCTGGGACATACACTATTCCGGATCTGTATCCCTCCAACATGTAAATAATTATTATACATGCAGAGACTCCTCTCTTGCCAATGACCATATTCCCCTAACTTTTGTTTTGCCACCGCTCCGTAAACAAATTAGAAATTCATTTCTAAACAGTTGCAAAAGATCGGGAAGGAATAATTGAAAAGGGCAAAGAGTGGGGGGAAGAAATGTTCCGAAATGGAGCAATTTCCCGGATGATTTCATCCACGTAAATTCAAATCACTATATGTACCTACAGAACCCAGCAGCTGCTGCTCCTGGGCTCACACAAATGCCTAAACTGGGCAGAAAGTTTTGTAATTGAGTGGAAACAGTAAACTGTCCCTTATTTCTATGTATATCGGAGCCTCCAACTCGTACCCTACATATATCTGTAATAATTATAGATACTAGGATGCGGACAAGGAGAAGACGGAGAAAATGCGGAAGACTCCACGCTCGACCTGGATCAGCTGGGGAGGATAGATACAATTCACAAAATTTCCCAAAGAGTTCATTCAGAGAAAATTCATTGGGGTCCATGCGCAGGAGGGACGAGGTGAGCTCAAGCCATGTGCGTGGATGAGGTCATATAAAAAAGGGAAACAGTCTCATCCTGTGGAGCCAGTTTCACTGGGTGAAAGCAATGAGACAGGTCCTGCACTGAGAGAAAGACTTTCCACACTGCTAGCCTTTTCTATACTACTACACTGTCTCTGGTCACTCAAACTGTACATTGTCTACATTATCTAAAGGATTGATTTGTCTAGTGAGTCATCTGGTGCTCTCCTCCATTGAGCCAATTCCAATATGTCTCAAGAGCTCCTCATCGTCTCCGAAAAAGTTCATTTGAATAAGAGGAAAATTAGCAAGAGCTCTCATAACATTTACTTGGAGGTAATTAACACTTTCTCCATAATAACTTTCACTTTCAACCCATTAGCTACCACATTTTATTTATTTCCCTATTATCCCCTATCCGTCTTTAATTTAATCCCTGCAGTACTATTTCCATTGCTTTATTGCTATTTCCAATGCATGACCCCTGCCTTGAGAGTCTGTCAAAATGCAAGGAATGTACATACTTTGGGAAACATTTTTCGGACCGGAAGCATTGGCATTTGACACAGTGTTACTAATTTATATTGCTGTGAAGGTTCCGAGTGGAAATGGGTACAACTACAGTCCGCTCATCAACCCTCGGGACTATAACATGAATACGTTCAATAACAATGGCCGTCAGCGGTCCAGCTCCATGACCACGTCCCCAGTCAAGCTTGCCAATTCACATAAGCCAAGGAGGAGACGGAGCTTGTCACCGCGCTTGACAGGTTAGAAATCTCTATTGCTTCATATAATTAATTATTACTCACATGCTTGTTTTTAAACAGTAATCTTACAACCCTAAAAAATAATTCCCAATCAAATAATTAATGCTCCAATGATTTAAAAATCATTTGCAATAAAGTAAAGAGTCGTACAGAGTTTTGATTCTAAAAAACTGTTGCACCGTTCATGAAGGTGTTTCTTGAATTCCCATTGATTATCAGTAGCTTAATTTGATAAGGGTAAAGGGAAGGTGAGGTTATGGAATTATTATAATATTATTATTAATTATTTATTCTGTATTTTGCAGCCAAGAGCAACTCCAATATTCTGGAGACCATCCAGCGTCGCTCATCCGTTAACTCAATCGCTACTACTGCAACTAACCGGACCCTTCAGGTAATTAATTACAATTAAATTCCGCACTTGTTCCCATCCCGTGCTAGTATAGTGTAAGGAATGCTATTTCCAGAGTTTTATCAAATGGCTTTTCCCAGAATGACCTGGAACCTGTTTCCTAATTAATCTGAGTTAGCTCCGGAGCAAATATTAAAACCCATAGGTTGCTAAGCCCAAGAAAAAAATAAGGGCCTTGTAGAGAATTTGCTTAAGCAGTTTTAAAGGTTGGAAGGAATATTGTTTAGAGTTTTAGAGGAGAGATGATGCAGTGGGAAACATAAACATTATGATCCGTGGGAATGAAGTAAAAGCACGTCTATTGCAGGGCATGTCAAAATTGTAGAGAAGGGCTATTACAATTCCAAGCGGTAGTCAGACATGAAGTATTTGTGCTAGTTTGCTCTTAGTCTTGTCCTCATAGCCGAAAATATGCCAAGCATGAGAATGTTGACAAATGGGTATGTCATATGTGTGTGCCTATACATAGATATGTACATATGTAGGTACATATGAGGAGGACAGAAGTCTATAAGTAATGTTGTTTGTATGCAGCCGAAGCAGATCACAAAGAGGATCAACATCCTTGTAATCGGAGGAGAGAATGCAGGGAAGGCATGCCTCGCGGAGTATCTCAATGGCTCTTCCATCTCCTCCAGTTGTTCCAGTGATGAATGGGGAGGTGAGTTGACGCTGTCATTCATAAAGCTTTCAGTATATCTGTACTTTCACCCTTCCACATCCAAACACAGTGATGTTCATGCATACGTAGATATGTGAGTCAGTATGGGCATTCCGAAGCCTCATATACTTTCAAGGTACCCTTCACTCCCAAATGTCAACAAGTACGGAGCTACATCCGCATTTTTTGAAAGGCACTCAAATTTCCTATTTTTTTCTGGAACGAGGGGGAGGGCTTTCTTGGACGAGAAAATTTTCTAGGTTAAACGTTGACGACAGAGCCGTACGCAAAAGGGGAGGAGTGTATAGTCAATGGGGGAAAATGTATCACTTGTGTATACACAAACGCATAGAGTTTCCCTTTTGTCTTAGCAGTGCGTCTAGGTGGAATGCCTTGAGTGAGTGCGTCTGTATATCTACAGAGAAGGTAAAAGGTAAGAGAGAATGGGTAAGGTTTCTCCGTTAAATGAGAGTTATCATAGCATGGACAAGTGATGGGGACAGGCAGAGGGGAAGAGCGAGGCCTACATACAAGGTGAATGCACGTGGAGCTCCCATCGATTTCTCCTCGATTCATTTTATGAATGAAACTCACAGACCTCATCCACACACACACACGCACACACACACACACACACTCACACACAGCTACCGTTTACTTCCCAGTCCTTCCTCTCCCTTTCACTTTCCCTCTCTCTCTCTTTCTCTCACTTTGTCTTTATACCTCTCTTTCTTCCTTTCCCTCACACTTGACCCTTCTGTATCATCCACTAGAAGGGAAATAACACCATGCTCCACTATTCTTAAAATACAAATATCTCGGAACCCCTTACCAAGCAAATGTCAACAACTCCCTTCTCTTAAACTCGATCTTGTGAAGCCAGTACGTCATTGGAAATTATGTACCTACATATCTCGGAAATTGTTAGTTACACCCTTTTGAACAAAATTATTAAAGGATTTGCCAATTACAATAAGCTTCCCCTAATAATCTTAACCATTAATCCATATTTGAGGTTAATCATGTTATCTATTATTGTTAATTGAATTTTAAATCCGATTATTTTACACAAATAACCTGGTTCCTTTCACGTCATTCGAACATTCCTTTATACTCAATTTCACAATCACTACTGTCCACACAATGTCTTACAATTAGTCCTTCAGAATTGTCCTGCAAAGGGGAAAAGTGACCCACTGGTTGTAATTTAATTCCGGATCCTATCACTGTTCTGTTTTAATAAAGCCCAATCATTTATGAGGGCCAAAGCAAAGGGACATATCGGGAGGGCTCGTTGTCCGATCTAATAATTACATTTGCTTCCTAGAGGACGATGTAAAGAAATGTTAAGAGGAGAAAATTAGCTGGATAACCAATATGAAATAACTTGGTCCAATTTTTAATCTACAAACTTGCAATAAAAAAAAGAAGAATTAAAACTATTGTAAATTGCACATCTGAAATAAAAATGTACGCATCTGTTAATGTTTGCTTTTGTTATTGGTAGCCGACGGGGTGAGTGTACGAATGATTCCATGAGGGTAGCTACACACTCAAAAAAATGTACTTCCTTACTTAAGAGAAAGTGATTTAAGATGCTGCTCACTATAATCTATGGGCTCTTAGACGAGAATACTAACAAGAGCTCAAAGCTCACTCAGCTGGCTTCCCAGCCGAGAACGCATCCTGACTTATAGTTTTTTCTCTCCAGCTGAGCGAGGGATGCTTAAGAGTGCATTCACCTTTTGGCTCCCCATAGCTATCCCGAATATCTCTCGCAAACTTTCCTCGTTGCAGGAGCTCCTATCCTCAAATTTCTGGCTGTGTGATAAGATCAACTTGGAAACATTAGGCACGGGAGGACAATGAATGAAGGAGACCTCGCATTTCCCGAGTAGATAAAATAAACGCATCAAAGTCCCAGAAAATAATATTTCCACCCCAATCTGATTTTTCTACGCAGTTTTTAAAAGAGAAATTTATTTCCAATGTAAGATGTGAAATTGAGGAAGGAGAAAGGGGGAGACGTGACAAGTGTCCGTAAGTCCAGGGGGAATCTTCCCTATAGACTTTCTCTTTCATAGGAAGTATTGAGTCTAAAGCCTAATTTAATAATTCCCAAACTAAAGGATGGCCTGGGTGAGTTAGTTAGGAAGAATATCCTTGAGGATCAATTGCTCATCCGCAAATCTGGGCCTCACGTTCCTATTGACCTCCCAGCGACAAAAGCCATTCTCTGTTCAGCCAACCCTGGACAAAAGGAAAACTTGTGGAGAAAAAAAACAAAGGGCTTTCGGGAAGTGGAGTATTTCGCAGTTAGTTTTTTCCCTCTCCATGGTATGTACCTATGTATGTATTTTTAGAAAACTTTTTCTTTTGACAATGTCGGGGAAAGTAATTAGTGGAAGTAGTGCGGGAAAATAGGAAAATGTAAAGAGACCTCACTATTTATACCCTCACAGACCTAATTATATGTATGTGTTGATAAATGCGGAGGTACATTTAGTTGTAACTGCCACAGTCTTGTGTGGGACTCAAGTTACACACAATGTTGTCATTTGGGCATGGGTAAATATTGGGTGACAGATGTAAACAATGGGTGAGAGAATTCCCTCAGATTGGGAAGGACAAAATAATAAACTATGAAGAGACATTTATTTGGTAAGATGTTCGGAGGGATTTGGCCCCAAAAGAGGCTAAGATTTGATCTTGCATAACGGCCCTCCTCCTGAGAGTCAAATTCTCTCCGAATTCTAATTTAAGGATTTTTCAAGGGCAACGGAATGAGAATAGGAGGAAAATAGCTTGATCCTATTTCTTAAGAGGAAGCTTTCTCCCTTTAACCACATGCTATCCATCCATGGTGAGAGCTGGAAAGGGAGAGAGAGAAAGAGAGAGAAAGAGAGAGAGAGAGAAAGAGAGAGAGAGAGAAAGAGAGAGAGAAAGAGAGAGAGAGAGAGAGAGAGAGAGAGAGAGAGAGAGAGAGGGAAACGCGCGAAAAGTGGCACAAGAGTTTCGCCACGTGCCTCCATCGATTCCCTGCTTTTATTTTATGACTGCCTCCTGCCTTGTACGTTTCTGTGTTACAGTCTAAGCCCCTCCGACTCGTGTAGATTTAACATTACATTACTCCCTTCCAGTAACTCATGCCATTTAACCCACGGGCTTGTCCTTCTCTCTGTGGACATTTGCATTGTTAGTGAAATAGGAGAGACTCCCCACATGTCCCTCTCCCTCTGGTCATTTCCAATTTCAGGGTTGAATTTCCATGTTCCAAAACAAATTTCAATTCATTTAAGACTCCCAGTAAATTGAATCCTACAGTAAGCAGGGGATTTGAGGTTAATAAATATTTATCCTTTGCCCAGCAAAAGACCTCGGTCACTTAATGAACCGTCCAATTAAGCAAAAATTTGGAGGTGGAAGGATCAGGTCGAGATAGCCCTTTGGCTCTACTTCTCAAATTCCCGGCCCATTTATCTACCTTCCAGGAAAATCCCAAATGAATGAAATATTCTGGGGCTACGGAGTCTATTTAGGATTATATTACCAGGTTTAAGTATATTTTTAATTATTTTCTCCAGTTGTGTCCCAGCTCAATTAGAAGTTAATTGATTGAAACTGGTAAGAAGCCTGGACGTTATTCGTTGCTTTTGGTCAAAGCGTTACAAAATGTAATTTCGTTTGAAAAATGCAGTCATTTCACCTTTACTACAAATCTATACATCATCGATATGGGGCTACACTTAACTTAACTCTTTATCGGGGTACAATAAGGATTGCAATTGTCAATGTAAATATGTTGATTTATGGTAAACAATACAGGGGGAAATTGTTTATTGCTCACAAAAAAAAGCTATTTAAGTGTCTAACAGAATCAATTAATTTGACATTTGATTATAACTTTTGGAACTTTGACAAAAAGCTCGGTTGAGTGGGCAATGCGGAGCAATAGTGCTTAATTTAGAATTTCATGTGGACGTAATTATATTTCACAACCAGGGCATATTTTCAATGGTGAGGGTGTCGCAAGAGCTTTTAATTTCCCATTTATTTTCGGTTGCAATTTTATGCTGGAAATTAAATTCCAGAAATAGAAGGGACGCATAATAAGACAGTATGTGGGGACATTATTAGCAATGAGGGAAATTTGAATGCCTGGAGCAGTAATAAATGAGAGGAGAGATTCCTCAACGCCCATCCTTTGCCCAGAACGAAAGACAATATACACGTATGCTATGGTCCTGTCAGCAATTCCTCTCAATGCTCCCGTCCCATTTCGGAGGCAAACTGCGACGGAGATACTGAGAATGAGGAGTGAAGGAGCGGAATGGAAAATAAACAATTGGACAGGCCTGGCATGAACATGACTGTGAATGGGAACTGTGACGGAAATGAGAGAACTGAAGTGATAATGTTTTTCTTATATTTTATTTCAAACATAGCCACATCCAATTCTCCCAAGCCCTGTGACGTCAATATTCGTGTTCATAATGACCCATTCGGGGTAAGTGCACTCGTTTAGTTTTCTATTAGTAACTCTTTATAGATACATAACGCTGGCTGTAATTCCAATGAGAATGTTTAGTTGGGGGAGTAGTTAATGAATTTGTGGCTTGATTTATTCTGTTTTGCCTCCAGCTCTCTCACGTGTACAAATACGATCTGGTTCTGCTTATCTACTCCGTGACGGACATTGCTACTTTCAAGTACATTAAGAGCCTCATTTCGGTCACAACGAATCTCAATCTTAAGCCTGTCATTCTGGTGGGGAATAAAATCGACTTGGTCCGAGCACGCGTAGTGTCCACCAGTGGTAAGTTCTTTTACTGTATTTTCAAATACTTACACAGACACTGTCAAAAATTGTCCTGTACAAACAAATTAGTATAATTTTCAGAAAAAGTTTATATCAACAGATTTGTTTTCTTCAGAGCTGTTTCCTTATTCCAATGTTGTACAGTTCTACATTTAATTATGCAAGGTATCAAGTTAGGCTCAAGTTCTAGTTAGGTCAAGTAAAGTATCAATTGCCAGTACGAGTCAAGTTGGGTTCATTGACATGGCCCCACATGGCTTGGCTGGTAGGAAAGCAAAGCCTTGAGGCTTTTAGTGTTTGAAATAGGACATGAGTTGAAGCATGTGTGTAAAATGTATTAAAATGAATGGGATGCAAAAGTATAGGACTGATTTAATGGATCCATTTCCTCTCTGACATTTCCAGATGGTCACCGTCTGGCTTGTGAGCATAATCTGAAATTCATAGAGACAAGTGCTCTGCTAAACTTGAATCTTAACGAACTCCTAAGTGGAATTAAAGCCCAAGTCAACCTTCAGAACAGCAAGAAAAAAGTCAACTTATTTGACAAAATTGCCGGCCTACTTTCATACGGACGAATGAGTCGTTCCTGCTTGGATCTCCATACTCTCTAAATAAACAAATATTCTCCACCTCACAAATCCCCATTTTTCCTTCCCTCTAAACATTCCTCGTTTCTCATGGAAATGTCTCCTTCCAGAGTCCCCTGCTTAGGGAGCCCATTATGGACTCACTCAGTAGTTCCTACTATATAAATGCGTAGCTCTGTATTAATACTTCATTCCTCGAGCAGAACATTCCCCCCATGGCCTACTACTATGCATGTAAAATTACAAGCCTCGAAGGACTACTTAAAGTTAGGTTTAACGCCACTCATTTTATTTGTCCCTTGATTATTGTCTTACGTCCCCGGACAACCCTCCCCAAATTATCGGATAAAATCCCAACAAACCAACAACTAAAGTTTAAAGTCCAAGGCGGCAACTTACTATTAAATGGAAGCTAAGCGCATATAAAAGTGGGAAATTTAAAATGATGAGACAGAAATGCACCAAAAAGTCTATTGAATGTGTTCAATCCCCATGTGTTCAATCACCAAAATGTAGTTCAAGTATGAATGTGACGCGGAATTCAAAATTCGCGGGTCAAGGAAGGTTTTGCGTAGGGATTCAAATTTTGCGCGGATCCTTTCAAAAAAAACTAAATGAAATGTAAACCAAGAAATATTAAAAAGGAATGAGAGAGAATAATAAGGTTATAATAATTATAAGATTAATTAATATTATAGATACAAATATATAATGAACCAGTAAATATAAATTGTCATTCCCAATTAAATTTGAAAATGTAATTTCAATTAATGTAATTACGTCATAGGAAATCCTCTAAGGTCCACCATCTCAAAAGAAACTTATTTGTTCATTTTCCTTCAATCTTTAAATACTAAATGCTGTAAATATTTCAAATTGTTACTAGAGCAAAAGCAAATGTCATTTCACCGAATTCGTACCTGGCACTACGTATATTATAATTACGTACAATGTATGCATATACCTATGCAAAACATAAAGGAACCTTTACATTTGTATTTTCCAAGGATGTTAAAAACGTTTTTAATTATTATCTTTAGGAATGTAAGTATATTTAAAAAAAATAATACTTGTAAGCAGCTGGTCTCTATATGTTGTGGTTCATTTTATGGAGTGTTGTACATACGTCACACAAGTCTGTATATATATGTATGTGAACATACCCTGCACTGTTATTAGGAGCGGCCATATATAGTCATTCATATATAATTACTACGTTTAAGAGTAGGGACAAGCGCCGCACTCGCACTTTCAATTCTCACGTGTTTAAATTCGTCTGCGCTGTAGTGGGATTTCTTGGATGCCAATTTGACTCGTGCTTCATTGGAAATGATAAGAAATTCCAAGTGGCGTGCAAATCTTACGATACACCTTAAACGCCTTGGAAATACATACGTCTCCCTTTAATGCTAATGTTTTACCTATTATTACTAATTATTAATCATGTAATCACGTACGTTTCTTCAGCAGAGCAATATTTAAGAAATAATAAAACAAGCATTGGAAAATTACAACTCGTATTTTATTTCATAAAATCCTTCAAGCATTCGCAAATATCCGGATTCTTTATATACATACATAAGACGGAACCATAGACACAAGTGGTTTGTATGACGAATAGGGCTTTCGTTGTGAGAGACTTTCCTCGATAATTTCCTACACGACCAACATCATAATTTCACTCGAAAGATTTTAAAATATACCTCAATTTTCAAATTTGGATTTCGATGCCCAACAATCCCCACGGCATTTTTATATGATCTACTCTGATAATTTTATTAATTGAATCCTAAGGAACAGAAGTGTAGTATTAACATTTACTTGGACGTAGGCATATAATTCATGAGGAAATTAATAGCTACAGTGTAACAATATAAACAACAAGAATTTTATTATCATTGACGCTTACAATGAGCTCAATGAATAATTTGCATAGCATTTCTAATTATTCTCTTGTCAAATGTAAACAGTCAATGATAGTTGCAAAATGACGGTTCATTGCAAGCCTCATACGCCTAAACACACTGTGGAAATTGTTCTCACTTTTAGATATCCTGAGATGGGACTCTAATATTGGAGCTTCTGCAATAGCTACGATAATACTGTGTAAGCAAAATCCTCACATTTTCAAAGCACGGAAGAAGCATTTGCGTAACATAACAAGTAACGGATCTATAATATCCGGAGGATTTTCACACCCTGCATTTATTAAAACTTGTTGCTAACAAATTTCAGTAATTTTGACTCAAGGAATTTGTCATTGATGCAGAAAAGTAGGATAGATGTTTCCTCACTGTGTGTATACATTTATTCCTCACAAGACCAGTTACATTCCTTCGGAATTCTCTACCACAAGCATAAAGATGAGTAACTTTAATCTCTTCGCTCAGGACAGAATAGTAGTAGGAGAGGTTCGCCTTGCCAGGAAACGGGTTTCAAGTAAATATGTTAATTTCCCATTAAATTTTCACAAGGAGTGTACCAATATTAGAATTAGAACAGAATGAGCACAGGGAGAAGAGGTTTTTTCGCATTTTGGGTAATATTTTTAATTTCCCAAATTGCGAGGATCGTTGGAGGACTGAACTGTCAGGAGACTTACTTCAGGCCTGTTTGTGGTAGCGATGGATACAGGTACAAGAACTTGTGCTGGCTCAAGTTTTATGCGTATTACAGCTATCAAGGTAAGAACTACTTCGGCTCGTTAGTACAAGTACAGGGCTCTTTCAAAATCAGAGATTATCTTGTATAAGGGAATTCCCGTTGCGGATGTAAATATTTTCAGATACGTCTCAGCTTATCCCAATACGAACTCCAACTAGGAGTGTTTTTCCAGTTCTCTGTCTGTACTAATGCGTCAATATCTTTTTAACATGTCTGAGTGAAAAAACCTGTGAAAAAATCCAGCAGATTTTCTGTTACGTCTGTATGCATGTATGTATGTAATTATTTTTAAGGGGAAATTTTGATCAGGAAATTGCCAGCACATTTGAGTTTACTTATAAACGTTAATTTGGGAAAATCATTAAATCATTCTTTTGAAAATTTTGAAGACGTTTGATTCCATTATTCTTTACTGTGTTGTATTAATTTTTTTTCTAATTATATAATTATTATGCTTTTTTTCACTTTGAAGATGTTGAAAAAATTCCGCTCCAGGAATGTACCAAGTCGAAATTTATTTGTCCTTGCAAGACAAAGTACAACTGTGAGCCAAGTGTGAATCCAATTTGTGCCTACAATGGCGCTGACTACACAAACATAACATTTGGAAATTTGTGTGATTACCAGTGCTCCGCATTTTGCAATTCACGTAAGTTGGTTTATATTTATATGTGGAGGTAATAAGTGTGTTGTAGTAAAAAAAATGCATCCAAATAGAGAGCATATACGCAACATGGTCAAAGTCCAGTTTAAAATATTTTACAGGAGAACTTTAGAAACTTCTCAATTCTGAACGGTTGAGAATATCAAGCTGGATAATTTTAATGTCTCGTTTTAAGACACATTTCTGATCCAATTTAGCCGGAAATATTTCACTCTTAAAGAACCTTGATCTGATGTATTTTATTATGAAATTAAAATTCAATTTAAGAAAATCTTACCATTTCTTCACATTGGTTCTATACTCTCCACGTATAAAAATATATCTATATGTATACATGAAACAGAAAGGCAAAAATTTCAAAATATTTACAATCTGACCAACCTAATCTGTGTTGATTCCAGACATATATTTTGTGAAATGTGGACCTTGTGAGGCAGATTATTCTGAAATTTACGACTATGACCAATGCTTATCGTACGTTCATACGGATCATCATCCACCTTACCCTTCTCAGGCACCTACACCCACCAAAAAGAAGGGATTGGTCTTGCATAAGAAAGTCAAGACTATTATTGTAGAAGAGGTAGAGGATGAAAGCGAAGAGGAGTACGGAGTTTCGACGGAGGAGGATCTTGAGGGCGCCATTTTGGAAGAGATTATTGTGGAGGAGGAATATATACCAGTGCCCTCTTCGGTGCCTTCCTCTCCAGTTAATCCATATCCACCGACTCCTCCACAACCAGCAACTTATAATTCATCTTCTCCTCCATTGTACAACCCACCTTCTCCAGCACCACTATATCCTCCATTTTACAACCCACCTTCTCCGACACCACCATCGCCTAACCCATCTCCTCCATATTATAACCCACCATTGCCAAACCCGTATCTTCCATCTCCTCCACTTTACAATCCACCGTCTCCAACACCTCCATCTCCAACACCTCCATCTCCAACACCTCCAGCTCCTCCAGTTTACAATCCACCTTCACCAACACCTCCAGCTCCACCACTTTACAATCCACCTTCTCCAACACCTCCATCTCCAACACCTCCAGCTCCTCCAGTTTACAATCCACCTTCACCAACACCTCCAGCTCCACCACTTTACAATCCACCTTCTCCAACACCTCCATCTCCAATACCTCCAGCTCCTCCAGTTTACAATCCACCTTCACCAACACCTCCAGCTCCACCACTTTACAATCCACCTTCTCCAACACCTCCATCTCCAATACCTCCAGCTCCTCCAGTTTACAATCCACCTTCACCAATACCTCCAGCTCCTCCAGTTTACAATCCACCTTCACCAACACCTCCAGCTCCACCACTTTACAATCCACCTTCTCCAACACCTCCATCTCCAATACCTCCAGCTCCTCCAGTTTACAATCCACCTTCACCAACACCTCCATCTCCAATACCTCCAGCTCCTCCCCTTTACAAGCCACCTTCACCAACACCTCCAGCTCCTCCCCTTTACAATCCACCATCGCCTAACCCATCTCCTCCATCTCCAACCCCACCATCTCCTCCACTTTACAATCCACCTTCTCCAATACCTCCAGCTCCTCCACTTTACAATCCACCAGCTCCAGCACCTCCAGCTCCAATACTTCCAGCTCCTCCACTTTACAATCCACCTTCTCCAACGCCACCATCTCCTCCACTTTACAATTCACCTACTCCAACCCCACCATCTCCTCCAATTTACAATCCACCTTCTCCAACACCACCATCGCCAAACCCATCACCTCCATATTACACTCCGCCATCTCCAACACCACCATCTCCTCCGCTTTACAATCCACCTTCTCCAACGCCACCATCTCCTCCACTTTACAATTCGCCTACTCAAACCCCACCATCTCCTCAACTTTACAACCCACCTTCTCCAACCCCACCATCTCCTCCAATTTACAACCCACATTCTCCAACACCACCGTCGCCTAACCCATCTTATCCAAGTACACCTCCATACCCTTATCTACAACCTCCATACTCTCCTTAGGTCTCACAACCAAGCACCCCGACAAAATAAAACATGTCATTTGAGATTAGTCCTTCTTATCTTTTAACTAACCCCAACCATATCTAATGAAAGCAATCACTACTATATGCTCCAGTGAAGGCTACTAAAATATTTTTAAAAAATACCAATACGGACGTATTTTATCCATAAATTATTTTCCGGGAAAAAATATTAACTACTCTTAACTAGAATTTAAATAGTACTCGGAAACACCAAGACGGAAAGAAAATCAGAATGAATACTTTTAACGCACAATCTATTCCAAATGGTTTTATGAATAGTTATGGTATTAAAAAACTTTTACTCAATGGCTGAAATGTAAAACTTTGTGCATCGTATTTTTATGTGACTTTAAAAGCATCGAATTGAAAGGAACTGTTGACGTCTGGCTAAGAATAGGGAATAGGCCCAAGAAGTGGCTTCCTATTAAAGCCCAAGTTTATGTTTATAGTCACGTCAAATCATTTTCTCACATTATTTGCACCATTTAAATATGACTCCATAGAACGAACCAGGTTGAATCATCAGATTAAGGAAATCAGGCCAAGTATGTACGTAGTTGTGGGTGCAACGTGAAAATATGAGCTTCATCCCTGATTTCGAAGCCTCACTTAAGAAATAATATCACGTCTGCTTTTCATTTCATCAAGTCTTCAATGCATTGTATAATGAAGTCCTTGGATATTGGAGTAATTGTCTAAATATGAGCGAGTATAAACGTATAGATTCTGCCTCCCATTGTAATGTCGGATTAAGGATTATCATTGAAAAATGATTGAGACTCCGAGCGAAAGAATATTCAATATGCTGACGAAGAGCCATGTCGGAGATGCATAATTCAAGGAGACGTCATTTTTGTGCTATTTTCCCCGGTTATGTAAATGTTTGTCTGTCGATAGTGTCGATGCCCTAGATATTGTGAAGGTTAGGATTTATGTATGCAGGTATAATTAATTTCATGTGTGCACTGGCAGCCACATACAGCATACTGTTTACTACAAGACTGAGTTCCACCGAGGTACAATCCTTGCCATGTACTTCTAAGAACAATCAAAACATATTCAGTAATAATTATATTTTTTAAAGCTACATTTAATTCCTTCCAACATTTAAAGATTAACGTTCTTAGCCTGAAAGATTGAGTAAAATCAATGTACATATGTTTTATAGGCAGCACGGGCTTTTCAAAAAAGGTTCATGGATAGCTAACAGGATACAGTGACTACATGTTTGCGTATCTACATATGTATGTACATAGCAGCTTTTCAGTAGTTCATTTGCAAGACAACATTAGTCTCAATAAATAGTATGCTTTTCAATGAATCACAACAAAGTGAATGGTATGTTGCAACCGCAGAAAAACATTATTGTTGAGGATGAGATTTCACAGAAAGTCTGAGAACTACTGTTCACGCAAGTGAACGTGTTTTTTTAATGGAAATGTAGAGTTTCAAATCAGCTTCAAGTCTTAGGAATTTTTATGTTCTTTATCCCAGCTTATGGTAACTTCTGGACACTGGTTCAGTAACCTTTGAACTGATAATAACATGATGCTTACTAGGTAATTGTTTAAGTGTGCATTAACTGACTACTGATTGTTTATATATTTGAGTTGTATGTTCCAGTACTTCGTCAATAAGTACCATTATGGGGTAATCTGAGGAATGCATGTAAAATAGGCATGTTTTACATCATTTGCTTATAACTTTTGATCCAATATGCTATCTTTGACATTTCTCATTACCAGCGTGTAGCCGGTAATGAGTAGATCTTGTTGTTGTGTAAAATTGGTGAATTTACCCGAATAACTTAAAAGTTATGCTAATCTGAAGTTATGGAAGGAAGGTGAAATAGTCATTTATTATCATTTGTTTATAACTTTTGAACCAATATACTATCTTTGAGATTTCTCATTACCAGCGTGTAGCCGGTAATGAGTAGATGCTGTTGGTATGTAAAATTGACGAATTCGCCCAAATAACTTAAAAGTTATGCTAAGTTGAAGTTATGACATTTGTGTATACATCGAACCAACCACTTGCTAGTGTACCTTGTGGACGGTTCTGCCAATCGCTACAGCACCTCACCTAGGACTCTTCCATTCACTACATCACCCTACGTGTATTATTGTTCTATGTAATAGATTGCTATTATCACTCCTGAAATTATTGGTGCATTCATGTAAACATGACCTAAAGGTCATGAACTCCAAATGTTTGTGTATGTATGTATGCATATGTATTTGGATGATTATGTATGATTGCGTTATATGAATGTATAAGGAAAACCAAAAGAAGGATAGGTTTAATGGCCTCATGGAGGTACCTTTTTCCTGTCCCAATAATGCAAAGGGATCTAATTTTAGTCTTAACTTATTTTTCAATATTGGCAGAAGGCAATGCAACACTAGCCTATAAAAAGGAAACAAACATAACATTCGGAGAGCATTCCTTCTCCAAACTCCAGACAGTTACTATGTCCATTTTACCTTTCAAATAAAACCTTATCACCTTGTTTTGCTGTCAGCCTTAAAATTACTAGTTAAAGAGATTTCTTTGCCACCACATTTATCCATACAGCGCAGTTGAACTCCACTTCTTCATCCATACTCGTAAATCATATTCTACCACGAACAACTACAGAGCTGGGAAAAGAACGTAACTTATAAGTAATTACCTATATATAATTATTTATGTATAATAATTATAGTAACAATAATTACACATAGTAGTATGTACAGCATCAGATATTTTCCTACGGAATCGACTTTAATTGCGGTTCGGAAAAAATAGCCGATTACAAAGCATGGCATTGATTAGCGTTCCTGACACTGAAAGTTGAATAAATATTTTAATATTTTTAATTTAATTTAAAAGAAATTTAATTAAAAAATTGTGTTCCAATATTCAACGTATTACATACATACACAAACAAGCTCACACGCAAACAAATAATTTTTAAGGACTCATGCCATTTCTGTCCTACCATAATATTTTACAGGCTAGAGCTAAATAAAATTTCGTTGGCATTTATGCAAATTTTCGCTAAAATCATACCTGGTAAAATTCTTTAAAAATTACAGAATTTGAAAACACGATTGTGAGACTCGCGGGAAAAGTTGGGGAAAAATAGCATCATATCTCATAAACTATATACATGTGCCAGCACGAGCAGTTGAAGGTATACCACCTACAATTGTGTATATGTATGTATATGCAGTATGATTAATGCAGTGTATTTCTACTAATTATAAATATCTACCTCAACATTATACCTAAAAAAATAAAGGTTTGTTCCCACGTCCATAACTTCCTCCTACTTTAGAAACTTGTCGTAGTTAAAGGCAAAATCAAACAGCAATGATTAAAAAGTAATTGCAATTTGTATGGGAGAATAAGCAGGCTTGAAGAAAAAGGAGGCTAATCACTTGTGGACTGTCAGTTTCGTGTCTAATATAAACAGGGATGGATTTATGCAGTGGGTCACCCTAGCCCAGCCAGGGTAAAAGAACTTAACTTAGGCCCTCACTTTACATGCGGAAATCTCATTTCTATTTTGAGTTTTAAGGCCAAGACCAGTGTAAAAATTATTTTATTAATCCACCCCTGATTATAAAAAATCAATAGCTCTTAAACTTTATTACCTGAAAATTTGTACAATGTGTCTCATATCATTCTTCATATCATTATGATTATCAACCGTAGCAGTCTTTGCCGTTCCCATTTTTTCAAGGACAGTCTTTCATAAAAACATTTGAAATATGCGCTTGTAGAAAATTTCAAGAGGATTCGTTTAAACCGAACGTCATCTTCTTGGGTTAAAAACTGCGGTCACTGGATCTAACAATGAGAGGCAAGATTTAAACAAAATTTATTTTTATTCTCACTTTTTAAAACAATTAATAAACTTTGCTCTTAAAGAAGAATTTCCTCGGCTCCTGTGGTTCGATTCTCAACGCATGGAACTGTTGGATAGCTCCCAACTTCTTACAATCCTCAAAAATTCTCGACTTTGCTTCAAATTCTTGAGGGTTGTGACCTCAGTTTTTGACATGGACAACCAAGCACAGTTTGAAAAACCTGGAAAATAAATTGTTTCAAATTGGAGCAATCACATATCGTTGGCTAAATTACGAAAGATACCATTTTGCTGCGAGCTTAATTTGAAAAAGTACCATATGCTTCACGGTTAAAATTCCCCAGTGAGAAAGTACCATTTTTACTTGCCAAATGTACGTATACTCATGCACATGCATTAGCAAACTGTATATAAGCAATCCAAGTGCCACGAGTTTCGAAATAGTGTATATTTGTTCGTTTGTGTATAATATAGTGCTCTAAGTATTCGTATGGGTTTAAAATTTAATTTGACTTTTTTATAACTGCAAATAAAAAAAATACCAAAACCATACACTAAATGGAATTACTTCAACAAGTTGTTACATAAAATACGTGGTTTTTTAAAGTAAACGCTCCATTTATATCTTCATGCACTATCCAAGTAGTTAGCAGTCTCATGTGCTGTTTTCCTAAATCACTGTCATAATTACAAAATTTAATATTTTTAATTAAAATACTGTTTTTATTTGAGTTGAGAAGTTATTTGTACTCTAAGCGCAAAGCATGAAAATGGTACCTTTGAGAATTAGTGCAAACTTCAATATGGTACTTTTTAAAATTAAGCTTTTTTGAAAATGGTACTTATTGTAATTTAGCCAACGATATTTTGCGCCGTTTTTTCCTATATGGGCTAGGGGAGGAGGGAGACTTGATATATGGGACTCTGTACATGCTTCTCCAAATTTTAACTTCAGAAATTATTGCAGAAAAACACTCAGTTTCTTATATAATCAATAATTTATTGATGTCATGAAAAAGGCTTCTCCTTGTCTGTAAAACTATGATGTTTTTGGAAGATACATTTACATATTTATTCCCCAATACTATATTTACTATTAGTGCTTTATTTGCATCCTAGTGTACAGTACAGAACAGTTGGAAAATGTTGACTGCGCTTAGTTTAGTTGATCATAATACTCACCCCTATATATCTGTCGTTTTTTATTAATTTGGAAATCTTGAATTTATTGCATTAAATAGAAAATTTTAACCTTGAATAAAATTCATGAAAGTCTAAGGCATGATACTACATAGTTATCAACTTTCCAGTTGACATCAATTTCAGTGTAGAAACCGACAGGACAACTTTTGCCACTGAATGTTGTCTTTTAATTTTTCTGGCTCTATGATTTGCTTTTCCGTAATTTAAAGAAATATGAATAAATACGTTAATTAACCATCGTTTCAATTACAAATCATATCAAAACAGCATATCCCCGCCTTTCCCCTGTTATTGTCTTCCAGGAGTTATGCCTACAAGGAAAAACTGTACAGTTCCCAAGACCAGGGTTAATCCTCCTATTGGCAAAAACTCGTCCAACCTTAAGAACAAAAATGATTCAAATTCTCAGAAAAACTACTTATTAATTGCATTCTCTGTGAGAGCAAAATCAGGTTTGAAGAAATAGGAAGCAAACTGCTTTTGGATTGTGAGATTTGGGATCTAACATACACAATCACTAGGTCTTCGTCATAATGACATTCTAAGTAAGTTGTCCCAACTGCCTCCAACACAAGTTCGTGCTTCTCCAAAATAATTGAAATTTTAATTTCCGACGCTGTACAAAGCAATTGACGAATATCGTAATTTCGGCTCAGTTGTATTGATTCAACCCACACCATAAAAATGGCTTCGGTTCTCAGTAAACGTTTCAGCAAAAACATGCGAACTTTCCAGAAGGGGCATTTATTTAGTAACTTTAAATTACTTTCAAGTGTGCCGCACATGTCGAAAATGTCGACTGCGCAGATTTTAGGTGAGCATAGTAATAACATCCACGTATTTACAATAATTACAAGACTTCAAAATTCAGGAAATACAACGTTTATAATTTACAGACACCCGACGCCAACGGTCCCATCTCTGTAGCGAAACCGAACTCAAGGAATTCAAAGCTTTGTTTCCAACGGTTGTGAAAGATCTGACGACAATACCTGCTTTGATGCCAATTACAGATACAAACAAGTGGATGGAACAAGTGTATGACTACGGGATCCGACAAGAAAATACTTTATGGTATGTAAGGGTATCTTTAATAATTGCACAAGAATGTAGGCTGATTTTTTAAGTCTCAATTAATTTGTCCTCTTGTAAATTTAAGGGCGGAACAGATGATTTTGGCAAACCGAATGTTGTCTAGTAATAAACATTCAACGTCTTGGAAAACCCTTGTACATATTTATGCCTGCTCCCTTCATCTGGTAATTACTATAATGTATCTTCCAGCGTTTTACTCCTATTTTCTAGATTTTATCAATTTTTAAAGTTAAACTAACTTTTCTAAATTTTGTGTATTAAAATGTATTTGGCAGAACTGCGTTGGAAACTTGATGGTAGACGAAATTGTTACTCATAGTGAAACAGATTTTGGTCGTGAAGGCACGTGTAATCTGAGTGGTGACAAGCATATTTCCATGTGTGATTCAATTCTCGTCACGAATTCCTGCTCCTTGCTTCTGAAAAAATATTTCGGTAACTTGGACTTCTACACGGATTTGTTAAAGCTCCGAAGTGAAATGATGTACTCCATACCTTTTGGCCGACATTTGGCTTTGGTCCACCGAAAGGACTTCCGAAAGTGAGTGATTCTAATTTCATAATTTAAAAACAAACGTACTAAAACCATTTCTGCAAACAAGGGAAATGATAATTACTACTAATTCTTTTCATATAGTTTCAACACAGAAATTTTCAATAAAATCACACGCTTTTCAACTGCACTGCCAGGGTTTTTTGAACCTGTTGCTGCTATTATGATAATGGTCAGTGTACATTTTATATACACTAAAAAATTTTTAATTAGAATTGACAAGTGTAAGTTAAGTGGTTGACAATTTTCAGAATGGCTGCAAGGAAACCACGCTGCTTAACCATGCTAAGGCAATATCTGTGGAAATTGGTTGTTTGCACAATATGTATGTGGATTTCTCAGACTTTTGTAATAATACAAAAGAATATACTCAAAATATTCAGGATGGAGATCCTACCTGGATGTTGGCGGAAGCAATGGAAAATTCTAGCAACGCACAAAGGACGATACTATTGGTAAGGCTCTGCACATAAGTTAGTAACCAGTGGATATTAATGGGTAATGTGGATGGTTGACATTGAAAACAAGCTTCAAAACAAATGATAATGTAAGGGATTTGTGTAGGAAAATTATGGACAAAAGAATGAGAAGAGCGTTGCGAAAGTTCAAGAAGTTTTTGCCGAATTGGATCTTGAAACGAGGTTTCAAAGAAGGAAAGATGATACTGCGGAAATAGTCCATACTATTGCAGATAAACTAACCGAGGTACAGCTCCAGAAGTACTACGAAACACTGTGGTCTGGCCTGTTCTAAATTTTCGTTAAAACTTCCGCTTTCGATTTGATTTACGTTCAATTAAATACGATTTCCTGTTAATAATATGTTTCACTACGCATTGTTGACTGGTGTTTTAATTACTCCTAGTAGTAAATGCTAAAATAAAATGTATTGCTATAAGTTTAGAAGCCTTGGTTTGCAATAGTTGATTTTGGTATACAACCTTTCAATGTACTGTGAGCACTGTGTACTTACCTCCCCTGGTACCAAAGATGCACATCCTTCCTCGAAGGATAGGGCTTATAGGCATATAAATAGGATATGCAATAAAATCAAGCTTCTTAAGTAGGTAGGATAGGATAGTAACCGAAGTCTTCAGCGTGAAAAAATAGAAATAGGATAGGCAGCCTTTTGTACTGCAAGCAAACATGGGCCTCTGTATAACCCCAGCCTATATCCTGCCCAGATTTAAAAATCATCGGCGACCCCACCTCATAGCCTATACGCAGAGCTTGTACAATTAAAGCATCCCCCATTTATAGCATCCAAGAGCCAGGGGTGGATTTTGGTAAATCTCCCTGGAAGATCATATCTGAATTTCCCTGCTGATTATTACCTCCCTGCTGGTAGGTTTCCGATTTCAAAAATCCCTGCTGAAAAAAGGTCAATGATTTTCAAAATCCCTGTTGGCAAAAACAATCCCTTACAAGACGTGAAATCCCTGCCAAATTACGCCAATCAAGATAAAAAACCCTGTTTGCTTAACAAATTTCTCTGAAACACGTCAACAAATTTGAAAATCCCTGTTGGCAAAAACAATCCCTTACAAGACGTGAAATCCCTGCCAAATTACGCCAATCAAGCCAAAAAACCCTGTTTGCTTAACAAATTTCTCTGAAACACGTCAACAAATTTGAAAATCCCTGTTCTTAAAAAAAATCTCTTCCCTTTGAGATTTTCCCTGCCAGAAATATATTTTCCCTGGGAAGAATCTTCCCGTCTTCCTACAAAAATCCGACCCCTGCCAAGAGCGCTTAACCTACCCAGAATTGTGTATAGGAAAGGTATTCAAGCGAACCCTTGCCTAGAAGGCAGCCCCTGAACCTTTCCTACACATAAGCCTATATTCGTACCCTTCATTCATACAAATACATATGAAAAGCATAATACCTTTTGTACGTACTTATACTACAAGTTGAGTTGTATTGTCATCCATTCTGTATTTTTTAACGCAGCCTTCAGCCGCCATTTCAAGCGAATAGTGAATCCGAAAGTAAACGAATCAAAATAAAAAGCAACAAATAAAAGCGAAATAAAAACGATAATTCTGAACTTCTGAAGACAAATAGGTTTGTCTTGAAAAATAAATATCTCCGAAGTTCTGTATAATAGCAAGGTCGAAAATCATTATTTCCCAATTGCTCTACTAAATTTAGTGTTTTGGTGTAGATTTTGAGAAACTAGTTTGTCCGAAAAAAAACTTAAAGAATTGACTATATGCATGGGCCATATATGCTAGCCTACCTATACTCCGTGTTGGCAATACAGTGCCTACTTTGAGTTTCGATTCGTAGTTAGCAATAAGTAACTGCAAGTTCTACACCTTCAGATTTAATTCTTCAACAAGCTTCTTTTCAATTGCTTCTTTTTTCTTGATTATACGTATGTAACTGCGAGGAAAGATTTTTATTTGATGTTCGTTCGGAATTGAGATCCTCTTCCAGTGATATAATTTTTATTGAAGACTTCATTGTTTGATTTCAAAGTTAGAAATAGTATAGAAAAGGAAGTAGAAGTTGAACAGGAAGCAGCACATTTTGTTTTGCTCCGGATTTAGGGGTTTGTATGGAGAAGATGGAGTGTGTTATCATTAATCATATATTGGGTCTATACAAATAAGACATGTAGAATACGAATTTTGAATTACTTTTGGGGTACAATTTCACCTTTTGGTGGTACAAGGGGATTTTAGAATTATTTGGGTATTCTTAATTATATTTATGGCAGAATATTAAGAGGGTTGGTGTTTTTTTTTCTTAAAAAAAAAGATAATTTTTTTTAAATAAGAAAGAGAAAAATTAAACCAGTTTCTTAAAAAAATGACAAAAAAAGTTAAAACGAAAATCACTACAACTAGAAACGAAGAAACAGAGTGCCCTCACTGTCATGGAATGTACAAAGGCCTTGGAATACACATTGCTAAAAGACACAAAGATGTGGCCCGTCAGAATATAATCGCAAGTTATCAACCTTCTGAAATTGAAACTATAGAAAATACAAATTCAGACCATCATGATGATATTGTCAAACAGCTTGATTTAAAAATGAATGAATACAATGTGGAATTATCTCACATGATTGAAGTTAAACCAACCCTTGTGGCATTCTCCAAACTTGTTGACACAATTTCAATTACATTGCGTGACTCCATTAACGTGTTACCTGGTCCAAAACATCCAGCCACCAAATATTATCAAGCAAGAAAAAATAATGCTATTTTTCTAAATTCTCAAGAGACCTATGAAAATCAATCAAATCCAATGAGAACGTCGAAGAGAAAACGTGATCTTAATCAAGCTAAATACAATCATGATTTGATGCAACATCTTTACACAAATTCAAGGAAGAAGGCTGTTCAGATGGTAATGCAAAGTACGATGAGGTTACCAAGTTGTTCAATACCACAAGACCAAATATTTCAGCATTATAGTCAAAGATGGAGCCTTAGTAATGATAAGATTTTAGATGAATATGGTCCAACAGTAGCAGACGATGATCAAGAATTGGCGAATCAGGATGATGATATTTCAGAGGATGAAGTTGTTAGTTCATTAAAAGGTATCAATCATGATACATCTCCCGGACTGGATAGAGTAACAATTCGAAGCATAAGAATTATTAGCTGCAAGAAGGTTATTGCTACGATTGCCAACATTATGCTAAAATGGAATTTAGTTCCCGAATCATTTCGAAGAGCTCGCACAGTTTTAATTCCAAAGAAGGGTGACTTGAAGGAAATTACTAATTGGAGACCTATATCAATTTGCTCAATATTACGAAGAATTATAGAACGAATATTTGAAAAGCGTTTGAGATCATTTGTACATTTAAATGAAAACCAGAGAGGATTCACAAATATACCGTTATGTCATATTAATACAACAATCATCAATGGAATTCTTCTAAAGGCCAAACTGGAGATATCTTCATGTTGTATTTTATTTTTTGATGTAAACAAGGCTTTTGAAGAAAGTAGTCATAATCATATTTGTCAATGCTATGATCACACTTTGATTCCATCAAGACTGCGAGAAATATCAAAATCTTTACTAAGAGGCAACTCTACGCAAATTAAAACTCAGAAAGGATTGTCAAAACCTATAGATGTCAACAAAGGAGTATTTCAAGGTTTGCCCAAGTCGCCATTAGAATTCAATATGTCGGTAGATCACATCCATAAAGAATTATCAGAACATGAAATTACTAATGCATATGGATTTGAAATTCATCCTAACATTCCTAAAGTGACAAATGTGGGATTTGCTGATGACTTGGCTGTGATATCGGAATCTGTAGAAGGAGCATGTGAGTTGGGGAAAATAGCTTTACTGAATATGGACAAAGTTGGATACAGTTCGAATTCATCAAAATGTAAATCAATCAATATAGTGAATGGAGAATTATGTGAAGATGACATAATCATTGATGCAAATTTTATAATACCATCTATTCGGAAAGATGAAACCATCAAATATCTTGGTGTTAATTTCAATAATGAAATTATTTTTGATTTCGCTGGTACAATGAAAAATTTTGGCAAAGATTTGCAAAACTTAGTGAGCACACAAATGCTCCGGCCAGATCAGAAGTTATCCATCATCAATCAATACATCTGGCCAACACTTATTTATCCCTTACAATGTGCTCCCATGAACAAAATTCCAAAGCGTTTTCTATTGGACTTGAATAACGTATTAACTAAGTCTATAAAAGAAATTGTTGGTCTTCCCGATGATGTTCCGACTTCAATGCTTTACACCTCAAGAAGTTTACGAGGATTGCATATGTTTAATGCTCAATGGGAAGTGTTTTTACAACATTATAATATTTGTGTGGCATTAGTGAATTCCAAGGTTAGTGCTATTCCCTATGTTCGCAACTGCTTTGCTGAAATGGAGGAATGTAGGAATGCATTAGGAATAAGCACTGAAGATATGATTTCTTGGAGGATTTTAATTTCAAAGTCAAAAACTAAAATAAAAATTACTAAAATGATGCGAGATAAATTAAGAAAACAACAATACGACGAATGGTGCAGTAAACTACATCGTGGTGCTGGAGTTGTGACGTACCAAGAATGTACTTTTGGAAATAAGCTTATTTTACATAAGCAAGGCCTTACTGGTTCTGAATGGATTTCAGTATTGAAAATGTCAACTAATGTTTTCCCTGTAAGAGATCTTCCCGGTAGGAGTCAGGACGGTTCCCGATGCAGACATAATGGATGCTTTCGGAGAGAAACCCTTGCGCACGTCCTTGGTTCCTGTGATAAGGGTAGTCTTTTACGCAACAACAGGCATAAGGATATTAGGTCAATAATTGCAAAATATCTGAGAGACAGCAAGCAATGGATGGTGGTCGAAGAAGTACATTGTATTGGAGAGAATGATTCTACTAGACGAATTGACATTTTATGTTTTAATGAAGTAACCAAAGTAGGTTACATAATAGACCCAACTGTTAGATGGGAAAAAGATAGAAATCAACCAATGGAAGTGGATCATGAAAAGAAGCAGATTTATCAACCTTGTGTTCCTTTCTTTAAGCAGAAATACAATTTGAAAACTATTGAAGTTATTGGACTATTAATTGGAGCTCGTGGAACTATTTTTGAACATTTTGAACAATTTAGACAACGATTTAATTTATCTAAACAGCTTATAAACGATGTAATTATTACCACAATTCGTGGATCTTACAGGATAGCATTTCATCACTTGTACAATTAGTATGTTTATAACCAAGTTTATAACAAATATTTTTTGTGTTAAAAATGTTTGAAATTATTATGTACTGTGTCGTAAGGCAAATACTATTGTGGTATCAGTGAAATAAATTATTTCTTTCTCTCTCTCACACTTAGTTATACTTGCGCTTCAAAATATGAATTCCTCGCTTCTTCAATTTTTAATTTTTCCTCGGAAGCGGTTAGTTTTCCTTCAAGACTAGATACTAATTTTTTCTCGGACTTCAAGTTTTCGTGACACTGGAATACTCGCTCGTCGACAGTTTGTTTTACATATTACAAATTTGCTAACTCGGCTCTAGGGTTCGACAAGGCTGACTCGTTTTTCTGAATGGTAATATTTTGTTTCTGGATTTTGTCCTCGCTGGAAAGCACTTTAAACTCATACTGAAGTACGGATTTATGTTCTGCTTCTAGTTTGGCTTCCAGACTAGCAATTACATTTTACAGCATACACCCATGATGATGACGTCAGCAAGACTGAACGCACTCCAGAATCGCCCGAAAATTATGTCTTACCTTTACCTTGTTAGATGGAAACCATTGCGATACGATATTTGCGCTTATGTAGGAAGACAATTTTCGACTGGAGGTGCCGTTGGTAATAAATAATTTACTAACAAGACATGCACAATTTTTGTGAAATTCTGGGCTATTTTCAGGCTCTTTCAACGTTGTAAATTCAGTGTGGTTTCTGCGCTTTCAGAATGAGCTTTCATTAGTATCGTGAATTTTTCTCAATAGCTTTAAAATATTCATTTTGTTTCTGATTGTTGCTTAGTTCTTTCATTTTTAAATGTTTAGCAATATTTAATTTTCCAGACAGACTATTATGTTGAGTCGGAAGTGATTAAAAGATGAACGAACAAATTAATTGATAAACTTATTGCTTGCACTTGCATTTTAATGATTTTGCTTAAAATGTGGAAATTATCAATTATTATTATTCTGTTGTTACACTAACAAGTTGTAATTACCTTACTGAGATAGTTGGATTTTTATACTGACTTAAGGAGTATACCTAACAAGGCAACATTTTGGGATGGTACAAGCCGATTCAAACAAAGCATAGCACATGTTTTAGTACTCACCTAGTATGTTTCAAAACTCATGTAACTCGAGTGCATTTTGCCCCGTTCTCCTAGGACACGTCACCAAAGTTTCAAAATTTAAAACGATACCACAGGTGGGGACCAGTCTTTTCAAAAAAAGTTAATGTTAAATCCCATAAGGATTTTGAGTTTTTGAAAGTCGATGAAATTTTGATTTTCGCTATTTCAATGAAATTCAAGTTTTTACGTACATAGTTTTATATCCTTCAACAAAATTCCCCAAAAAGTAATCCCTCCATCATTGCGCATCTGTATGTATGTTGTCGATATGATATATTCACTCCATATTTAATCACTTATACATACGCATAAACTTGACTATTGAGATTTGCCCTATGATGTACATATGTAGAACATTAATAATTAGCCCTCCCAAGCAAATACTGTCACATTTGATTGAAAAGTAATCCGTTCAAAATGTGCACTAATGATTTCCTCCTCAATGAATCCCTCCGGCATAGTTCGCTTATCTCTGATGTGCATATGTACAGCCTGTATAGATAACCCCCCACACAAATATCGTCAAATTTTCTCGACAGGTAATCTCCAAATTTATATTTGTTTCACTCCCCAATGAATTATTGATGGGATTAAATTTGGAGAAAATTTGATGATATTTTATGGGGGGCAAATTATGGAGGTTGTACATATGTACGCTAGAGAAATTAAAAATGCCTTGGCATTTTTGGCTTTAACCCTGTCCAAACTGCCCTGGCATTTTCATTTGATGGTATTTTGGGCATCTATGGCACGTTGGGTAGTTGGGTATATTTAGCCTGAGGCAGGTATTTTTGCTATGTTCGTGAGAATTGTTTCAATATGTAGCTTTAGCTATGGATCTACTAACTTTGCATACTAAATCACAAAGCAGTATGTTACAAGTTGAAATAGACAACTTCATCGAAAGTATAATAATTATTTTTTATTTATTTTGGTGACTCCTAGGTTTACTTACTTGGGCTGTTAAAATTCCATTTTCAAAGTCGACCCAAAAATTGCTACATAAGCTCCAAGTTTTAAATTGTTTATAAGATTTATGTATTTTTGTTAAAAATATTTAAATATAGGCGTCATCCAAATTCGGAACTTACACAGGCACTACGCTAATTACAATTTCAAATCCCAACTCTTTTAAAATCCTTAAAAAAAATTTTTAAACCACTATGTAATTAATTATACCTAGTTCCACCAAGACAGGCATAGGTGATAGACGTACTGAAGTTCACTCGCTTATCAGTTACTGATATCTGAGCTATTTAAACGCAAATTGAGTTCCTGAGAAGCTCCTTACAGAATACCCAACATCGAGCCATCTTGTACAGCGTGCAACTTCGATCCATTACATTTAAAGTACATACCCAGTAATCGTAAACTGAAATTGTTGTTTTTTCCTACCCGTGCAAACCGCCCGAATTACACCAGGGTACTTGTACCAAAAATTCTTGGCAAAAAGTGCACTCGCTTAAGGTGTATTTCGGGCTCCCTCTCAGGCAAGTACATTTATTCATACTCAATATAGAAGTTACTGAAATTGCAAAGAAGGGAGAAGGATACAATACAAAACGAACAATGAGTCATAGAAGTATAGGCACCTCAAATACTACTAGATCTATTATCTCTAAAGGTGAAGCCAGCCTCAATACAGAACTAACTGATGATGGAAGCAACCCTCCTCAACCTGTCCGAGACAACAAACCTAAGAAAAAGGAAAGCAGAGATGAAGCCCCCAAAAACAGTGATGAAGAGAAATCAGAGCGGAAGAGAATCCTGGACATACTAGCCAACCTGCAGAAAAACTCTAACACATTACTAGGGGACACAGCCGAGCTAAAGTCCAACATGGCGAGTCTTCAAACATCTGTCCTCACCCAAACTGCAAAACTTGAGGAGCTCGAAGGGAGAGTAGATTCTCTACAAACCAAACTGGAAGCGGATCTGGTCCACACCAAAAATGATCTCCTAGCTATGAAGAACTCACAGTCATACAGAACACGGAATGTAATAATTACTTCTAACTCCTTCGCCAAAACCCCCAGTAAAGCTGAGATGGATGCAGTTATCAATGAGGTCCTTGATCTCATTGGTAACAAGATTGTGAGGATTGAAAGCGCAAAAATCATCCCGTGGGGAAAAGGAAGTGCTATTCTCTGTATATGTGAGTCAAGTTATTCATGTACGTTAATTTGGAAAAATGTTGCGAAACTCAAAGATTCCAGGTTCGGAGTCAAACCGGATTTGTCACCAGAACAGAGAAAAGTTAAGAAGCACCTGTACGAGTGCGGATCAAGACTCATAGGAACCAACGGAAAGATGACCTTCAAGTCCTGGAGATATATAGTTATAAGTAACTCGGATGGTAAGGACAGCTACTACGAATCGGATGGCGCTACGATGGTCCAAGTATGCCCGGAATGGATTCCAAAGAAACCAGGGGCCTATACTGGTCACCAGTCGGGCTCTACCGAAGTACGTCATTGAGACATCGGCACTAAAAATGCGAAATTACTGTTTTGGAACTGTCAAGGATTTAAGAATGTATCAAATTGGAATGAAGGGGAAATCGAATTATTTTTTTCTCGCGATATATTATGTTTAAATGAAACATATATTTGTAACGATAAATATAATCTTCCAGATAAATTTAAAAAGTATGAAATATTTATGTCACTAGCTACAAGAAATAGGATTAAGGGTCGGCCAAGCGGGGGTCTAATAATGTGTATCTCCAAAGAAACATTTGCTTCCAATATAATCTGTACAACTCAACACTACATTATCAGCCAAGCCAAACACAACAGATCATCAAAGTCTCTCACACTTGCCTTCTGCTACTTCCCACCGACGTGCTCGTTAAGTATTTTTGACATGTTCTTTGATGATATCTATCCACACATAAATAATAATCTCTTCATTTTTGGGGATTTTAATGCTAGAATAGGACTGTTGAATCAAATTGACCCCTGCTCAGGATATCTAAATTGTTTGCCACTAGATACATTACGAAATAGTAGAGATAATTTTATTAACGTAAGAGGGAAGCATCTCATTAATTATAGCGAACTATACGGACTAAATGTACTGAATGGTAGATCAGCATCAGATCAGGTGGGGGAGTACTCCTTTGTGAGCACAAACGGCTCAAGCTGCGTAGACCAGTGCTGGTGCAATCGTGAAGCGCTTAAAATGGTTAAGGACTTCACTGTTCTACCTATACTCTTGAGTGATCACTATCCATGCTCGGTAACCCTAAATTTAGAGCAAAAGGAGGTTATAACATCGTCTGATCCCAAGTTGAAATTTAACTTTAAAAACGCACGTAATCTTAAACAGTTCTCAACTAATTTAGCTGCTACTACACAAGGAATAGATGACTATGATAAGTTAGAAGAATGTATCAAAATAGAGGCCCAGAAATGTAACATATGTAGTAAGCAAAATAGTTCCCAGAAGGGTAAAATTTCGACGGGAAAGCCCTGGTTTGACCAAGCCTGCAAGAAAGCCCAAACAAAACTACGCAAACAAATCGTTGAGCATAGAGAACTACAATGTGAAGATAGTAAACAGTCATTATTAGAGTTAAGGAAACAGTACAAAGATTTACTAAAATCTAAGAAACTAGAGCATTCCCTAGCACTTCAAGATATCTTCGCAAACTGTAAGCGCTCTAGTACATTCTGGGCTGCTATCAGAAGATTTAGGTCGAGAGCCGGTTCACCAAACGTAATTACTATAGAGACTTGGGAAAAATTCTATGACGATATAATGCCAACAAGAAGTATATCACACATAGCAAATGCAATTAGTGGGAGAGATATAGATCTGGACAAAGCCTTTTCAATTGATGAACTAAAATCCGCAATAACTAGTCTCCCTGGCGGAAAAGCTCCAGGTCCAGACTGTATCCCAAATTTCGTATTTAAATACCTCCCAGAGGAGACTCTAAACGTATTGCTAGGAATCTTTAACTATAGCTTCGATTCAGGAACCACACCACAAAGTTGGTCTGAAATGGAATTGGTCATGATACTAAAGAAGGGGGATGCCGCAGCACCTATAAACTACAGAGGAATAGCTTTAGTGAATTCTGTTACGAAGCTATTTACTTCCTTGATAGGAAATAGATTGACTTCTTGGGCTGAAAGAAATAAAAAATTACCAGAGTCACAAGCGGGTTTTAGGAAGGGTAGGGGCTGCTATGACCACATATTCTCACTTATGGCAATAACTCAAATAAAACTAAGAATTAACCAAGGTAAATTGTTTGCCTTATTTGTAGACTTCACGAGGGCATTCGATAGTGTATCTCATTACAAACTATGGGTGAAACTGTCAAGTTTAGGAGTATCCGCTAAAGTTATCAATGCTATTAGGGCAGTTTACAATAACGCAAAAATGAAAATAAGAGCCTCAAATGGTTCTACTAAGTTCTACGATATCACAAGAGGGGTTCTCCAAGGAGAAATTCTGAGCCCGCTATTATTCGCTCTATACATAAGCGATCTAGATAAGATCCTTCAGAATAATGAGTGCGCGCCCGTAAGCCTGGGTGGCACACAGTCCGTTAATATGCTGATGTTCGCAGATGATATTGTAACATTAGCTGAGTCGAAACAATCCCTACAACATAAAATTAACTGTCTTAGTAAGTACTGTGAAAGTAACGAACTAGAAATTAATTTATCCAAGACAAAAGTAATTGTATTCCGTAAAGGAGGTAAATTATCTAAGTCCCACAAATGGTATTTAAGCGACAAGTCTATCGAAATTGTTAAAACTTACACTTATCTCGGAATAGTATTTTCATCATCAGGAGTGTTTTACGATGCAATGCTAGACCGGACTTCCAAAGCTAAAAGAGCTGTGGGTAATGTAGTCCAGTTAGGTGCCCGGGCTTCAATGTACTCTTGGGCAGGTAGATGTAAAATATTTGATACTATTTGTAAAATCTCACTTTTATATGGCGCCCCTATCTGGGCAGTTAAATACCTGGATTCTGATATTATAGAAAGTGTTCAGACGAGTTATCTCAAACAGCTCTTGCGTCTTCCTAAATCTACGGGAAATTATTTGGTGAGATTCGAAACTGGCAGGGCAAAAATAAAATGTCAAATTATTCTTGATCTCCTGCGACTCTGGTTTAAGATTTTATCGATGGATAAGACTAGGATGCCTAGAATTTGCTATGATAGACTTATCGAACTAGACAATTGTGGAATGTTATGCAAGTCTCACAATTGGGCGGGGGACGTCCACAAAATTCTAAGCAGTCTGGGGTTCGAAGACGTTTTTACTAAGCAGTGTCCGGTGTATCTGGCTGATAATATTAAGGATATAATGAACTCTGTTTACGATCAGAGCAGATTACATGACATGAACAGAATCCTGAACTCCTCGTCTCACCCTTTGTACAAGTTAGTCTATAAAAATGATAAATGCAAGCAGTATCTAAATACCCACATCCCATTGTCACTCAAAGCCCTACTGTGCCAGTTTCGACTCAACAGCAGTAGGCTATTCTATCGAATGAACTGTATTATATTTAATGAAGAATTTTGTAAGCTGTGTGGCCCTCCTACACTTTATGACATTGAGCACATTCTGTATGACTGCAAATACTTATGTAATATTAGAAATAAGTACTTTTCACACATTTCAAGAGACTACATCCTAGTCCTTCGTAATATTTGTAACGCCGACGTGAAACTATGTAAACAACTAGCCTTCTTCCTAATTTCATGCATTCAAAAATTTGTATCTATGTAATGCATTATGGGTAAGCCCGAATAAATGCAATAAACTGGCCGAACAGGCCTTGATTGATTGATTGATTGAGAATTAATTATACCTATTGATTTTTCGTAAACTTAACAATAAAATTTTCGAAAACTGTATGGGTTCGATTATATCGAAATGCTCCGGAAAAAACGCTGAACGACCAACAACAGTGTACATGTTTCTGCTAACGTCACCAATACGCTAAACATGCCCAAAATATC